>CM060913.1:953340433-953940433 GCA_030737875.1 Allium sativum
CCCCTTCAACTTCTTTATAATACGAGACTTCCTTCTCTTTGCTTTTCTTCATTTTTCTGCAGATAAAATTTGATCCCAGTTCAGATCAAAAAAGGCCTTCATTCCTACATTAAAATTCATATTGTGCTCCCCATTTGTTTTATTTACTCGCTAGTCAAATCGCATTCCTTTTCCTTTAATTCATTTTGCAAACCTGAAACGTTCAGAAGCTAAAAATCGAAAAAGGGCAAGCAAATCAAAATCAAAATGAAACCCAACACTTACTTGTCCTCTATTTTAATCGCGATGTCCCTTTTCTTCTAGCCTCTTCAATTCATAAATCGAAACCACCATTTTAGAAATAAAAAGAAATCACGAATTCGAAAGGAGGGATTTCCCTGAAGCTCGAAGCTCAACACCAAGTTGAAGCCGATGAAGTTATACGATAATGGGTGCGAGATGGAGTCGCGCTGAGTTTGGAAGGAGGGTTTCTAACCTTAGATGACAGGTGCGATGGGAAGTAGGGTGCGATGCTACTTGGTAAACCTAGATCGATTTGGTGAACAGAGTGGAGGGAGCGTTGCTTAGTGGTGCGTGAACCACTGTCGAAGTCGCGATAAAGGAGAAGAAAATCGAACTCTATTGATGATGTTGCAATTTGAATTTTGTGGCTATTTGAGGGTATTGGAAGCCTTGTTCGAAGCTGCAAGTAGGGTCTTCAATCTTCCACGACGACTGCAAGGCCAGAGTTGGCTTTGTAGGAGAGGAATAACAACTGGCTTGATAGGTTGAATGGGTTTCAATATGATTTTTTTTTCGTGCCTTGCATTGTAGCGTGCTGTATAGAGGTCGACAACAGGTTTAACTGAGGACATCGAGTTGAAGTTAGGATTTGACAAAGTTGTGCAAGAGGCGAATGGTGAGAGGTTGGAATGACTTCATGATTTTTCCTAGAAGAGTGAAGGGAGAAATGTGGTCCTGAAAATCATGGCATTTTGTTTCAGTATGAAGTTCATGTCGAGAAGAAAATGGTTTCAAACAGTAATTAAGGTAAATTTACTTAATTAATTTAGTTAGTAGAATGTTAATAATTTTAATCAACTACAAAATCTTATATAAATTGTTAATTTTATAATGTGAATATATATAAATATATAGGAAAATTATTTATTCGTTTAAATAGTGAATTTAAATGAATAAATGTTTAATCAGTAAATTTAAATAAAATTTTCGTAGGTACTAAATTTCGTTTGAGTGGGTTCGTAGTCGATGGTACAGAATTAATATAGGATATTCAGCAATTGAAAATTTCGGTGAGTAATTCTCACTCAAGAATTTTATTTAAATTATTTTTATCATTAAAAATAATTTATTGGTTGTTTGGTTGCATTAAAATCTTATTGTGACTATAAAATATATATTAGTTATTTAGGTTTGTTGTGGTTATATATATATATATATATATATATATATATATATATATATTGGTGATTGGTTGGATTCCCGTAGTACCATTAGCGGATACCCGCAGTACCATTAGCAGATGATTACCCTATACGCCCCACGCTATGACAATGGATGACCTTCATACCGCGATATCCTTCCTTGAAGTAGGATGGGTATTATTTATGTTGACTAACGTCTGTGGATGCAGGAAAAGAGGTTGGAAGGATCCAACTGGATTCCTCAAAAATATTACTATTTGTTTGTTCTCATATATATTATCATATATGATGTGTTAAAAAAATCCGTGGTTGATAATTGGTATTTTTGATTGATTAAAATACCACTGGATCTGAAAGGTTGATATATAAAAATATCAGGAAAAGGATATTTTGAAATTTAAATGGAAAAATCTACTTATCTAAAATAGAATTTCAATTTCAATTGGGCTATAAATATATTAACTTGTTTGAATATATAAAACAAGTAATGAAATTATAAACGTTGTTTATAAATTAAATAATGCAGAGAATTGAAATGAATTTATAAACAGTGTTTATAAATAAAGTGGAAAAATTATCATTGGATAATTTGAATATTTAAAATCCAATTTTAAAAAAAAAATAGAAATGGGGAAATCGTTTTAAAGAAATGAACGGTGGAATTTATTCTGATGTTTAGAATATAAATTGAACTAAAATAAATCTATAAGGATTTATGATTTGAATTCGATTAATTCGAATTTATTTAAATAGAAGAAATTGAATATGAAAATGATTTGGGTGCATATATAAGTTATTATAAATATAACTTTCCAAAATATGATTTTGGTTTTAAATAGATTTCGAAATAGAGTTGTTTAAATATAAAACAAGGAAATTAATAAAATGATGTTTATAAATATAATGAAAAATTACCAAGTGATAATTTGAATATTTAAATTCAAATATGAATTTAAAAATAGAATTTGAAATCATTTGAAAGGGAAAAATGGTTTTTGTTCTACAATTCGGAATATCAAAGAGATGGAATTTCAAATAGAAAATTGAAAAGGGAACTTGTTTAAATATATGAAACAAGGAATTTGAATTTATGAATAGTGTTATAAATTTGGTGAAATAAATTATCATTTGGATAATTTAAACCATTTAAATTCAAATAGGAATTTAATAGTAAATTGGAAAGTGTTTTGAAAACAAAATGATTGATTATATTTCGGAATTCGGAATGTAAGCTGAATTGAGAAGAATTCAACGGGTTTATAATTGAAATTCGATTATATCGAATTCTATAAATAATTTATTTATAAAAGGAATTGAAATTAAATATAGAAGATCGAAGTATAAATAAATATATTACCGAGTAAGGAAAAATCGACAATTATAGATAATCGAAAATATTATGTTGAATTGGGAAACTGATTTGATATATATTAAAAAAATATCAGAATGGAGTTGAATGTATATAAACGAAGTTTAAAACATTTATATATTAAATATAATTAAAATGAGCTCGTCGCAGCGGTAGTTTGTAAATTGGCGTTTCGAACTCCAATTGAGTAGATAGAACTCAATTCAAGTTGAAATTCTTTGAAACAAGAATCATCAGGACCGATTTGATAATAGCTTTTTAATGAAAGAGAAAAAATAGGATTTCGTCGTATAGATTTTGAGTTATGTCAAAATCAAATTTTTAGAAAAGCATCGCCATAATCATTATAAAACCATAACGGTTTATTTAAATAAACAAAGGGATTTTAAGTAAATAAATTTTGAATTTCCATTAGAAAAATCCAGACATGAGTTGTAAAATAAATATGAACTCAAGATGTGTAAATGAATCTGATTTTTGAAGTAAAAATCAGACTTTTAATCATTGAATAGAATTGACTAATTTGAAGAATAATTAATAAATGGAATTTTGAATCGAAATTGGGCGTTGGAAAAGTAAATGAGGTTTAAGAATTTATATTGGAAATTGAATATGAAACTCGAGTTAAAAATGGAATTAGATTTTGTTTTAAGTAAACAAAAAACATATCCGGAAGTGATATGTTCAATCAAAAAGATGAAATGGGCAAAAGAGCTGATTAAAGAATAGTTTAACGAATCGAGTTAAAATAACCAGACTGAGTTGAAATAAATTAGAAATGGACGCCTACGTGTTAACAGGTATGGAATGAAGAGAATGAAGGTTATAATTTGTGTGCCCGACAAAAGGGTACACATTTAAATTCCATATAAGATTTTATGCGCCGAATCGGCAAGCCACTTGGCTTTTTGATTTTCCTTTTGAATGGAAAGAGCCTAGAGAGGCGAGTTGAGGTTTGAACTATCAACCGGTATAAAGGAGGTTATGGTGAAATTTTCCAGAAATTTAAGGAGTTAGAATATTTTCACGATAATTTGATAACGGAAAATCAATATATCAATATATATTGAATTCGATAAGGAAACGAATTTAAAATAGAATATTATAAATAAAAAGGAAATCGATAATTTGGTAATAGAAAGAGAAATGTATATACATTCTGAAAATGAATAATTTGTTTTATGATGTTGATTATTCGAGGTAAGTGGTCTTGTCCGTTTTGAAGTTAAGGATGTTTTCAGTCAAGGTCTGAGAGGTAGTTATACCCCAACTTGATTGATTTCATTTTTAACCGATAAATAGCAAGATCCAGTCTCGAAGAGAAATGTTTGAATAAGAGTTGGTTGAATGCAGTGTTTTGGGTTGTTGTAACGATGTTTTGCACAACATTCGTTTTAACCCAAGGAAGTGGAATTTTGGAAATATAATAAATAAATATTTCCTAAGTGTAGAAATGAACGGGCGTGAAAGAGATAAGTAATTGGAATGTTTTCCAATTATAAATAGAAGATATTTTCTACGTATAGAAAATAAAAGAAGACGAGATATGGAAATATTTTCCAAGTAGCAAAAAAGGCCAAGATGATGGTTGCAAATATTTGGTTAACAAATATTGATAAGGAAATGGAGTAGTGATTTAACTGATGAAATATTAATTAAGGGCCCAGTGATTGTTTGATGTTTTGAATGGATGTTTGTTTTCTTCGATAGTTAAATAACCGACTACCGAAGTGTTTGCCAATATCATTATCAATATGGAGAGACCGGTTGGATTATTATCCAAGAACCACTCCGTATTGGCAGTAGCGTTGCGAATCATATTATATGAAGATAATCGAAGACGGAGTAAAGTGGAAGGACTTTTCTATTAATAGAAATTGTGCCTTCGGTTTCGTTCAGTCCCAGAACGAACGTGTATGGATGAGTGTCTGACAGAGTATTTCCAGTGATCGCATATGTTGGTCTGTATAAATATATATGGTGGCGGAGAATTTATTCTCTTAATATCCAGAATATATTTGTGCAAATCAACTAGTGATTAACGGATCTGACAATGTGGCAATCAAAGTGGTTGTGCTATCAATAAATGATAAGAAATCGTAGCCTCAGGCCTCAACAACCGGGGAATGACAAAAATCTGGCATACAGCATGGCTATGTGGGTCGCTCCCATTAGGGTGTATAATCACCTATATAGAGAAATTCCTTTTGCTTCGTTAATCTATCGATGCTGCCCCTTTTAGGGAAACGGTTGCTGATCCCAACCGTTGGTGATATACATTCGATACACTCAGGCGAAATGAGTGGTCGGTCATGTGTGGGCTGGGTTGCAAGATGTTCTTGTTGAACCCCAGTGTATCCCCTCTAGAGTACACTGATCGGAAGGTGGTTCCATACCTTGTCATGTTGGAAATCCAATCTCCAATAAGCTCCATGCGGTTTTTGATTTTATATTATATATGGAGCTTGAGATGCAAGCATTCCGCTAGATTTTATTTATTTGATGTAGGCATTATTATAATATCACTGGATTTGATATCAAAGATATTTTGGGTTATCGTAAGGTAAAAACCATCCGTGTTTATGTGTGGATCGGTCTTTCGATTATCATTTCTTTCGAAAGGATTTTTATAGTTAAATAAATGATTGGAGTTTACTCACACCAGTCCCATTACTGACCCAGAGTTTTTTTTTCCTAAACTCTTGGGTGCCCAAATTTATACGGAAAGTCAAGCAGTTGGGATTTTTTAGATTCACTTGGAAGAGCTGGAAGCAGGAGGCTTCACCAGTTAGCTATGGACTATCGTATTTCCGCTGTGTACTATGTTGTATCTGGAAATATGTGTTTATAACTGTTCCAGGAATAACTGTTATGCTCTAATAATGGTATGTATATACAGTTACTGATTTGTATTTCAAAAGCTATCTTATTTAAGATATTTTATTCATTCTGCTGTGAGATTTGTGTTCTTCGTTTTTCTTCTATTCTAACTTTTTTCTTTCTATTTCTCATCCACTAACTTCTTTCTACTAATGATTCGTATTTTTGTGTCATTTGGGTTGGACGTGTGGTATTATTAGTCAACTCAAAGGGTACGGATTTGCGGGCTATTACAGTTGGTATCAGAGCTTAGGTTGAGCGAATACCTAGGCTTTGGTGGGATGTGCTCATTAGAGATAGGGTCAGCAGTACCCTAGAATGAGTTGAGTGTATATATATGAGAGAGTGTATTTGTTAATTGATATAAAAATTGTTTTATATTGTGTTGGCTAGTCTATTGTGTGGTTTATGAATTCTGATCGAATCGTGGGATGCCACGAAGTCAATAAGAATTTCTAAACACTTGAAAAGAAATATTCGATACAATATTGTTTTAAAGTGGGTAAATGAAATAATTTTACCCAAAAATTTCGATTTTGATATAGAAATGAAAAATTTTCTGAAATTATTATCATATATGGATGAGTTGGTTGTCAATATTATAATCAGATAAGATTATAAAATTGAAATGGCTATGTATTACCAGTTAATTTGTATAATAATCAAATATACAAATAAGATGAATTAAAATTGAATTCAAAGCAAAATTTAGAATTTAAAATCCTGGGAAGTTGGAAAATATTTCCAAAGTATATTAAAATACAATAGTTTTATTTTGAAAGGATTTTTGAATAGAAATCATTTTGAATGGATTTTAAAAGCGATAAAGCACTGAACTCGCTTTAGTGGCTGGGAAATAATTCCGATGATGATCGCGACATCATCAGTGTTCAATTTCGAGTTTCTAAGTGATGGATTGCTACCTTAGAAAAGGTTTTGATGAAAATTTGTTGAAAGAAAACAAGTTGTGTTGGAAAATTCAAATATTTTGAATTTGATAAGGTTATAAATATATGTATATATTTATGTTATTTCAAAGGATTTAAAATGAAAACCCAGGTATTTGAATTCTGAAATTTAAATTTAACTTAAACAAGTTAAATGAATCAAAGTGAATAAATTGAATCAGAATCAATTTGAATAAATTAGAATGCATATGAATGGAAACCAAAAGATTTGGTTGGAATTAAAGTCATAGGAATATGAAGAGTTGAGTTTCAACATAAGTGAGGTTTTGGAAAGTAATGGGTTTGTACCATTTTTCCTAGCTTAGTAATTTCGGGGACAAAATTCTTTTAAGGGGGGAGAATGTAACGACCCGGATTTTTGAATACTTTATTTTAAATAATTAATATGATTTTAAATATTGAGTTGATAATATAAATGGATTTTTATATTGAGTTATCGATTTAATAATCGATTTTGATTTAATATCGAATATATTAAATTATCGTAATACGAAAAATAACTCAATTCGAGATTTAAATTGAGTCAAAATAATTCAGATAATAAATATAAATTCTATGTGAATATAATCGATAATAATAATAATAATTTATTGTCGAGAAAGTGGTTATTTCTGAATTTTAATTATATTAAATTAAATTAATATGGTATATACATTCAAATTAAATTTCAGAGTATATACTGTTCAATTCAGAATAACTTTATTACATTGGAACGACGGTCGGTAAGCTAAAATAGCGGTTCATGATTTTTAATTGTGAACCCCAAGATATTTATAATGGATAAGGTTGAAATTGAATCAAAAATCAAATCGATATCTGTTTAAAAAGAATAAAAAAATCTCTTTATATCAAATAGAATTTAATACAAATCAAATCGAAAATCTTTTAAAATTAAAAATTAAAGATTTGTTGTGTACTTTAGCCTACACAAATTTAATACCCTATGTACGTTTGTCCCCTTCAACTTCTTTATAATACGCGACTGCCTTCTCTTTGCTTTTCTTCATTTTTCTATAGATAAAATTTGATCCCAGTTTAGATCAAAAATGGCCTTCATTCCTAATTAAAACTCATATCGTGCTCCCCATTTGTTTTTTTGCTCACTAGTCAAATCGCATTCCCTTTCCTTTAATTCATTTTGCAAACCTGAAACCTTCAGAAGCTAAAAATCGAAAAGAGGTGAGCAAATCAAAATCAAAATGAAACCTAACACTTACTTGTCCTCTATTTTAATCGCGATGTCCCCTTTTCTTCTGGCCTCTTCAATTCAGAAATTGAAACCACCATTTTAAAAATAAAAAGAAATCAAGAATTCGAAAGGAGGGATTTCCTTGAAGCTCAAAGCTCAACACCAAGTTAAATCCGCTGAAGTTGTGCAATAATGGGTGCGAGATGGAGTCGCGTTGAGTTTGGAAGGAGGGTTTCTGACCATAGATGAAAGGTGCGACGGGAAGTAGGGTGCGATGCTACTTGGTAAACCTAGATCGATTTGGTGAACAGAGTGGAGGGAGCGTTGCTTAGTGGTGTGTGAACCACTGTCAAAGTCGCGATAAAGGAGAAGAAAATCGAACTTTGTTGAAGATGTTGCGATTTGAATTCTGTGGGTATTTGAGGGTATTGGAAACCTTGTTCAAAGTTGCAAGTAGGGTCTTCAATCTTCCACGATGACTGCAAGGCCGAAGTTGGCTTTGTAGGAGAGGAATAACAACTGGCTTAACAGGTTGAATGGGTTTCAGTATGATTTTTTTTTCCGTGCCTTGCATTGTAGCGTGTTATATAGAGGTCGGCGACAAGTTTAGCTGAGGACGTCGAGTTGAAGTTAGGATTTGACAAAGTTGTTCAAGAGGTGAATGGTGAGAGGTTAGATTGACTTCATGATTTTTCCTGGAAGAGTGAAGGGAGAAATGTGGTCCTGAAAATCACGGCATTTTGAATTCTTGGTGGTGTACTTTCAGTCTGAAGTTCATGTCGAGAAGAAGATGGTTTTAAACAGTAATTAAGGTAAATTTACTTAATTAATTTAGTTAGTAGAATGTTAATAATTTTAATTAACTATAAAATCGTATATAAATTGTTAATTTTATAATGTGAATATATATAAATATATAGGGAAATTATTTATTCGTTTAAATAGTCAATTTAAATGAACAAATGTTTAATCAGTAAATTTAAATAAAATTTTCGTAGGTACAAGATCGACGTTAATCTATGAATCAGAAAAGCGCGACATTTAAATTAAATTTTACAAGCGCACAGGTGTGTAGCATACAGGTCGAACACAGGAGGTGTTATTAAAAATTATTATCTATTTATTCTTAGGCGAGTTAGACGAAGTTTGGGGTTGTTTTTTTTTATGTTGTTGAAATTACTCTGAATCTAATCAGTATCAAATTCAACAATTGAAAAGAAAAGGAACAATTACTAGAAAAAGAGAATAACGACTAGAACAATAACAAAAATTAAAAGTAGGATTCCTATTGAAACTAATCAAACAGTGAATCGCTAACAAGCAGTAATAAAAGACAATAACAATATGCGTTCTACCCAAACCTAATTAGGTAGATAACACAAATTGTTATGAAATTAAAATAACAATAAAACTAGAAAAGAAAAGACTTTTATTAGAACAAAAGAGAATACAGAATAGAAAATTGAATGAATCCATTTACAATGGGACATCATGTATATTTATAGAGATGTAGACCAAATCCTAATCAAATCAATGACTAAATGGCCCTCTTTACCCAAGAAGTAATATCATATCTCTTGCCTTCTTTGACCAAGCTTGATTGGAAATAATTCTTTGAAGAATATCTGATGCATATCTTGGTGAATATCTTCCAAATCCTCCGTATGGCTAGTTGATTAGATTGCATGTGATTAATTATTCCAAATAAGGACGCTCATCAAACTCCCAAGGCAACCAAGGATGAAATCTTCAGAATTGATCTTTTCTTGGCAATAAATCAAACGGAAATTCTTCTAATTGGAAATTGGAAATTGAAAAATGAATGTTCTGAAGTGATTTCCATGACTACCCCTGAAATGTCTATTAGTGAATATCATACATACACATGAATATGTATATATATAATATAACACTAATTAATATTCTTCATGGCAAAGGGCCAGTGTGAACGCGTTCCGTTTCTTTGGCAAAAAGTGAGCTCGACAGGGATCGAACTCAGGCCTCTCAGTACAAATCTCTATGCATTTACCAGTGAGCTACGACGTCTTTTGTAATTGAGATGGCTTTAGTACGGGGAAGTAGCTTTTTATCTGTAGTTGGCCTTTAATTTGAAATGAAGGGGCATTTCTTGACATCCTGTAAAAACACACAAAAGTAACCAAAGTATCATTTATTTATTTACAAAAGATAAAATATACGAGCATAAAATAAACACATTTCTATGTTAATCAAATACCCCCACACTTATCTTTTACTCGTCCTCGAGTAAAAAGAAAATGAAAAAAACTAAACTAGATAGGTCACACTTTCGTAGGAAACACGATTGCATTGAGCGTATGCAACAAGCCGTTAAACCTCTAGGTGTTCCTAGTAGGACGAGTGGTGTCTCGTAAGGGTTTTCAGCGGATACTACCCACAAAATCCAAATGCAGTATGCTATGATTCTAATGAAACTACATGAATGCAATGGACATATTCAAATAAAACGAAAAATGAAAGCACGACTTATTTCAGGAAAGTGGTACAACAAATTAAGTTAACAATTTTTGATCAGTTGATTTTATTTTAGATACCTCGACTTGTCACAAATTTTCAATATAAATCAAGTTTTCAAATGTTAAATTCTAGTTTGGCCAGTTAGTTCGGTCGATAACATAGTGCAGCCATGAAATAAACTCTTAGTTTGCTTGGCACAGTTTGCAAAGTGGTATTCTAATTTTATCATGTATGGCTAGTCAAATCAATAAGGTCAAGAAGTGTTTGGGTATCATCGCTTATTCTTTATTCTATAAAATTTTAAGATTTATGATTAAGTACATACACCTAACTAAAAAGACCAAGGTTTACCACCCATGCACTGCCTCGCGGACTAACGGAGAGTGGGTAAAGAGCTTGGCGGATTGTGCAGGCCGACTTTGACTTTGTCAACAACGTGTCGGTAATCCTTAGGTGTCCAATCTCATAAAATGAGACCAAGATATTCCAACGCTGACATTGTCAACAACGTGTCGGATAGAGCTTGGCGGGTTTGCACACCAACGCTCGATATACAAGCAATGTTGGATACCCTTGGATTACTATTATTATTATTGAATTTATAAGCACAAAAAGAGAGTTACGCGAATTCAACTTAACACAACTTAGTTTTAAAGATTTGACAAGCCATTATAAGTACTTTAAGTCCTCCACTTGTTTAAACAAAGTCTACAATATAGAATAGATTTCATGGCCATCACCTAAGAATCTCCCTATGTACCGGTTACACTATTATCCCTCAAAATTAAACCTTTCATTATATTTCTTATTCGATCTAAGTTGAGAGAAAAAAATACTATCAACTGGCTAAAAATTGTAAACTTATTTTGTTGTATCAACTGAAAATGAGTTGTATTTTAAAAAAAAAAATTTATGCTATGTTACTACGATATAAAATGTATGATGGTCCTACATGAAAAGAAAGAAAGAAAAATTAAAGAAAAATCAAAAGAATGCAATGCAGACTCCCCCCCACACTTGATTGAGACAGTGTCCCAACTGTCTAAGGCAGAAAAACAAAAATAAAATGAAAAATGAAAAAGAAAAATAAAAGAAAAAGAACGTGTACCACCTGATTTCATGGTGGATGATCATGCAGATCGATAGAGTCATCTTCGTCATATTGCTCGAATTCCAAAAATGGTTTCAGTCGTTGACCGTTTACTTTGAAGTCTTTTCCATCCCTAGGATTTTCAATTTCAACCGCTCCATGAGGATATACTGTTTTCACAACATAAGGTCCAGTCCATCGAGATCTGAGTTTTCCTGGAAACAAGTGAAGTCTAGAGTCGTATAAAAGAACTTTTTTACCTACGTTGAATTCCTTACGAAGTATGTTTTTGTCGTGTTGGGCTTTGGTTCTTTCTTTGTAGATTTTCGCATTTTCATACGCCTCATTTCTTAATTCCTCTAATTCCAAAATTTGTAACTTCATATGTGAGCCGGCTTTTTCTAAGTCAAAATTCAAAAATTTTATGGCCCAAAGGGCACGATGCTCTAATTCAAGAGGTAAGTGACAGGCCTTTCCGAAGACTAATCGATATGGTGACATCCCTAGATTGGTTTTATAAGCAGTGCGAAAAGCCCAAAGCGCATCAATCAGTTTTAAGGACCAATCTTTTCTATTGGAATTCACGGTTTTCTCAAGAATTTGTTTGATTTGTCTATTGGAAACTTCTACTTGTCCACTTGTTTGTGGATGGTGAGGTGTTGACAGCTTGTGTGTGATTGAGTATTTCTTGAGCAAGGACTCAAAAGCACGATTACAGAAATGAGTGCCATTATCGCTAATGATAGCTCGAGGTGTGCCAAAGCGTGAAAAGATGTTTTCTTTGAGGAATTTGACAACAACCTTGTTGTCGTTGGTTTTGGTCGGAATGGCTTCAACCCATTTTGAGACATAATCTACCGCAAGCAAGATGTAAAGATTCCCAAATGAATTAGGGAATGGTCCCATGAAATCGATGCCCCAAACATCGAATAATTCAATCACTAAAATGGGGTTGAGAGGCATCATGTTTCGCTTAGAGATTCGACCCGTTATTTGACATCGCTCACATTTAGAGCAAAATTTGAAAGCATCACGGAAGAGTGTGGGCCAATAAAAACCGCTTTGCAAAACTTTTGCAGCAGTTTTTCTTGCTCCAAAGTGACCGCCACAAGCATGGTCATGTGAGAAAGAGAGAATATTTTGGTGTTCATGATCGGGCACACACCTTCGAATGATTTGGTCTGGACAGTATTTGAAAAGATATGGGTCGTCCCAATAGAAGTTTCGAACTTTCGAGAGAAATTTTTGTTTATCTTGTTTCGACCATTCAGCGGGCATTTGTTGTGTGACAAGATAATTCACAATGTCAGCGTACCAAGGGGTGTTAGAGATCGAAAGGAGTTGTTCGTCAGGAAAATAGTCATCGATTTGGGTGTCGTTATCATTTTCGTGCACAATTCGAGAGAGATGATCAGCTACGACATTTTCAGAACCCTTTTTATCTCGTATTTCCATATCGAATTCTTGAAGAAGAAGGATCCAACGAATCAAGCGGGCCTTGGCATCCTTTTTAGAAAGCAAATATCGTAGGGCAGCATGGTCAGTGTAAACTATGACTTTGGATCCTATGAGATATGGTCTGAATTTCTCAAGAGCGAAGACAACTGCCAAAAATTCCTTTTCAGTAGTTGAGTAATTCAATTGGGCCTCGTTTAAGGTTTTGCTAGCGTAGTAAATGACTCGAGGGAGTTTATCGATACGCTGACCTAAGATGGCTCCAATTGCAAAGTCAGAAGCGTCGCACATAAGTTCGAAGGGCTGAGTCCAATCAGGAAGTTGAATGATGGGAGCTGTGGTCAAGATTGACTTAAGAGTTTCAAAAGATGTTTTGCAGTCATTGGAGAATTCGAACTTAACGTCTTTGGCAAGTAAATTTGAGAGAGGTTTTGAAATTTTCGAGAAGTCCTTAATGAATCTTCTAAAGAATCCTGCATGGCCAAGAAATGAACGAACATCTTTAACAGACTTAGGAGGAGGCAGATTAGCAATCAAATCGATTTTAGATTTGTCGACTTCAAGGCCATCTTTGGAGACGACGTGGCCTAGAACTATCCCACTTTTAACCATGAAATGACACTTTTCCCAATTAAGCACGAGTGATTTTTCCTTACAACGTTTTAGGACGAGTTCTAAATGAGTGAGGCATTGGGAAAAAGATGATCCATAGATTGAAAAATCATCCATGAATATTTCCAAGAATTCGTCCACCATATCAGAGAAGATACTCATCATACACCTTTGGAAAGTCGCGGGGGCATTACAAAGACCAAAAGGCATGCGACGATAAGCAAAGGTTCCAAAGGGACAAGTAAAGGTGGTCTTATGTTGATCCTCTAAAGCAGCAGGGATTTGGTTATAGCCAGAGTATCCATCGAGAAAACAATAGTACTCATGACCCGCTAAGTGTTCGAGCATTTGGTCAATAAAAGGTAAGGGAAAATGGTCTTTTCGTGTGGCTGCGTTGAGCTTTCGATAGTCGATACATACACGCCATTTTGTTTTGATTTTTGTTGGGACAAGCTCATTACTTTCATTTTTGATCACTGTGACTCCTGATTTCTTTGGTACGACTTGTACCGGACTCACCCAGGTACTATCAGATGTGGGATAGATGATGTTATTGTCTAGACATTTGATTATCTCCTCCTTGACCACTTCTCTCATGTTTGGGTTTAATCTCCTTTGAGCCTCACGGGTGGGTTTAGCCTCGTCAACTAAATGTATGCGATGTTCCACAATTGATGGGCTAATTCCTTTTATATCGCTCAGTTCCCACCCCAAGGCTTCTTTATTTTCCCACAAAATTTCTAAGAGTTTTTCTTCTTGGTCCTCGGTAAGATCAGAGGCCAAGATTACGGGAAGAGTTTCTGAGGAGTCTAAGTATGCGTACTTAAGGTCTTGTGGCAAGGGTTTGAGATCTAGCTTAGGATGTTCTTGAGTGTTAACATTGGTTAACATTCCTTGGTTAGATTTAGAAGACGAAGGATTTAAGTCAAGAAATTCATTCAGTTCAGAAATGTATTCAAGTTCGTCGAAATCGGAGTCGAAATGTTCCAGACACATTTTCCAGGCTTCAGAAGTGTCATTAGAGGTTTCGTCAACTATGATTTGAATCATGTCGATTTCATCGGTCTCAAAATCCCTAGGTTGTTTGTTGAGATTGAAGATGTTTAGCTCAATGGTTAGGTGCCCGAAGGAAAGTCGAAGTTGACCGTTCCTACAATTAATGACAGCATTTGAGGTTGCTAAGAAGGGCCATCCTAAAATCAATGGTATTTGAACTTTGGAATTTGAGACAGGCTCTATTTCTAAAACTATGAAATCGACAGGGAAGTAAAATTGTTCGATCTGTATCAAGACGTCTTCGATAATTCCCAATGGCTTTTTGACAGATCGATCGGCTAGTTGAAGTGTGATGTTTGTTGGTTTAATCTCCCGTAGTCCAAGTTGACGATAGACAGTATAAGGGAGAAGGTTGACACTGGCACCAAGGTCGAGTAGGGCACGAGAGATATGGGTGTTTCCTATTTTGCAATCAATCGTAAGGCAGCCAGGGTCTTTGTACTTGACTGGGGTAAGATTCGAAAGAGCAGAGCTTGTATTCGCAGTTAGAAAGGCGGTTTTTGGAACATTAGTTGCACGTTTTTGTGTGCACAATTCCTTAAGACATTTGGCATATTGAGGAATTTGTTCGATTGTGTCTAAAAGGGGAATGTTCACACGGACTTGTTTGAAAATTTCCAAAATATTATCGAAATTTGTCGCTTTCTTCTTATTGTTGAGCCTATGGGGAAATGGAGCCATTGGTTTTTCAACTCTGTGATGAGTTTCATCATTCGAGGAAGAAGGTTTATCCGAGGAAATAGAAGGTGGTAAGGTCGTAGAAGATGGAATGTTGGTATTGCCAACATTAATTTTCGAAGGTGGGTCGGGTTTGCCGACACTGGAAGAAGAATTGTTGGGATTGCCAACATTTAAGGAAACTTGAGGTTTAGAGGAATTGGCATTCGAAGCCGATGGGTGATTATCAAGATTTGGCATTGGGGTCGAGTTAGAAGGTTCGTCAGGGTCGCCCACGTTATTATCAATCCTCTTTCCAGATCGAAGGGTTGTAATAGCGTTGACTGGATTATGGTTTTCGCTCTCACAAGAATTCACAGCACGAGAGTTATATTTTGGATTCACCTCAGGTTGACTCGGCAACTTTCCCTTCTCATTATTTTTCGCCATTTCCTTTATCATATTCACCATTTGGTCCATTTTAGCATCTTGCGAGTTTATTTTGGCTTCGTAAGAGCTCAACTATTTTTCTAGATGCACAATTTCTTGTGATGGTTGAGAAGATTGAGAGGATTGGTTCGATGATTGAAAATTAGGGTGCCTATACGGTTGTTTGGATTGAGGTGAAGCTTGAGGTGTTTGAGAATTGGAAGAAGGAGCTTGGTAATTTGGATTGGGAATAAAGGGTTTCATGTGAGCTGGGCTGGCCGAATTATTGGGGTTTGACCAAGAAAAGTTTGGGTGGTTCCTCCAACAAGGATTGTACGTGGATGAGTAAGGATTATTTTGAGCTATGGCATTAGCTTGGTCCTGAGAGTAATAGTGGGGTAGCCCTTCTCCGGCTTGAGGAGTTTGATTTTCTAAGGGAATTTGACTTGGGTCCACGACATGCACTCCTCTAGTAGAAGTACGAATGGGAACACGAATCGATTCCCACTGCATGTCCTTTTAAGAATAATCTTCTAAAAACCGCCAAGCTTCATCGGCTGTTTTAGACATAAAGTCTCCTCCACACATTGATTCTAGTTGAGTTCTAGTCTGATAGTTTAGCCCTTCATATGCAATTTGACACAAGTGATCTTTTAGAATTCCATGATGAGGACAACTATATAATAGCTGGTTGAATCTCTCAAAGTATTTTGAAAAGGTTTCCCCCTTATTTTGACAAAATTGATTTATCTCGGTTCGGATTTTTAGAGTTTTATGGAAAGGGAAAAACTTTTTCAAGAATGCAGTGACAAATTCATCCCAACTTCTTATGGAATGTCGTGGAAGAGAATTTAGCCATCTTTTAGCGCTTTCAAGTAGTGCAAATGGAATTAGCCTTAGCTTGATCGATTCGTTAGATAGTTGTTGAATTTTTGTTGTGGAGGCATACAATTCAAATTCACTCAGAAATTCATAAGCATTTTCAGACCCAGTAAATTTTGGTACCCTTTGGATAAAAGAATGTTTTAGCTCAAAATTGTTTCCTTCAGCTGGTGGGAACACAATGACAGATGGTTGAACGGTCCTAGTAGGATAACATCGATCACGAAGAGACAAGGGTCTATTCATTTGGATATTGAGGTTTTGAAAATTTTGATTTATTTGGTTTTGATCCCCAAAGTTTGGAAAGTTTTGATTCACTCGATTTTGATCCAATTCGGTTGGAAAATTTTGGTTGATACGAGAACCCCTAGGAGAATTTTGTTGGCTGACACTTTTTTCACTCATTGTTGTTAAATGCAAGCACAGAAATTAGCTGCAATGAAATTTTCTATCCTTATTGGCTCCTAACCCAAAATTATAAAGTGATGTGTTTGATTACTTAGATCAAAAGATTTCTCAGCCAGTTAACGGACAGGAGTTATCGGTGCACCAGGAATCACTCTAGCAATGCAGCCGAAGGTTTAAGTACCTTCAGAGTAACAACCGATATAATATTTACGAATCACCGCAATATTTATAAACGGTTATTTCTCTGCCGTAGTCTAGACACCAAGAAATAATTCGTTCCAAATGAATCAACTATCACAATACAATTAAGCCCTAGATGAGCCCGTGACTCTCTTAAGTCCAATGTCTAACCGTTATTATTAGTCAGATTCTATGATGAAATGCAATTTGTGGGCTAAGGAAAGGGTGATGAAATCCCTCACCTTATGTGAATTTGGGTGTTGCCCTTAACAGAATGAATAAAAAAAAGTGCAGAAATAACAACAATCATACAAAATAATTGCAGAAATCAAAAAATTACATTCAAGCCGCTGCCCCTGCAGAATTTTTTTTACAACAATTGTCTATATAATTTTTTTTCTTTACGGCAGAGCACCTGTAGAGTTTTTTTTAAAAAATTATCACCTTGATCGGCAGTCCTCCAGTGAAATTGGGTAGCGCTAGCGCGTTCACACCCCACTTGGTGTGCAACCGCTCCAACAATTCGACTTCAACTATTTGCAATTGTTTGACTTTTGAATTTCTCCACTTCGGCCTTACTTGTTTTCCTTCCTTCGCTTGATCTTGATTTTGATTTCTTTTTTTTTTTTTTAAGAAATTGTTAAAACA
The DNA here is from genome assembly GCA_030737875.1 of Allium sativum. NCBI lineage: Eukaryota > Viridiplantae > Streptophyta > Magnoliopsida > Asparagales > Amaryllidaceae > Allium > Allium sativum. The sequence goes on from CM060913.1 coordinate 953,358,177, forward strand.
AGGAAAGAGATTAAGGAAAAAAAAGGAATAGAAGACAAAACTAGCAAGATATTTTTTTCTTGTTTTCGGAGATTGCAATGTCAATAAATAACATCAAATCTGCCAATCAAGAGTTTTTTCAGAAAAAATGGAAAGGAATAGTATTAGAAGAAAATAAATCTAAAGTAAAAGGAAACAAAGTAAATGAAAAGAGAAAGAGGGAAGGAGATTCTATTGAAAACAGGGAACGAAAAAGCAAAAGGAAAGAGTTGTTTTTTTTATTAATATGTTGAAAAGAAGAAAGAATTTGTAAAAGAAGAGAATGGGATTGAGAAATAAAAAGGAAAGAAATAGGTGAAAATTGGTAACTTTTTTTTCCTTTTAAAATTTGTAAAATGAAGAAAAGGGGTGTATAAAAAATAGGAAAGGAAATGAAGGAAAGAAACTGAAAAATTGGTAAGAAATTAAAAGAAAAAGTGGCAAATTTTTTTTATATAAAAGGAAAGCAATAAGAGAAAATAGCAAGCAAATTAAAGATGTGAAAACTAAAAAAGTGATTGCAAAATGGAAAGAAATTTGCGTAATGGAATTATTCAGCAACAACGAGAAAATTTAGAAAGAAATTTGTTTTTTTTAAAGGGTAAGAGATTTGCAACAGAAGGAGATTTGTGAGAAGAAATTATAAGAAAATGGCAAGAATTTGTACAATGGGAAGAATTTAATGACAAAAATTTTCTTTTGTTTTCTGATTTGTAAAAGAAGAAAGAGAACGTAGAAGATTGGGAAAAGAAATGGAAAGATGGAAAGAAATAAAGCAAAAATTGAAAGGTTTTTTTTTCCTTTAGAATTGAAAAGAAGGAAGAATTTATAAAAGAAAAGAAGGAGATTGAGAAATAAAAAGGAAATAAATAAATGAAAAAAAAAGGAAATAAGGTCAAGAAAATTTGGCAAGCCTTTTTTTTTATTTGCCTAAAGTAGGAATAAATTCGCAAGAGGGAACAAACAAATGTAAAAATTGGGAAGGAAGGAATAGATGAGATTAAAGAAAAGAAACTAAGAGACAAAAGTGGCGAAAAAAATTTCTCTTCTCTTGTTTAGATGATTCTAGCACCAATGTTTGATACAAAATCAACTAATAAAGAGATTTTTTTTTAGCAAAACAAAAACAAAAACAAAAATAAAAATAAAAACTAACACGAATCAGATATTAAATAAACAATAAAATTTAATCGTTACCTCACCGGCAACGGCGCCAAAAACTTGATCGACGTTAATCAATGAATCAGAAAAGCGCGACATTTAAATTAAATTCTGCAAGCGCACAGGTGTGTAGCATACAGGTCGAACACAGGGAGGTGTTATTAAAAAATATTATCTATTTATTCTTGGGCGAGTTAGACGAAGTTTGGGGTTGTTGTTTTTTTATGTTGTTGAAATTACTCTGAATCTAATCAGTATCAAATTCAACAATTGAAAAGAAAAGGAACAATTACTAGAAAAAGAGAATAACGACTAGAACAATAACAAAAATTAAAAGTAGGATTCCTGTTGAAACTAATCAAACAGTGAATCGCTAACAAGCAGTAATAAAAGACAATAACAATATGCGTTCTACCCAAACCTAATTAGGTAGATAACACAAACTGTTATGAAATTAAAATAACAATAAAACTAGAAAAGAAAAGATTTTTATTAGAACAAAAGAGAATACAGAATAGAAAATTGAATGAATCCATTTACAATGGGACATCATGTATATTTATAGAGATGTAGACCAAATCCTAATCAAATCAATGGCTAAATGGCCCTCTTTACCCAAGAAGTAATATCATATCTCTTGCCTTCTTTGACCAAGCTTGATTGGAAATAATTCTTTGAAGAATATCTGATGCATATCTTGGTGAATATCTTCCAAATCCTCCGTATGGCTAGTTGATTAGATTGCATGTGATTAATTATTCCAAATAAGGACGCTCATCAAACTCCCAAGGCAACCAAGGATGAAATCTTCAGAATTGATCTTTTCTTGGCAATAAATCAAACAGAAATTCTTCTAATTGGAAATTGAAAAATGAATGTTCTGAAGTGATTTCCATGACTACCCCTGAAATGTCTATTAGTGAATATCATACATACACATGAATATGTATATATATAATATAACACTAATTAATATTCTTCATGGCAAAGGACCAGTGTGAACGCGTTTCGTTTCTTTGGCAAAAAGTGAGCTCGACAGGGATCGAACTCAGGTCTCTCAGTACAAATCTCTATGCATTTACCAGTGAGCTACGACGTCTTTTGTAATTGAGATGGCTTTAGTACGGGGAAGTAGCTTTTTATCTGTAGTTGGCCTTTAATTTGAAATGAAGGGGCATTTCTTGACATCCTGTAAAAACACAAAAAAGTAACCAAAGTATCATTTATTTATTTACAAAAGATAAAATATACGAGCATAAAATAAACACATTTCTATGTTAATCAGTACACGATAAATTTCATTTGAGTGGGTTCGTAGTCGACGGTACAGAATTAAAACAGGATATTTAGCAATGGAAAATTCCGGTGAGTAATTCTCACTCAAGAATTTTATTTAAATTATTTTTATCGTTAAAAATCGTTTGTTGGTTGTTTGGTTGCATTAAAATCTTATTGTGACTATAAAATATATATTAGTTATTTAGGTTTGTTGTGGTTATTATATATATATATACATATATATATATATATATATATATATATATTAGTGATTGGTTGGATGTCCACGGTACCGTTAACGGATGCCCGCGGTACCATTAGCAGATGATTACCCTATACTCCCCACGCTATGATAGTGGATGACCTTCATACCGCGATATCCTACCTCGAAGCACGATGGGTATTATTTATGTTGACTAACGTCTGTGGATGCAGGAAAACAGGTTGGAGGGATCCAACTGGATTCCTCAAAAATATTGTTATTTGTTTGTTCTCATATATATTATCATATATGATGTGTTAGAAAATCCGTGGTTAATAACTGGTATTTATGATTGATTAAAATACCACTGGACCTGAAAGGTTGATATATAAAAATATTAGGAAAAGGATATTTTGAAATTTAAAGGGAAAAATCTATTTATCTAAAATAGAGTTTGAATTTCAATTGGGCTATAAATATATTAACTTGTTTGAATATATAAAACAAGTAGTAAAATTATAAACGTTGTTTATAAATTAAATAATGCAGAGAATTGAAATGAATTTATAAACAGTGTTTATAAATAAAGTGGAAAATTATCATTACATAATTCGAATATTTAAATTCAAATGTGAATTTAAAAATAGAAATAGGGAAATCGTTTTAAAGAAATGAATGATGGAATTTATTCTGATGTTCAAAATATAAATTGAACTAAAATAAATTCGTAAGGATTTATGATTTGAATTAGATTAATTCGAATTTATTTAAATAGAAGAAATTGAATATGAAAATAAATTGGGTGTTATATATATAAGTTGTTATAAATAGAAATTTCCAAAATATGATTTTGGTTTTAAATAGATTTCGAAATAGACTTGTTTAAATATAAAATAAGGAAATTTATAAAATGGTGTCAATAAATATAATGAATTAATTATCAAGAGATAATTTGAATATTTAAATTCAAATATGAATTTAAAAATGGAATTTGAAATCATTCGGAAGGGAACAACGGATTTTATTCCCCGGAATATCGAAGGGATGGAGTTTCAAATAGAAATTTGAAAAGGGAACTTGTTTAAATATATGAAACAAGGAAGTTGAATTTATAAATAGTCTTATAAATTTGGTGAAATAAATTATCATTTGGATATTTAAACCATTTAAATTCAAATAGGAATTTAATAGTGAATTGGGGAGTGTTTTGAAAACAAAACGATTGATTATATTTCGGAATTCGGAATATAAGCTGAATTGAGAAGAATTCAACGGGTTTATAATTGAAATTCGATTATATCGAATTCTATAAGTAATTTATTTATAAAAGGAATTGAAATTAAATATAGAAGATCGAAGTATAAATAAATATATTACCGAGTAAGGAAAAATCGACAATTATAGATAATCGAAAATATTATGTTGAATTAGGAAACTGATTTGATATATATTAAAAAAATATCAGAATGGAGTTGAATGTATATAAACGAAGTTTAAAACATTTATATATTAAATATAATTAAAATGAGCTCGTCGCAGCGCGGTAGTTTGTAAATTGGCGTTTCGAACTCCAATTGAGTAGATAGAACTCAATTCAAGTCGAAATTCTTTGAAACAAGAATCATCAGGACTGATTTGATAATAGTTTTCTAATGAAAGAGAAAAAATTGGATTTCGTCGTATAGATTTTGAGTTATGTCAAAATCAAATTTTTAGAAAAGCATCGCCATAATCATTATAAAACCATAACGGTTTATTTAAATAAATAAAGGGATTTTAAGTAAATAAAATTTGAATTTCCATTAGAAAAATCCAGACATGAGTTGTAAAATAAATACGAACTCAAGTTGTGTAAATGAATCTGATTTTTGAAATAAAAATCAGATTTTTAATCATTGAATAGAATTGACTAATTTGAAGAATAATTAATAAATGGAATTTTGAATCGAAATTGGGCGTTGGAAAAGTAAATGAGGTTTAAGAATTTATATTGGAAATTGAATATGAAACTCGAATTAAAAATGGAATTAGATTTTGTTTTAAGTAAACTAAAAACATATCCGGAAGTGATATGTTCAATCAAAAGATGAAATGGGCAAAAGAGCTGATTAAAGAATAGTTTAACGAATCGAGTTAAAATAACCAGACTGAGTTGAAATAAATTAGAAATGGACGCCTACGTGTTAACAGGTATGGAATGAAGAGAATGAAGGGTATAATTTGTGTGCCCGACAACAAGGTACACGTTTAAATTCCATATGAGATTTTATGCACCGAATCAGCAAGCCACTTGGATTTTTGATTTTCTTTTTGAATGGAAAGGGCCTAGAGAGGCGAGTTAAGGTTTGAACTATCGACCGGCACAAGGGAGGTTATGGGGAAATTTTCCGGGAATTTAAGCAGTTAGAATATTTTTAAGATAATTTGATAACGGAAAATCAATACATCAATATATATTGAATTCGCTAAGGAAACAAATTTAAAATTGAATATTATAAATAAAAAGGAAATCGATAATTTGGTAATAGAAAGAGAAACGTATATACATTTTGAATACGAATAATTTGTTTTATGATGTTGATTATTCGAGGTAAGTGGTCTTGTCCGTTTTGAAGTTAAGGATGTTTTCAGTCAAGGTCTGAGAGGTAGTTATACTGCAACTTGATTGATTTCATTTTTAACCGATAAATAGCAAGATCCAGTATCGAAGAGAAATGTTTGAATAAGAGTTGGTTGGATGCAGTGTTTTGGGTTGTTGTAACGATGTTTTGCACAACATTCATTTTAACCCAAGGAAGTGGAATTTTGGAAATGTAATAAATAAATATTTCCTAAGTGTAGAAATGAACGGGCGTGAAAGAGATAAGTAATTGGAATGTTTTCCAATTATAAATAGAAGATATTTTCTACGTATAGAAAATAAAAGAAGACGAGATATGGAAATGTTTTCCAAGTAGCAAAAAAGGCCAAGATGATGGTTGAAAATATTTGGTTAACAAATATTGATAAGGAAATGGAGTAGTGATTTAATTGATGAAATATTAATTAAGGGCCCAGTGATTGTTTGATGTTATGAATGGATGTTTGTTTTCTTCGATAGTTAAATAACCGACTATCGAAGTGTTTGCCAATATCGTTGTCAATATGGAGAGACCGGTTGGATTATTATCCGAGAACCACTCCGTATTGGCAGTAGCGTTGCGAATCAGATTATATGAAGATAATCAAAGACGGAGTAAAATGCAAGGACTTTTCTATTAATAGAAATTGTGCCTTCGGTTTCGTTCAGTCCCAGAACGAACGTGTATGGACGAGTGTCTGACAGAGTATTTCCAGTGATCGCATATGTTGGTATGTATAAATATATATGGTGGCGGAGAATTTATTCTCTTAGCATAATATCCAGAATTTATTTGTGCAAACCAACTAGTGATTAACGGATATGACAATGTGGCATTCAAAGTGGTTGTGCTATCAATGAATGATAAGAAATCGTAGCCTCAGGCCTTAACAACCGGGGGATGACAAAAATCGGGCAGGTAGCATTGCTATGTGGGATGCTCCCATTAGTTTGTATAATCACCTGTCTAGAGAAATTTCATTTCCTTCTTTAATCTATCAATGCTGTCCCTTTTCGGGAAACGGTTGCTGATCCCAACCGTTGGTGATATGCATCCGATACACTCAAGCGAAATGAGTGGTCGGTCATGTGTGGGCCGGGTTGCAAGATGTTCTTGTTGAACCCAGTATATCCCCTCTAGAGTACACTGATCGGAAGGTGGTTCCATACCTTGTCATGTTGGAAATCCAATCTCCAATAAGCGCCATGCGGTTTTTGATTTTATATTATATATGGAGCGTGAGATGCAAGCATTCCGCTAGATTCTATTTATTTGATGTAGACATTATTATAATATCACTAGATTTGATATCAAAGATATTTTGGGTTATCATAAGGTAAAAACCATCCGTGTTTATGTGTGGATCGGTCTTACGATTATCATTTCTTTCGAAAGGATTTTTAAAGTTAAACAAATGATTGGAGTTTACTCACATCAGTCCCATGACTGACCCAAAGTTTTTTTTTCCCCTAAACTCTTGGGTGCCCAAATTTGTATGGGCAGTCAAGTAGTCGAGATTTTTCAGATTCACTTGGAAGAGCTGGAAGCAGGAGGCTTCACCAGTTAGCTATAGACTATCATATTTCCGTTGTGTACTATGTTGTATCTGGAAACAAGTGTTTATAACTGTTCCAGGAATAATTGTTGTGCTATGATAATGGTATATATGTACAGTTACTGATTTGTATTTCAAAAGTTATGTACCGCTGTGAGATTTGTGTTCTTCTTTGTTCTTTCTTTCTATTCCCCATCCTCTAACTTCTTTCTACTAATGATTCGTATTTCTGTGTCATTTGGGTTGGATGTGTGGTGTTATTAGTCAACTCAAAGGATACGGATTTGCTGGCCATTACAGCAATAATGTTTTCTCCAGTGAGCAACCATTTGCATTTCCACGCTGGATGGTTCTATAATTTGATCGACCCATTTATCCTAAATACTATCATTTAAAATTAGCCCAAACTGAGGCAGGTTCTTCCTAGGTAGCTACCAAACTGCCTCTCATCTTGTTCTCTCACATGTTCACTTTTGCTCATGTGATGGCATATAACAGCGAGATCGTCACTGTCGTTTGTTTGCATTTCAATTTACCTTTAGTGTTGAAGTTTAGACGTAGTATGAACATGATATCCAGATCACATGGATGTAAACCGAAATCACAAAATTGACATACAAAACGCTCATTCTTTTGCTAGTGAGACATGACCTTTGTTCCCCGTCTGTTATCATAACCACATAGGATTCCTTATTTCGCGATTCACATTTCCATCTCGCAAAGTATGTAGATCCAGGAACCATTGATGCAACTTCCATCATCGACGAACCTAATACAAACATCACTCTGTAACCAATCATCTAATTGTGGTCATAAATAAATTAAATACTTAAAATATCGTACAACACTAAATCATCTAATTATGGTCAGGGATAAGTCAGTCAGAAATCATAAACTAATTTATGTGGATTCTAAAAGCAAAAAATATTTGCATCTCGAATAGGTAGAAAAGCAGCATTTAATACTCAAATTTCTAATGGATCCATGTTCGGTTATTCGCATGTGCTTCCATTATGATAGCTATCAAAACATCTTATTTCTATCCATACAAATAGGTCCATTCACATGACACAAATGGTACACTAATATAGTATATAAGTTTTGCAAGCAACAACTCCATAATTTGTAATGTTATATCAATTATTATGATGTAAACAGACATTGATTACTGCAAAACAGACATAAGGAAGGACTACACTTAATTAAAACTGCATAAATTTTCAACGTATGAGAAATAATTACGGGTGTTTGAGTTTATGCACTTCTGTTATTACTTTTCCTGGTAGTTAAAATTGATTTAGGCTTGTTTATTTCATAATCACTTGGCCTGAAGACAAAAAACTCACTCGGTCCCAAATTTTTGAAAGATATTTTTTAAAATTTGGATGGTCCATTATAATGCATAACATACCATAGTAATAGGGTTGGATGAAAAATAATATAGATAAATTTTTTTTGCAGTCAGCTATAATTGAATACATATTTTTTATGAGTAAGCTAATAATTTCTACATTATATGATACGTTGATGGTCAAATAGTACATATATTGTATCAACCTTCACTCAATCACTACAACAAAATGACCATTTTACAACGGTGGAACACCGTTGTAATATACTTTTTTCAATGGTGGATCTACCGTCGTATATTAAGAAGTTGTAATAGAGTAAAATCTTTTACACCTTTTTTCCACCGTTGCAACACCGTTGTAACTTCGTGTGTTTCACAACTGTTTTCCACTGTTGTAATAAACTTTATTACAACTTTTCTGCACTATTGTAGTAACACCTACTACAACTGTTATGCACCGTTGTGACTTTATAAATGTTTTTCACCAATTTCTATCGATTGTAATACACTTTATTACAACAATAATTTAATACATTTTGCAAATGGAACAAAAGCTGAATAAACAGAAAATAAATTGATCTAAATTCAAAGTATAGGATCCATTCATACATAAAACGTTACAACTTTTCATACCAAATACAAAACTAATAAATCATACATGATCACAGTGATATATATCAATTCTTCATTATAGATGATGATTACAAAAACTAACATCCGCTTGAATGCACATCAATTCACATGATGTAGAGCAACAATAAAAACAACTCATGTTCATCGTTGAACTCCTAATGCAGCGACTTTCTGTGTAATTCACATGCATTTACCACTCAGATCAAGAACAACATAGCGCAAATCTTCTCCCTGATTCTTTACGTTATTGCTCTCTTGTTCTACCCATCTTAGGATCCTAGTACACATCAAACTCCAATCAAAAAACAACCATTCATGCATACATACACATACAAAAGCAAGCGAGTAATGTTAACCTTTTCCTTACATATCCAGAATTTGCAAAATAGATTGGTGAACCAAGTTGAAGAATTAAAATCCTAAGAGAATACCAAGTACTTCAGGATACTGTTCTGAATCGTGATATATATCTTCACCACGAACATTTTCAAGCTTTCCAAAGAGGAATGTTCGTGGTCTAGCTACATATATATTAGTGCACTTATAATGGAAACATCAACCTGATCAAATTTAATTAAGATACATATTTAAGCAAAATAAAGTAATTTTTTGTTGTTGTGTACATATACCATCTATAGCACTAGTTAGTGTATATATTAAATACTTACAGATAGCATAAGTCCATAGTCCATACCGATAAAAAATACACCAAGAAAAGCAGTCCAGCAAATGAAAAAAAATCAAATTTGTCGACTCTGAACAGATGGCAAGCTTCCTTAAATTCAATAAGGCCTATCATGGCCACTATGATAATGAGTTCAGTTTAGCAGCTAACTTATAGAACTTATATTACAAAATTTAATTAAGTTATTACTGGAAAATGAATCATAATGAAATCTATAGTGTGTACATGAAAGTGTCTATCATGTCCTAGTAGAAAATACACACCTGCAAGCGAGAAAGTGTGCAATGAGAACACAATTGCGAAGCCCAATCCCCTCGACGACCTGCAAGTGAAAACTGGAAAAAAATACACATGCGATCTACACTCATCACACTTAAGTGGAGACACTGAACAATCCTTTTTCACATTCAGTTCATTTCAATTCTAGCAATTGTTTTTTTTAACATACATGATACCAAGTGTGAAATCACATAGATCAAAGAGTTCTACTCATTATATATTCAACAACAAACAAAAGCACGACTCTTAATCCCCTCGATGACCTGCAAGAAAATACACCTATAAGTGAAAACCACCCAAAAAATCGCTTTCGACAGTCCTCCTCCCTATCATCACCACTACGACGCCCAATCCCCTCGACAACCCCTACTTCCCCGAAATCAACGCCCTAGGGCTGCTGCATGCCCCAATACCCTTTTTTCTGAAAACCGAACGCACCCTGAAAATGCTACCTGGAGTTGGAGCCCTCTTTTCCAGAAATTGAACGAATCAAAAATTTGGTTTTCTTAATTTGTAATCGATTTTTAAAAGTGATTTTCTTTTTTCTTTTCGTTTGGTTTGAGGAAAGAAAGAGAGTCGATTTTGATTTTTGGGGAACTTGATTTAGAGAAGAAGATAAGAGGCCACGTGTGAGAATGAAAATATAATGCTTGAGTTACTTTTTGGAGCCAAAATTTTCAACTTCTCGCTTTAAGTTTCCTGCCGCAAGTTTCCTGCCAAATGCCATTAATTTTTCTTGGTTCGTAGCACAAAATTGATAGAGATAAATATTATAAATTATAATTAATAAGTAAAAATTATTAAAGTACTATAGCTAACTTATAAAACTAAATTTTTACTAAAGTACTACAGATTTATAAGTTAATTAACTTATAATTTTTACTAAAGTACTTTATAAGTTATAAGTTTTTACTGACCAATAATTTTTACTAATTATAAACTATAAAACTAAATTATAACTTGCTATCTTACTATAATTTTTACAAATAAATTATAAACTAAATGTTATTGATTATATACTATTAAATATTTAATAGTAATTTTTAAAAAGTAACTATTATTTATTAATCATCAATTAAGCGGTTTTTATCTAATAGTAATTGATATTAATTTGTAAATTTATTATTGAATATGAATTATTCTTAACTGTAAATATTACTAACTATTAAATATAAGTTGTTATTAATATTTAATAGGTCTCTAATAAAAGAAATAGAAAAAAGAGTTACTAAAAATAAGTTTAAACAACTTTCTAATTTAACCATTAATTATCAGAAATTAATTAGTATATATTAGTTATTACAACAGACAAAAAAGAAAAGTTGTGATATATATGTTTATTACAACAGTGATTTTTTTACAGTTGTAAAAAATATTTATTACAACAGTGCGTTTTGCACAGTTGTAAAAAAACATTTATTACAACTATGCATTTTGCACAGTTGTAAAATTAAAGTTGTAATATGGTGTTTTTGTTGTAGTGAGTTATGTTATTTTAATGTCTTAGCTTAGAGAAAAATCATTCTTGAAATGTAATATGTAAGAAAGAGTTAGCTTGTATAAGTGTTACATAAATTTTCATTCTTGCATTGGGTTTGTGGGCAATTTTGTTACATAAATAAAAAATTCTTACTAAAAATCGCATTGTTTACCAATCTTTCCCTTCTCGTGTGAAACCATCAAATTGGCTCTAAGCATCATTCGTGAAGGATAACCTGAACAAATAAATTCTCATTGCTAATTACAACCTCTTCTAAAGTTGAAAACATAGATTTTGTTTGTTTTCCAAATATTGTTAAGAGAAGAAAAGGTTAGAACTTGCAATTCATCCTTCAAAGTCGACTACATCATCTTTCTTGGCAAATTGCGTGAAATCTCTTAGTGATATTCTTACATGCTTGTGATTAGGGGCATTGTAGATTCAGCCGCATAAATGCAGTAGCTGTTCTATATGACCACATTCACTATGAAATAAAATAATTTTGCATGCATCCTTTTATAACTGTAGAAACATCTAGCCTTTTTTTTAGCAGTAGATGATTATCTACAGGAAATTTGGTATATTAATTACAATGCATTTGTCAAAATATAACAATACATTAGCCCTTTGGCCTCAAAGATATGATTGACCTTAATTATGAGTGGATTAAAGAGATTATACCACTCTCTTTTTTTTCACTTTAATATGCATAACATAATTTTGCAAACCATATGTGACTACACTATGACTTACGTTAATTGCCATGATCTTATATAGTAACAAAGTCATGGATAGGTTGAAATTATGAGCAAATTTGAAGAAAATTAAGATTCAAGTTAATAGTACAATTTTTTGTGCACTTAATTATTCATTTTCTCTTCGTCTTCTCTTGTTTATGTAATTGTAAAGATCAATGATATATAAACTCAGGCAAGAAATTGAGGGGAAAAATGATGCTACACCAAAAAAAAAAGGCAAATATTATTTGAAAAACAAGGAAAAATACAGTGCACACAAAATTGATGGATGGTATTAAACTCGTATTATAAAAGTTAATTACAAAAGTTACTTGAATTGCAGTACTCATAATAATAAATTTAAGAAACTTAAAAAATGGTTCACAGGACTTTTAGTGCAAACACTACTTTGATAGTAAAATGGGTCGACTTCAGTAACAATTGACCAATCTTCTCATCCATTTTTTTAGAAAATTAACTAAAAGATAATGCAACGTAATAATTTTTTAAAAAACTTAAAAGAAGGTAGATACTGAATGTTCAGAACTGACTGATCATTGCAATATAGTTAGTAGTATAAAAAGACAAATTTGATGTGACATAAAAGCTGGCAAAATGGTATGAGTTTTAAATGATGTGTTCATTCAATGTAAAATGGTAGTAGCTTAGAAATAGCAACAGGATGATAGCTAAATCTTAATTGCCTTGTTTACCATAAATCGGTCTGCTAAGCTCATCTTTCTGCTAATGAGAACTCTTATGCATGCAGAAATGAAAATATAATACAGAAGCACTAAAATTTGCAGATTTATAAACATATTTATGCATACTGTATAGGCAACATACTTAAAACAAAATAAATACGACCGTACCATTGCACACTGTTGTTGGATGTTGATTTGCCAGAGATGAGAATCTGGAAATCGGAATAAATCAACATTAGGCTTCATAAAATCAGCTCCCCTATGTAGACAACTTATAGTTTGTGTATGTTAATATGCCAGTGATGACTAAACACTAAACGCGAAATATAAATAATGGAAACTATTTTATGGTATGATTTTAATCTTCCATATTTGCACCGGAAAATAATAATAAAATCAGTTGATAAAAGTGCAGTTATCATAGTTCGGATCTCTATCAATGAAATATAACATTGAAATTCGATTAAATATAGCAAATAAACACTCTTGTTTTTTCAATTAAGAATCAATAAATTTAAGACTAAACAAATCGAGGATTATTTTATATTAATCCATCGATAATGTATACGATTCTAGATTCCCCCCTCCCAACATGCTTACAGAAAAGTATGTCAACTGTCATTATGCGCTATTAAATATGAATGGAGGATAAACTGATACACTACCTACTACTTCGTAACCGCAAGTAAAAAGTAATTAAGCATACAACGTTCCATTGACTGCATAGCAAAAAAATATCATTGGCATAATTTATTAAGATTAGGTTGGAAAAATGGACCAAAAGCCAAAAATGAAGTTAAAGAAAAGAGTAACATTAAACATTATTAAAATAATTTAAGGCTCACATAAAGGAATCCCATCCAACTAAATGAGTTTTGCAACCAGTAGTTTATTGTCATGTAATACCAATGCATTTGCACATATATAGAAGGTTTTTATAAGCCATGCTCAACAGTGTGTGGGAACCAGGTATCAAACTAAAAGAAAACATAAGGCACGAACAAAAGGAAAAAAATGCTTAAGCTAAAAACATGTCATAGATATATGATATATCTAATATTGTAATGTATTTATATTCCAAATGGTAGATATGCAGGTAATCCATAGAAAAGAAAATATGCAATTTGTTTCGTAAAAGTATCTAGACATAAAAAACAACCTGACATAAAACAGGATCCAATAAACAGATCAATGTAAAAGGAAGTGGAACCTTAACGATATATTCCAATACTGGTTTACAATTTTTGACAAACTTAATTTGGCTTTTTGTAAACTTATGTGCACCTATGTCACATAATTATAATTGTCATTTAAGCAGATTAATGGAACATGATTTAGAATGTATACATCAGAAATTAAAGTTCCTACCTTCACTAACTCCGTAATCCAAATAGATACTGACAAGAACCCATAGCATTCTATACAGTAAACACATAAGTAGATTAGTAATAAAACTCGTCTATGCAGAATTGAATATAAAACAACTTGTAGAGTGACGAACAAACAATGGAAGAAACCCGAGTATTCTTGTTATATATCGGATAAGCATTGTAGCTCATCATAAATTTTTGCATAATTAGCCCGCGCAGTATGTGTTAATACAATGAATATCATGTCATTCATCAAAACCTTGATAAAAGAGGGTGATCTATTTAAAGAGAATATTATGATTGCTCAAAAGATATCTTCAAATTATGACAAATTTAAAGCCTTGCCTGAAGAACTGCTAATACAGAAAATGGAAACAAAAAAAAGTGTCTGCAAAGATAGTGATTAGCAATTTTGTCAAGTTGACCATCCTAATCCCCAGCAGCAGCAACTACTGATCCAGCAGTCACACATCCCGTCTGAACTACATTTCCACATGGAAATTTATTGTACATTTTGTGGTATAGAAAGGGAAATATCAAACAATATAACGTAGATGTACAATAAACTAACATTTATCTAGCACTATAATGAACCATAAATAAAAAAAATCAGTGTAGCATTTGCTCAAATTTTTGAAATTGATTTTTCTGTAATTTACTTTTTGGTTTTGCAAACATGTTTCGTTTTATAACATATCCATTAAATTATACCCTTTTTTTAAGAACATAAAAGATTTTCAATTGAGAGATAGTGATATAAGTTAAACGATTACTTCACAACTCAATGATCAACATGCAATTTGCAATCCGCGTAACCCCAATTTTCAAGCTTTGTATACAAAGAATGAAAACATAATTGAAAGTGTGTATATATATATATATATATATATATATATATATATATATATATATATATATATATATATATATGAGGTTTTCTCCTTCTCTGTAATATTAATTGTAAAAAGAAAATAAGCACACAGTTGCTGGTTTGCCTATCAAAGAAGGGAGAAATTATTTAGTACTATTACTCACTATATAAATCAAGTCAGTGATTAAATCAGATGCAAACATGAAACACAAATTCTAGCTGGAAAATCATGTATGTACCCTACTTCTTACCAAAAAAATGGAAGTCAGCAGGGTGGGTAGTAGTGAATATAATGAGAAAAAAAGAGATTTAACTATAGTCCACTTAGATATGTCAAATGATCTAACTAAATCAATAATTATTTATCTGTGGTATTAAATTGTATAAGACCTAAATAACAAATTTCAATGAAGCATATTTAAAATATCTACACTGTCTTTCAGCCGCTCCTTGCAGCTCAGGTCCTTCATTTTCTAGACTATGAGATTGAGAAACTCCTGCAGTCGGCATTCGGCAACGAACCTTGTTCGGCATTTCTTCTAGTTTTCCATTATTTGGTGTTTGGCTATGAACACTCATCGTCTTCCTTGCCCTTCCATCATGCAATCACTGTCTTTTACAAACAAATTACTTGCCTCCTTAAGCCCAAATTTTTGTTCCATACTGAGCTTATCCGCCATGGTCAGACAATTTATAGCATGAAACTGAATGGAAGTCAACTATGGAAAAAAAATATACAAACGTATGACAGTAAAGTTAATTTGTTTAATGTATGCAGTTCAGTACCCTGGAGAATAAAGGGTCAAGTATTAGTGAACCGATGATTCCAATTCACATAAATTGATGTATATTCCTTCATGAAATTTGCAATTGAGAAATTTTTGAGTAATTTCGAAATATAAAGTGAAATTTAATTATTTCCACATTTATTAACATTTTGCATCATAAATATTAAGCATTAAATATTTCCAATGGAAGTTAAAGATAGATGTCAGTATTTATTACCATAGTGGACAATGGAATAGCTGGTAACAATGAATTGAAGAAACCAACGTATAGTAAAATTTTGATATTTCAAGGTTTATATTGCATTTAAACTTTTACATCTATGACGAAATATCACTATTTTCAACCATTGAAGCATACACTGTGAAACTATATATCTGAAATATATGAAGAGCAATTATCAAAATAGTACTTGTTCTCAGAAAATTTCAATTCAATCGATTTGCAAAGATCTTCCTATATTTGATGTATTAAAAACCAGGAAAACATCATTTTGATATAATCATTCAAATAACTTAATATGGATAAACACAACTAAAAAATACTATATATGTTTCCGTAGTCAGTCAATTAAATACTTTCTTTAACCATTACAAAGATACTGTACATAAATGGTCATAGTAAAAAAATACAATTTGATATTAGATCAGTTACTTACCTAAAAACCAAAAATATACTATTATTACATGTTTTCTACTAATTTCATTTATTGTAAAAAAAAATCCTTCATTAATAGAAGTTCTTTTTTTGAATCCTTGACTTATCCAAGATAATAATTGAGAACATGCTAGAATATAAGACAACATTTACCTGGCTGAAATGAGCATACAGGATTTGCGACCGTTGTCTTGTTCAACTGACTGTGTATTAAATGGGTATAGCAGCAAACTTAGAACATGAAATAATATAAGCTTATAGAATGAGTGGTCATACATCATACTGTTTAATTTAAGACAAATTCTATTCAAACACCGCAAATTGCTTTACCTACACCATGGGATTTTAAACAAAATTTCAGACCAAAATGACCTTATTAAAAAAGAATCTATAGTAAATAATGAAAATATATACAATTCTTCCTTGTTTGCATTATGTATACTCAATATAATTTCTCTGTAAAGTTAGTATATTATAAATTAATTAATTTATATCACTGGTTAAATTAATTTTATATTTCTTTTGAGGATTAAAATATATTCATATCGTTACAAGCAACATTTATATACAGTCAATTTTAACAATTTTCACTTTAATTAGATATAAAAATTAAAATTTAAAACTAATTACTAAAATTAATGTTATGTAGAATACTAAATTCTCCAATCATTCATTCAAATTTAATCATGTTTAAATTTAACACCAAAATTTAAGTAGTTTAACTTTCTAATATTTAAAGAATAAGTTCAAATTTCCCTCATCTAAAATTAAAAGTGATTTAAAAATAAAACAATCAAATAATTTAAGATACTAATGTTAAAACAAAAGTTTTTTTAGTTTTAGGTAAATATATTGCAATGAATTCCCAGTTTTACGTAATTTAGTTTTAAGGTTAAAAAGATAAAAGATGATGAAAATATAAATGGGTAATTATGTGAAAGACATGGTGTATGAAAAGAAATTTTTGGTGTATGCTATTTTATTTTATTTTACGGTGTATGTTAAGAAATTATATGTGTATGAATAGAATTAGCCTTAATTTAAAGAACATGAGTATGTTCAGTATATTAAAATAGTTCATAAATTCATGTTTAGACTTAGAATATAACCAAAATGAAATAAAAATGCAGCATGCATATTAATGTTTAAGAAAAAAAGTAAGTAAAATCATCGTCCTCTTCTCCCATCTTGCTCATACTTGTGACTTAATCCTAGGACCTACAATCATGGTTATTAAAATAAGAGAATTCGCCCAATGACATGAGTAAGAAGTGAAGGCTAGTCGAGGCTGGCATTAGAACTCCTCAAATATTCAAACATAATGTCCCCCCACTATGTTATTGGTAAAGTAAATCCAATATTGATATTTTATATAATAAATGTCAATACATTAACATTTCAACAAAGGGAAAATCGATTAAAACATTTTGAACATATTGTAGCCAGTCATGGGTCATCTCATTAGAATGACGATATCTGCCTGTACATTGTGAGGTTAATTAAAATAGCATTGTGAATCAGATTTGATTTCTTATTAAAAAGTAGAGTAATTTTAATTACAAAAATATTAGCAATCCTTAACTAAGTGTTATGACATTATCAATCAGATATTTTCTTTCCATCCTAAAATGTGGTTATATTAGTTTTGATCAAGAATTTAAAAAAGTTTAAAATAGGGAAGTTGGAATAAATAAGCTCTGGAAAAAAATCAATGAAACATGATAATAATGAAAAAAATTATTTCAAACAAATAAACTTTTACTTATATATGTATTAGCTTCGTCGTAAAAAAGAGTATAAAACCATAGTAAAAAATTTAGATTATATCACAATGATGTTAAATTTAGTGAACTAGCTCCGATTTTGAGTTAAGAATTTTGAATATCATCATGCCTACATAGTTTTGAGTAACAATCTTTTTGGTTGGCTTTCGATGTCTAGAGTAGATGAATACGAAAAAATTTGGTTGACTTTCGCTGCTTTTATTGGAGTTTGTAATCCGTAGTGTGAAAAGTTTCCAAGGTTTATGACTTCAAAGTGCGGTTTAAATTTGAGTTAAATCGTGGGTTCTCGATCTATCATTCCCCATGCTTAGTAAACCATTCTTAAACTTAAATTTGGGTTAGATCATTGGTAAGCATGAGAGTTACGATCTAAAAGTGGAAAAAAATTAACCACTCTTAATCGTAAAGGGACACTGGATAGCGGAATCAGTTCCAACCAAAGCAGATAAAATTATTTACAATTTCGAATTCTGAGTAAGAAAACATTAACAGAAATAAACACACATTCATTGCCTTTCTTTCAATCCAACAATCTTCTATATGTTGTGTTTCTTTAATAATTTGAGAAAAACAGATAGATATTATTTGTTGAAAAATATCACTGCCACAATATTTAATCAAATGTAGATATTAAAGGTAATCGTTTATGGACAAAGCTGGAACAGAAGTAAAACAGAATAATTATGGAAAAAAGATACATCACAAAATTAGTAAATAAAACATCCTTCCAAAGGCAAATTCTATTTCAACCCTTGTTTTTAGTTAGTAGCCCCCCTAAAAAAATTAAAATTTTAATGACTAAATTGCCCGTAAGATTTATCTTCTCATGTAAACTCAGAACATCGTAAATTTCTTCTCAGTAAAAACACCTAAGCTCCAAAGAAACCTAGATTTCAAATCACTCAAGAAAAATTTGATTTGCAAACAAGAATACAATGGATTTTGAAGGAGAAGATGATTACTCATCCCAATCGCAGCAGGTAATTGAAGAAAAATTTAGAATTTGAGTTTTTTTTTTCATTTTTCAAGTACAGCCGATGCAGTGCGATATGAGTGAATTAGTAATAAACCGCGTAGGAAATCTACTAGGAAAGTACATAAACCACGTAGACAATCAACGTGGAAAGAAACAATACCACGATTGAACACTGCGAGGTTTCCATATAGACCTCGCATTCATTATACGTGGTTTGTTTATATACCACACATAATTTAGTAAGTTATATTTTTCTGGTTTGAACTTAAAGTTTGTTGTATATGTTTTGTGCAGATTGTAGCAATATCTAGTGATGAAGAAAAGGATGATGAGATAGTATTGGATTATTCAAATGAGTTCACGACTTATGATGTACGTTTTCTTTGAATAATGCTGAAATAAATCGTGAATGCTTACATTTTATATAACATTTTAAATGCAGATATATCCTTCACGGAAAAAATTAGTTGATTGGGTTCGTGATACTGGAAAGCGTCTTGGTTTTGTTATTATAATCTTGAAATCGGATACCGGTGCTTCAGTCAAGAAACCAAGAATCACGTTTGCTTGTGAACGAAGTGGCGTTTACAAGAAGCGAAAGGATTTTCAACCGAAAAATCTCCGACTTACGGGTACCAAAAAATGCAATTGCCCATTTAGACTGAAAGGCGAGAAACTTGGAACTTTAGATGAATGGCGATTGCATGTTGTCAATGGTGTGCACAATCATTCCGAATTGAAAATTACAGAAGGTCACTCGTATATTGGTCGACTAACCGAAGCTGAGATCAGGTTAGTTATAGAGATGCATAAGAATTTGGTAAAGCCAAAAGAAATTTTAGCCACCCTTAAACGAAATGATACTTCAAATTCTACCACAATCAAAACAATCTACAATGTGATAAAAGCACAGAAAGCAATTGAAAGGGCAGGGCGATCACAAGTTCAATACTTGCTTAGTAAGTTGAAAGAATTTGATTACTTTGAATGGCATCGTAAGACATTAGATGGTACTGATATTATTAAAGATATCTTTTGGGCACATCCTGTTAGTTTGGATTTTTTACGTACATTTCCTAGGGTTATCATATTAGATTGTACGTATAAAACCAATAGATACAAAATGCCGTTACTTGAGATTGTTGGAGTTACTAGCACGGATCTTACATTTTGTATAGCCATTGCTTATTTAGTTGCCGAAAAAGAGGAAAATTATATGTGGGCATTAGAGAGGTTGAAATCGGTGTTGGTTGATTCTGAAGTGGAAATGCCATCAGTCTTTATTTCTGATAGAGAAACGGCACTAATTAATGCTATTGGATTTGTGTTTCCTGAGTCTGCTCATATGTTATGCACGTGGCATATTAAAAATAATGTTCTCACTTATATGCAAAAAAAAGTAAAAGGTATGGAGCTTGAAGAGAAGAAGTCTTTCTTATTTGATTGGAATGAATTAGTGTGTTCAAAAAATATCGTTGCCTATAATGCGAATTTACAAGTGTTGCACGAAAAGTATGCAAACCATACTTCACTTCTGAAATATATTCACGAGATATGGTTGGATACTTACAAAGATAGATTTGTGCAAGCATGGACTGACGACTACAAGCATTTTGGAAATTACACGTCTAATCGGTAATTTTGTTTACTAATTGTTGTAACAATTACTGAAAGAATAATTGTTGTGATTAGTTCTAACTTATGTACATGTGTTAATGCAGGGCCGAGTCTGCTCATTCAAAATTGAAGAAACATTTAGCTAGTAGTTTATGCAATTTTGAACAAGCCTGGACGAAGATGCATTCATTATTGGAACTCTCGTTCACCGAACTTAAAGCATCATTTGAGCAAAGCATAACCAAAGTAAAGCACATATTTCATATACGAGAATTCAGAAATTTACGAGGTTTTGTTTCTATTAAGGCACTTGATTTGTTGCATTCCGAACTTCAGAGAGTAAAAGATGTTGGTGACGAAGAAATGTTATGTGGATGTGTTCTTCGTAGAACACATGGATTGCCTTGTGCGCATGAGTTAGCTCAACTTGGACCTGCGACGGCAATATCGCTTGATATGATAGATGTTCATTGGAAGAGACTTCACCTTGTTGAAATAAGTGGAAAGAAAGATGCGGGGATAGCGGAGAAAATGGAAAAATTAATAAACGATGTGAAAAAAATGGATGTTCCGTATCAAATGCAAATTTATAAAAAAATGTTGGAGATTGTAGAACCGCGAACGACGTCTCTTGCATCTCCGAAAAGCAAAATAAAGACACGTGGAAGAGAAAGCAAAAAAAGTTCTAATACTTCAACTAAACGGATGGCTTCGTCATTTGAGCTTGTTGATAGTGTTTATTCCCAAAGTTCTGATACTTCAAAAAAAGCTCGAACGAATAAGCTTCCTATTCGTAAACCAAAAAAGGTAATAATCATTTTATTTGAATGCACATGAGTTGTATACTAACCTAATTTATTAAATTTGCAGCTGGACGAACAAACTAAAGGCATGAGAATGTATCTGCATCAAATTCCATTAGAGATGAGGGCTTTTGTCACAGATATTGTGGATGTTCAATCGGACGGTAATTGTGGATACCGATGCGTGGCTGCTTTGCTTGGATTGGGAGAATCTAGATGGAGCGAAATTAGAACACAATTGTACGACGAGCTATATGACCACCAGAGTATGAACGATAAAGTTTTTGTAGAACATGGTAGAAGTTCAGTTATTCTCAAAAGCCTTTTACACGAAAATGAAGATTTTGCACCAATGGAAAAATGGATGTCAATGCCTGATGTTGGATATATTATTGCAACTAGATACAATGTTGTGCTATTCAGCATTAGTGAAAGGCTTACGATGACAATACCACCATTGAGAGGAAAGATACCTCCACCAGTACTACGCAAAGAAATTGCGATAGCTTTTGTCAACCAAGATCATTTTGTTCAGGTATGTAACGTTTATATTCAAAGATTATAAAATATGAGGAATATTTTCAAGCCTCACGGTTCATGGCTTGCAGGTTAAACTTGAGGACAAACATCCCGTGCCACCTATTTACAGAAAATGGTTCACGACTCGAGACCGGGATGCTAGCGACTGGGAGCATGTTTTCAACGATAGGAGACAAGCTTGGGAGGAAATAAATTCGTATGCAGAATGGAAATAGTTTGGTTGGCATACGTTTGATTGGTTGTACTTTTGTTCGTCTAATTAAATGAGAATGTATTAGGAAATTGGTTGTTCTTTGGATATTGTATTAAACCACGTTTTGGCAATTGGAAAGTGTGTTGTTAATTATTATTTTTCGTTCTGTGTATATAATATGTGTTATTTGTTGATACAGTTTGGTTGACATATTTTTTTTGAAATTCTGGGCACACACGGACTGACAAAACGTGGTATGCAAGCCTTCCACGTAGAAAACTTACGTGGTTAGAAGAATAACCACGTAAAATATATATGGGGTAAAACAGTGAACCACGTTCAGATACCACGTGGTTACTGCAGAAACCACGTTTTTACAGAGCGAGAGGACTTCCAGAAACCCTTTAAAAAAATTGTGTCCACCCTTTCTGCGCGGTTGGTTAGGAAACCGCGGGAGAACTCTACGTGGTAATCCACCAACCACGTAGTGCTTAAACGTGGATTACCACCTGACCACGTATGTTCTATACGGGGTTTTGTTCCCGACCACGTTTTTACAGAGCGTGGCTGTAACAGAAATCAAAAAAAAAAATACTGTCAAACATGAAAAATTACATAACAGTGTACAGAACAACTGAAAACCATTAATATGAAAATCGACCACTATTAAACCAATAGATCAAATTAAACAATCCAAAATCCATTACATTAGCATTCTATTTTCAAAATACATCACATGATCAAACATGTCCATCCAAAATTAAACAACACTTAAATAAAAGTTGCATTACATATCACGTCCAAAATAAAAGTTCATCAAACTTAAACTGAACAACACTTAAACATGAGGCCTATAGTAGCGTCCAACGGCAATCCGAGCATTATCAATTTGAGGGTTTGGTTCGTTCAACATCCCATGCACGTCTTGAATGGTCTGTAGAAAATAAATCAAACTGAAATTATAACATAGTGTGGAGCTAGAACATAAAAATTAAACAAGGATATTATCGTGGAAAACAAATCTAAAGTAAATAAATAATTGAAACATACCGAGTATAACTGATTGTAGGTAGGCTGAAAATGTGGAGCTCCAAGCGCAACATCGTCCGGTAGGTGTAGCGGATTGTGAACACGCAAGACACCGTGTTCTCTATACCACTCCATATAATCATCTGTGTAACTCAAGGAGGATTGATGAAGTGGTATTGATCTACGCCCTTCTGCTATCACATGATTGTACCAATTCTCCCATATACTTTCCAAGAATTGATATCGTACTCGGGTGTATGTCGTAGATGTAGTACCACGGCGTGCATTTGTTGCCACAGAAGGAATAGGTGCCGCGGGAATGTTCTGAACTCTGCCAAACTGCCTGAGTACTCTGTCGGGATGATATGGTTCTACAACATTCATACAAAGAATGCAACCACTATACCAAGATATAGGATGGAACGGATGATAATGTCGTGCATAAATATAAGGATCATAGATAACCTATTCAAAGATATAAAAAATTATTACTACTACACGTAATGAATAATTATTAGTTATTTGTGAAATGAAGAAATTTACCTGATCTTCTTGAATGTTATCAAGGAATATACGAAGTTCAACTAGTGAAGCGGCACAATCTATCGACGGATTCCACCGAGCAGCACGTGGTAAATTCTCATAGTAAAGATTTGTTGATGGGTGGAAGCAAGGAAAATGTTCAAAAATCCACGACTCAAGTAAACAAAGAAATCCGGCAATTTGTTTCACGCCCATACGAGTTGCTAATCCAAGCTGCCTGTACAAGAAAGCAAGTGCTGCCAAACCCCAAGAGTATGTGCTAACAGAATCCAAATGTTTAAGTGGTTCTAGAAGGCATATGTGCACATGAGTCTTGCTTTTATCCGCAAACAACGTGTTGCCAAGCAAAAACAACAAATACGCCCGAGCGGCACGTCTAATAGCTCGATCGGTCCACTCATCGCTTACATCTTCAAATACACCATGCAACGCAGACAAACTTAGCTTATAACCAACCCGGTCGTTCATTTCCATCCTAGCTACTTGTTTTGAAATTCCAAGATACTTGTGAATAAGGCTAACCGCCTGTTCCTTGTCATATGTCATGCTCTGTATCGGTTTGCCTTCAATTGGAATGTGTAATAGAGATGCGACATCATCAAAAGTTATTGTCATCTCACCGAATGGCAAATGAAAAGTGTTAGTCTCTGGATACCATCGCTCCACGAAAGCCGATATCAAGTTCTTGTTGACGCTCTTGTAGCAAGTGCTCACAATAGGATATAAACCTGACATCTCAACGACGGCTTTAAATCTAGTAGCATCATCCGGTATCTTCCACTCCGTTACCTTTTGAGCATGATTTACACAAGTAAGTGGTCCTCGGTCCTACATAAATTTATTGGAAAGTTATAAAAATGAAATAATTATAATTCACTTTAATATAAATAATAGCCACGAACCTGATCGAGCCATATCATAGAAGCTACATGAGTATCAAACTCTCTAATCACATCATTATTTCTTGGCCCTCCTTTCTCATTTAAAGCTTCTTCATCGCCTTCTTCTTCATCACCCTCTTCTTCATTTTGTTGTTCTTCATCCTCTTCTTCATCGTGTTGTTCTTCTGCTTCTGGCCGTTGGACGCTACTTCCCCTTAATACAATTCTGAACTGATCCTCAGCTTCACTGTGTCGCTCTTCATCGGTCCCCACATTCATGTCTCCACTTGTGCCTTCGGCTGCCTTGCCCGCTCTTCTTCTTCTTTCTGAAGCAGTCATTGGTTTACGAGGAGGCATCTATAAATTTACAAATAGATTGGGTTAGTTAAAGTCATCGTCTAATTTTTTTTCAACATTACAGGTCCCCACGCCATAGTCCTACGTGGTACGTAAACAAACCACGTATAGCCACTACGTGGTTTGAAACCATTCCTCGTTTTCACTTCACGTGGAAAATCTGTAATCCTCGTTTTCACTTCACGTGGAAAATCTGTAATCCCCGTATGTATTATACGTGGTTTACCCTATTTCCACGTTTTTACAGTGCGTGGTTGCCTGGAACAATTAAAAAAAAATACCAATTCTGCAGATTCAAATGCACCACAAACATCAACAAAATCATTCGATTTCCATTCACACATACCACAAAAAACAACAAAAACGAGTCAATCTTCAATCCTATCACTTACTCCACAACTATAAACTCAAAACCCTAATTACTAAACCCTAAATTATTAAACTTTACATGTACCGTACCTTGTAGTTGCTGAATTCGAGATGGATGATGGAAAGAAAACGCTGGAGAGAAGAGAGACCGCGCGAGAGAGGAGAGACCGCGAGAGAGAAGAGAGAACGTGCGCGAGAGAAAGAGGAACGCGGTTTTCTGATTTTCCACGAGAGAGAAAGATGTGAAGTGAGGGGTAATTTTGGAACATAGGGGGGGCTACTTACTAATTTTAGGGGTATATGGTTTTTTTCTTGGTTTGGGGGGCTGCTAACTAAAAAGTGGGTTGAAATAGAATTGGCCCCTTCCAAATACACTTGAATTCTCAGGACACGATTAGTTCCCTCACTAATTCCTTTTGGACCCACATAGACAGTTTTGAATGACTCTGTAATAACCCGGAAATCCGAGCCAATTAAAAATTTTTATTTTGGCAATTTTAGTGAATTTTGGATATTTAAAATGATTTATCGTTGCTGTTAAATTCATGTGTTGAATTGAATAAAAATAAATTCATGTGTTGAATAGAAAATAAATTCATGTGTTGAATAATAAAAGTTCATGAGTTGAATAAAATAAATTCATGTGTTAAATAATAAAAATTCATGTGTTGAATAATATAAATTCATGTATTGAATAGAATAAATATTCATGTGTTGAATAGGATAAATATTCATGTGTTGAATAGAATAAACATTCGTGTGTTGAATAAAAGCCGTGTTGATTAGATATGCGCCATTTTGACGCGAATGATATTTATATCGATTATATTCGTTTTTATAATGAATATAGAAAAGGAAGTGATTTCAAAATATAACGTTCTGAAATATTATCATTTGTATATCGATGATATGGAATATTCAATTTTGATTCGAAATTGAATATGAAGTTGAAATCGTTTCGAAAACGAATTTAAAATGATTTATAAAATACGTTTTAAAAGGAAATCGACGAAATATAATATATATATATATATATATATATATATATTATATGAAGTTGAATAGAACGCGCCGCGCCACGGCAGTTCGCGAATTTCGACCATGGACTTCGGATGGATATTACGGGAGATCCGACCGTCGGATTCTCCTAAAACCGAAATCGTTGGGTTTGTATCAAAAAGAGCTTTCTAACGAATATTAGAAATTAGAAATCTAACGGTTGGATTTGGAATTATGTCCAAATCAAATTTGGAAAAGGTCGTTGTAAGTGCAGTTCGATGGCCGTTGATGGAATTCGACTGTACGGGCCTTGATAAAATTATTAAAAATAGTAATAATTTGTGTAAAATCATAATAAATGATTTGTGAAGAATTGAGATGAAAAATTCCAAATTTGAAAAGATAAAAATAGATTTTTTTTCAAATTAAACTAGTTTTGAACTAGAATTATAATCCCATTTATTTTTAAAAATAAAGTGGATTTGAAATGGTTTTGAAAATAACCAGAATTTCCAATATATAAAGTGGAAATGGATGTGAATCGAAATTGTCTTTGGCATATTTTGATGTTGGATTTCGTGATTATACAGATTGTAACGACCCGGATTTTTAGCCGTTAAATTCTGAATATTTAAATTTGTTTAAATATTTTATTTGAATTATAGATAGGAATTTATTTAATAAAACGATATTTAAACGTATAATTTATAATATAATTAAAACGAGTACAAAATGGCGTGGTAATTTGAAAATTCGATTTCAAATTTCAAATGAATGTACAGGATTCAAAATAAATCGGATTTTAGCAAAACAAGAAATATTTGAATCGGTTTGAAAATATCTTTCCAATGAATGTGAAAAATCCAGATTTTCTGGTGGGAATAAAAAGTTATGTCCAAATCAAATTTAGAAATAGTCGCCGTGAAATCGTATATAAGCCATAACGGTTATTTAAATATATTTAAATATCGGATTCAAATTTGGACTAGGTTCTTTTGAGGCGTAGTTATAATTTAATTTTTAGAATTTTACTGTAATTTCAATTAATTAAATACACAACTTTTTATTTGGAGTATTTTGCACCCTGTATCAATATTTTGGGGTTTCATAATATAAGTTAAATTACCGATATTATTATATTTTTGGGATCATGGCACATCGCATGACACGATAATATTTTTATTTTTTGTCTACAACAGCCCGTAAGTGAATGAAACTCTATGTAGTAGGGTACGCATGACCATAGAAGATCAAAGAAAAACTTAAATATATTTGCTTATCTGAATGGAAAGGGTAAATTTTATTTGAATAGAAGGACAACATTATAATAAATAATCTGGACTATGGCCAGCGCAACCTCTTTTCCGTAAATTCAACGTCAGCTTAAGCTTAATGTATCATTTGATTCAAGAAAATTTTCCGTAACAGCAGGGTAGAACGTGTATCACAACTCCAACAATAGGACTGAAAGTAACGTTAAAATAAAAGAAATTCTATCTTACTCCACAACTTTCAGAGCAGCGTGCCATCCAAGCCTTTTTATATCTGTGCTCTCCACGCCTTACATAGTGCGCTCCCCAAGTTTCAGTTCCTTGTTTCCCAAACCAATACAAACCGTGCCATCCACGCTATGCTTTTTCGTGCCTGCCAAGAAATTCTCCCTATAAAACCCTGTACATCTTTCTCTCATTCTCGAAACAAAACAAACATAACCATGTCTGTCTTCATTCGAAAACCATCCTTCTCCATGGTATCTCCAGAAACCGCGAGATCAAAGAAAGAAGAAAAAACAAATCATATAAAATGTTAAACATAAATCTGTGGCCTTCTATATATTCGCACTGCTTTTGTTACGGTTGGGAGGGTGCAAAACTGTACTGAGCTGCTTGAAAGTTTGTGCAGCAGCTATGTCCACTGTACTCAGTGGAGGAGTGGGTGACGGAAGCGATGTGATCGTGATGGGGTATGTCGGGAAAGGAGTGTTGGTCGGATATGAAAGCGGAGTTAGCGAGAGTCGATGCGGTTGACCTCTGGTGGAGTCCGGTCGAAGGAGTGGCGGGAGCAGGTGATGAATGAATGGGCTGCTCTTGTGGGGTTGTTCGATGTTGTGGTTTATTGAACTGGAGTACAGTGGCCAACGTGATGTATATGTAAAATCCGTGTGTGTGTACGACTTGTGCAGGATCTATAATATTGCTATGCGGAATGTATGTGATAACTTAAGCTATTCAATAGTTATGCAGGTAAAAATTCTCAAACAAGATATGTATCACAAATAACTATAAATGCAGTAAAGTAAAGTAGAGTAACGACACCAGGATTTTTATACTGGTT
This sequence comes from Allium sativum, assembly GCA_030737875.1. NCBI lineage: Eukaryota > Viridiplantae > Streptophyta > Magnoliopsida > Asparagales > Amaryllidaceae > Allium > Allium sativum. The sequence continues at coordinate 953,386,990 of CM060913.1, forward strand.
CGGACCTCCTGTCCTACGTCCAGTCCCGAAGATCCTCTTCGGCTTTTCACTAAACAACACCCTCGCTTCACCCGGAGGAACAGGTTCACAACTACTTGAATTACGGGCTACAAGCTTACCCACTTGATTTCACGGGCTACAAGCTTACCCACTTGATTTCACGGGCTACAATCTTACCCACTTGATTTCACGGGCTACAAGCTTACCCATAAGACGATTACAAGAGTTTGACCTTGAATGTGTTCTTTCTTCAACACTGATTAGTCAATGATTGAGTACAACCTTCCTATAATCTTATCCTCAAGTATATGAATTAAATGCGAAGATTTGAAGGAAGTTAGTTGCTTGTTGAATCAAAATATGAGAAATATTATCAAGGATTCAATAAGTAACTTGAATTTGGGAGCTTTTTAGAATGCAAGAGTATTTAGAAAGTAAGATCAGAAATTAGAGCAAGAATCGGTGATTTGGATGAATGAAAGATGATGTATTTATAGCAAATGAGAAGTTGTAATTATTAGTGAAAAGTTGCAATCAAAAGGAGTGATTTTTAATGAAGAGAAATGGATGCAACTTTTCAAGAAAGAAGATGACTCTTCATGAAATTCAAAAATAGGTCGACAGGAAAAATTAATAGGTTGACAGGTTTTTGACCGTTATTTCAAAAAACTGTTGACCTGTTAATTTTAACAGGTTGACCTGTTATATTTAAAAATAGGTTGACCTGTTATTTTTAACAGGTTGACCTGTTTTTGTCAATATACAGTAAAAACGAGTTTTCATGCATAATTTTGAAAGCAATGAGAAGTATGATTATTTGAGGATAGATTTTAACATAAAATACTCTAAATAACCAACTTCTAACCTATGAAACCATTGAATCTTCTTTTTGTCGATCATGAAGCTTCTTCTCGTCGTTAATCAAAATAAGCATTGAAACTGTTGACTCAACATTCTCCCCCTTTTTGATTGATGACAATATAGCTTGATATTTTAATCTTTATTGCTATCTTCCCCTGTATATAAGCTCTGTCTCCCTTTAAACATCTATATATCCATAATCTTAGCTCCATGTCATGATTTCCATTGATCTTTATTTTGTTGTTATCAATCGAAATTCTCGTGTCTCAACATTCTCCCCCTTTTTGATTGATGACAACACCTTGGATTTTCTCCCTTTGAATATAAAGCTCCCCCTGAATTTCTGCAACATTTGTTAGTAAATAATCTTACCTTTTGATTCCTACATTAACAAATGTTAGCACACATATACTTTTACCATATTAAGCACATATATTTTAAATAGTATATGTAAAATATTTCTCCCCCTTTGTCATCGATTAAAAAGAATAAATATCATAATAACCTCAATAATCGAGAGTAGTATAATTTTAAAATAGTATAAGAAATGGTGTTTGAGTTTGGAATTTGAAACGACGTGTCTTTATAAAAAAAATTATAATAGAGACCGGTCGACCTATAAAATCAAGGCGGTCGACCTAAAAAGTTTCGAGTAGGAGAAAATGACAGAAATAGTACAAACCGGTCGACCTAAATGTTCAACCGGTCAACCTGTTTACTTGCTGAAACAAAACCGGTCGACCTAAAAAAGTATACCGGTCGACCTAAAATTTCTCTGTTTAAAAAGAATATGAAACCGGTTGACATAATTTTTTTGACCGGTCGACCGAAAACTTCTCTGGATTGTGAAAATCAAAACCGGTCGACCTATATTTTTGGACCGGTCGACCTAAAAAACTCTCTGGTTTGAAATTCATCTATTTAGGTCGACAGCTTTATATTTTAGGTCGACAGGATATGTATAAAACTGTTTTTTTCGGCTATATTTTGAATAAAAACAATACTCAAATAACTTTTTATTATAATAAAAGGAAGTAAACACATGAAAAAGGAACTAAAACATTATTAAACGGAATATAAAGAAATCTCCTTAGACCCAATATAATCATTATTTCCTTGGTTCCCATGGAGAATATTTTCCGTTTCCACCTTCATTTTTGTTGTAATTCTTATCCCATGAATTTTGTATCCTCGATGACGATGAAATATTGAAACATGTGCTTTTTGATAAGCTAAATTTTCAAAGATATTTAGAGATACCGAATAGCCTTCTCTTTGTTGTGGTGTACCTGCAAAAATTATATGACATGTATACTTTTGGTACCCACTTACTTCATTAGGGTCCAGAGGTTAGATGAAAGGTAACCATACCCAAGAGGGTCTAATGGAACCTTTAAAAATATAATTTTCATTATTAACAACTGAATCAAAATAATCATCAATATATTTTTCTCTGTTTTTCCAACTTACAGGAACCCAAATACTTATGCAATCTCTATTGATATTCCTTTTTGTACTTCTAGATTTATTATAAAATTTGCTAGTCATAGAAGTATTCGAATTTCTATAATAATTGGGTCTTGGATGTGTATTAGTACTAGCAGTGATATTCTTATTGTTCATGAAAGCATATCTAGTACTATTTCTAAGATTAGTATTATTAAATTTATTTCCAAAGTTGCTATTGACATTTTTCTTTTGAGATTTCACAACCGATTTTGGTTTGAAAGATAAACTAAGATTTTTCTTAGCTTTGTTCTTTTGCACTATTTTCTTCTTTCCATAACCAAGATGCTTCTTAATTTCTTGGTTTTTATATCCCAAACCTTGCTTATTTGAAGTAGATTGTGAATTCTCAATGATCTTTGTCAAATTTTCTCGACCTTTGTTAAAGTTAGAAACATTTTGAGTAATATTTTCTAACTTATTTTGTAAACTAACTTTTTCTAGGTCTAGAGTTTTAACTTTTGCTTTAAGCTCATGATTCTCAGTAGTAAGAGTATCATTCTTCTCTTTTTGAACTTCAATTTCTTGAGTCAAAAGAGATAGTTGAGAGTCAATATTAGATGATGATTCTTGAGCCTTTTCAAGTTCCTCTTCTAATATTTTCTTTTCATCTTTTAACATATCTCGTTCAAATTCTACTCTACTTAAATCAGCTTGAGCTTGTTTGCATTGTCGTTTCATATCTTTAAATTTATATATCAACTCAGCATTTATATCAAGAACTTCTTCAAAAGAAGGAATTTGTACCTCATCTTCTTTAGCCATAAAGCATATATTTGCTTGTTCATTATCTGAGTTGCTTTCACTTTCGGATGAAGATGAATCTGAATCATCCCAAGTTACTGAGAATGCCCGTTTCTTTGACTTGTCCTTTTTGTGTTTGAACTTATCATTTTCTGTCTTCTTCTTTTGTTCCGGACAATCCTTTTGCATGTGTCCCTTCTTATGACAGTTAAAGCATTCTCCATTCGATGATGATGGTCTGTTTGATCCGAACTTCTTTCTGTTGTATCGACTAGCTTTTCGTTGCTTTAAGAATTTTTTGAATCCTTTTGCAATGAATGCTAGATCCTCATCTTCGGAATCTGAGATGTCTTCATCAGCATGAAAAGCTACATTTTTCTTTTCTTTTTTTGTTCTTTTCGAGCCTGCAAGTTAGCTTCATAGGACATAAGATTTCCTATCAATTCATCTGGCTTCATGCTTGAAAGATCATTAGCTTCTTCTATGGCTAATACTTTTCCTTCCCATTCATTAGTCAGTGAATGTAGGACTGTTGAAACTACATCAAAGTCAGAATATTTTTGCCCTAACCCGATAAGAGCATGATGAATAGTTTGAAACCTTGAATACATCTCATTGATTGTTTCATTTGGCTTCATTTTAAAATTTTGAAATTGACTTTTCAACAAAGCTATTTTTGCTTGTTTAACCTTGTTAGTACCTTCATGAGTGGTCTTTAGTGTTTGCCAAATTTGATAAGCAGTGGTACAAATACTAACACGGTTATATTCATTTTGGTCTAATGCACAAAACAACATATTTATTGCTTTTGCATTAACTACTGCTGCCGTTTTCTCAGCCGGTGTCCATTCTGAATACTCAGTTGTTGGATTCACTATTTCTTTTTGAGTAGCATTCCAAGCATCATAGCTAGTTGATTGCATGTAAAAAGCCATACGTGTTGCCCAATAGTTATAGTTTAGACCATTAAAGAAAGGAGGTCTTTGTGTCGATTGACCTTCAGTGTAAGTGGTGTTACTCGTACTTGCGTTATTTGCCATATTACTAGAATATATCAAATAACTGTGTTACGGTTATATGATGACCTTGCTCTGATACCAATTGTAAAATCCGAGTGTGTGTACGACTTGTGCATGATCTATAATATGGCTATGCGGAATGTATGTGATAACTTAAGCTATTCAATAGTTATGCAGGTAAAAATTCTCAAACAAGATATATATCACAAATAACTATAAATGCAGTAAAGTAAAGTAGAGTAACGACACCAGGATTTTTATACTGGTTCGGACCTCCAGTCCTACGTCCAGTCCCGAAGATCCTCTTCGGCTTTTCACTAAACAACACCCTCGCTTCACCCGGAGGAACAGGTTCACAACTACTTGATTTACGGGCTACAAGTTTACCCACTTGATTTCACGGGCTACAAGCTTACCCACCTGATTTCACGGGCTACAAGCTTACCCACTTGATTTCACGGGCTACAAGCTTACCCACTTGATTTCACGGGCTACAATCTTACCCACAAGACGATTACAAGAGTTTGACCTTGAATGTGTTCTTTCTTCAACACTGATTAGTCAATGATTGAGTACAACCTTCCTATAATCTTATCCTCAAGTATATGAATTAAATGCGAAGATTTGAAGGAAGTTAGTTGCTTGTTGAATCAAAATATGAGAAATATTATCAAGGATTCAATAAGTAACTTGAATTTGGGAGCTTTTTAGAATTCAAGAGTATTTAGAAAGTAAGATCAGAAATTAGAGCAAGAATCGGTGATTTGGATGAATGAAAGATGATGTATTTATAGCAAATGAGAAGTTGTAATTATTAGTGAAAAGTTGCAATCAAAAGGAGTGATTTTTAATGAAGAGAAATGGATGCAACTTTTCAAGAAAGAAGATGACTCTTCATGAAATTCAAAAATAGGTCGACAGGAAAAATTAATAGGTTGACAGGTTTTTGACCGTTATTTCAAAAAACTGTTGACCTGTTAATTTTAACAGGTTGACCTGTTATATTTAAAAATAGGTTGACCTGTTATTTTTAACAGGTTGACCTGTTTTTGTTAATATACAGTAAAAACGAGTTTTCATGCATAATTTTGAAAGCAATGAGAAGTATGATTATTTGAGGATAGATTTTAACATAAAATACTCTAAATAACCAACTTCTAACCTATGAAACCATGGAATCTTCTTTTTGTCGATCATGAAGCTTCTTCTCGTCATTAATCAAAATAAGCATTGAAACCGTTGACTCAACATTCTCCCCCTTTTTGATTGATGACAATATAGCTTGATATTTTAATCTTTATTGCTATCTTCCCCTGTATATAAGCTCTGTCTCCCTTTAAACATCTATTTATCCATAATCTTAGCTCCATGTCATGATTTCCATTGATCTTTATTTTGTTGTTATCAATCAAAATTCTCGTGACTCAACAGTATACGTGGAGCATGGTAAAGGGTGGTATAAAGGAAAGGGGTGAAAACGGTGAACAGTAGGCCTAGTATTTGTTCAGCGAAGAAGAAAATTAAAGGGGTGTCATGCTCTGTTTAACAGGACATGAAAATGTGGATTAAGGAGTGCTTAATCAAGTAGTTTAAACATTTGGATGGTTTTTCTGAATGGGTACAGTTTGCGAAGAACAACAAAAGAAGTTGTGTTTGAAAAGAGTGAAGGAAAGAGAGCGGAGCGAAGTAAGGAGCGATGTTTGTGGTGAGCGGAAAAATGATGAGCAATGTTGGAAACCTTGGTTCAAGAATTTTAAAACGGTAACTAGGAATGATAATTAAATAATAATTATATTAATAACTATTTAATTTAGCTATAACTTATAAAAATTATATATTATTCATTGTTGAACAGAATGTAACGCGGTCAAATCCGTCAGAATCCAAACGATGAAATCTATGTTATAGCACTGACGATGCTGATAACAGAGCTATTGGAATTCAGGATAAATCAAACGCTCGTTTGGTTTTAAACAAAAGAAAAGTTGAACCATCAACTGCGAATTAAAGTGAGTAAACTCACTAACTCTGACTCGTTTATATTTTTACATAAACGAGTTTTAATTTATTTCTAGTAATTTTATACTATGTGATGGTTGTTTGAATGAATGGTTGATAAAATTGGTTGAGTGGTTGATATGGTTATATAGTTGATCAATAATTATTTTTGTTATTAATTAATGTTGATTAACATCTATGGATGCAGGGAAACAGGTTGGAGGGACCTAACTGGGTTCCTCAATATTTATATTACTATTTTTCCTTGATTTTGATGTGTGGTGTGAATTATATAGTTGGTGATTGACTTTGTTGTGGTTGAGCTACCCTGATCTAGAATTTTGGTATTTAAATACCATAAAATATTTTCAATATATAGAAAAGGAAATTTGAGTGTTAAAAAGGAATTCTATTTTCAAAAATAGAAATTTAAATTTTGAATAGAATTGAAAATAGAAAACCCGTTCGAATGAATGCATCAAGAATTTGTTATGAATGAGAATATATATTGAATTATTTATCGTTGGATACATTGATTTTGCATAGTGACTTGCAAATGGGTTTTGAAACCAATATTTGAAATGAGATTTAAAACTTAGTTATTATCAAGGAAATGTTAAACGAGATTTTAAAAGATTAAAATAAAAAGAAATGAGACGTATATGAGAAATTTTGAATAGAAGTTATAACTAAAAATTTGGTTTAAGATAGTATTTTTAAATATGAATCAAATGGTATATGAAGGAAATATATTCACGATTTAAGTGAATGGTTTAAAGGGAATATTTTGCAAGTGAAATATCTATAAATGAATTTAGATCTGAAATATGAATCCACATTGGATCTTGAATAGGAAAGGGAAATGGAAAATTGTTTAAAATGGAAACGATGAGTTTTTATTGCAGAATTTGGGATATAAAAATAAAGTATGAAAGTGTTTCATAGACTGAAATGGTTATAAAGGAATTGGTTAATGTTTTGGAAATCGAAACAACGATTATAACGCTATGTTATAATAAATGTTTTGTAAATTGTAAACAGCGATTTTAGCGCTGTCGTTAGAATATATGTTTTGTAAATCTAAACAGCGATTATAGCGCTGTTGTTATAATATTTGTTTTGAAAACCTAAACAACGATTATAGCGATGTTGTTTTGTAAATCTAAATAGCAATTATAACGCTGCTGTTATAACATATGTGTTATAAATCTAAACAGCGATTGTAAAGCTATCGGTAAATTAAAGGTTTATAAATCAAATATTTGGAAACATCGATTATAACACTTCTGTTATAATCAATGTTCTTCTGTAAAAGGATTTGGATATGTTCCCCAAATAAAAGTAGAGATATTTTCTATGCATAGAAAATGAAATGAGTTGGTCAACAAGGAATTAAGAAAGGGAATTCGGAAATATTTTCTGATATTAATTATGTATATTTTCTGAATATAGAAAATAAGGATTCGTGAATATTGAGAAATGTTCTAATTGGAACAAGAGATATTTTCTTAAATAAAAGAATAATAATATTGAAAATGTTTTTTTTAAAGAACCGAGAGGGGGAATCGAGCTTCAAAAGAATACGAAGATGGGAAATGAGTATTGTAAATGATAATATAATAAGGGATTGATTTAAAAGGGCCAATGTTGATTGATGATTGATCGATCCAATTCCTACCTGGAAATAAGATCGTTGGTTGTACACTTATTTTTCTTTGATAGTTAAATCACCGACTATCGAAGCTTTTGACCATTTTTCCGTCGTTAATACGGAGAGACCGAGATCAGATCCAGTATCTGAAAACCACTCTACATGGACGTTAGCGCTGCGATCGAATATGATGAAGAAAATTGAAGACAGAGTTATGCAAGGGCTATCCTATTTATAGAATAGTACCTTCGGTTTGTCCAGTCCCAGGACAACGTGAATGGACGAATGTCTGACAGAGTATGTCTAACGGATCGCGTAAGTGATCTCTTCAAATGTACTTACGTTTGGTGGCGGAGGAATTCGTTTCTCTTAGTTTTATACCCGTGGTATTTTTGGGGAAATCAATTTGTGGTTTGACGGGTATGACGATGTGACATTCAAAGTGAATGGTGGCCAGATGTTCTGGAAGATAATTAAAACCTCAAGCCTCACAACCCAGAATTTGACAAAAATCGGGCAGGCAGCATGGCTATGTGGGTTGCCCTCATTAGGATATATAATCACCTATCTAGAGAAATTCCATTGGCTTCTTTAATCTATCGATGATGGTCCCTTTCGGGAAACGGTTGCTGATCCCAACCGTTGGTGATATACATTCGATACACTCAAGCGAAATGAGTGGTCGGTCATGTGTGGGCCGGGTTGCAAGAAGTTCTTGTTGAACCCAGTGTATTCGCCTCTAGAGATACACTATCGGCAGGTGGTCCCATACCTTGTCATGTTGGAAATCCAATCTCCAATAAGCGCCATGCGGTTTTTGATTTAATATTATATATGGAGCATGAGATGCAAGCGTTCCGCTAGATTCTATTTATTTGACGTAGACACTATTATAATATCATTAGATTTTGATATCAAAATGTTTTGGGTTATCGTAAGGTAAAAACCATCCATTTTTATGTGTGGATCGGTCTTACGATTATCTTTTCTTTCCGAAAGGATTTTGGAAGTTAAACAAATGGTTGGAGTTTACTCACACCAGTCCCATGACTGACCCAGAGTTTATTTTGTTTTGTTTTCCCTAAACTCTTGGGTGCCCAAACTTGTACGGGCAGTCAAGTAGTCGGGATTTTCAGATTTCACTTGGAGGAGCTCGAAGCAGGAGGTTTCATCAGTTAGCTATAGATTATCATAATTTCCGTTGTATACTATATTGTATCTGGAAACAGGAGTTTATAACTGTTCCAGGGATAGCCGTTGTACTCTGATAATGGTATGTATATATAAAGTTATTGTTTTGTATTTTGAAATTTATATTATCTAATATATTTTATTTGTTCCGCTGTGAATTGGTGATCTTCGTTTTCTTCTATTCTAATATTTCTTTCTTTCTATTTCTCGTCCTCTAACTTCTTTCTAATAATGATTCGTATTTCTAAGCAAATTTGGGTTGGATGTGTGATGTTATTAGTCGACTCAAAAGGTACGGAATTCGGGTCGTTTCATTTGGTATCAGAGCTAAAGGTTGAGTGATGACCTTGGCTCTGTGGCGTGGCTCAATAGAGATGGGGTTAGTAATACCCTAGATTGAGTTTGAGTGTATATATACGAGCGCGTATTTGTAAATCTGATATAAAATTGTTTTATATTATGTTGACTGGTTTTTTGAGTGGTTTGTGAATTCTGGTCGATACAGGATGTACAACTGTATCGATAGGTGTTTCTAAACTCTTGAAGAAAGCAATTCGATACAGTATTGTTTTAAAATGGGTAGATGAAATAATTTTACCCAAAATTATTTACATATAAAAAGAATAATTTCTGGATTATTATATAAGAAGGTGTTGATTGTTAATACAATCAACTGGAATTCTGAAATATTGAAATGGTTATGAAATTTGTATACGGATAATGTATACAAAAGAGATAAGCCAAGATTAATTCAAACCAGAATGGGAATTCAAATTCCGGGTGATTAGAAGTATTTTCTGAAGTATTTTTAAAGTAATATAACATTACTTTGAAGGACTTTTCAATAGAAATTGTTTTAAATAGATTTTGAAAATAATTAAGCATTGAAATCACTTTAGTGGCGAGAAAATAATTCGGATAATGAGTCGTGACATTATCGGTATTCATTTTCAAGTTCCTGAGTGGTGGATTGCTGCCATGAAAATTCTTTGATTGGAAATTGGTTTGAAAAGAACAAGTTATTTCTATAAAATCCAAGTGTTTTGAATTTGCAAAAAAAAAAAGATTTTAGATATATGTGTATAGTTATATGATTTCAAACTAATTTGAAATAAACCTTGGGAATTCGAATTCTGAATTTAATAGATTAAAAAGGTGGAAGTAAAATCGAATGGATTAAATTTAGCTAAAGTTTAGTTAAATGGAGCGAGACGACCCTAAAGAAAACGAAATTTGTTTGAAATCCATTGAAATGGAATCTGTTTGAAATTAGATGGAAAACTTGGCCCGATAAATGGTTTATAAGAAAATGATATGAACTGGGTCATCATTGGACATATATTGAAGCATACAAAATGGTGTGAACCCTTGAAAAGTAAATAAACTAGTTTAAACCCAATGTGCAAGAAATTTGGGATTAAATGCAAAATTATATTGGATTGGAATTTAATCTAAGTTAAATGGAAATTAGATTGGATAGAGATAATTCCGAATGAAATTAAATGAGAGGAAATGTGAGATTTGAATTATGAAAATAAATTTGACCTATGTATCAACAAGTTGAATATATAATCTGGATGTGGTAAATTGGAATCAAGTTGTGATAAATTTGAACCCAAGTGGGATTAGTAGATTGCTTTTGAAATAGAAATCAAGTTTGAGCTATATAATGAAAGCGAACTAGTCAGGGTATTGATTAGTGAACTGGAAACTGAAAGTTGAATTGATTTGGAATCGATTGAAGTAGATGTTGAGTCGGCATTGAATGGAAGCAAAGGCAAGAGATAGAGTTTTGCCCGACAAAAAGGTACATGTTTACAATATTACTTGGGTTTGATGATTTTATGAGCCTATGGGGCAAGCCGCTTGGCTTTTTGATTTCCTTTTGGATTGGAGAAGGCCTAGAAAGGCGAGTTGTGGTTGTATTGATTGAGCCATACAGAGGAGATGCTGCCGAATTTTTTTCAAAATTTAAAGTGTTAGAAATTTTTTAGAATTTATGAAAATTTTCGTTAGTAAGAATAAATAAATATTTTAATAAATTGGTCTAGTTAGACTGAAGTTAAGAAGTGTACAAAAAGGATTTTTGGACCTAGTTAATAGGGTATGTAGCATCTTTTCCTACCTTAGCAATTTCGAGGACGAAATTATTTTTAAGGGGGAAGGAATGTAACGACCCGGAGTTTTAGCCGTTAAATTCTGAATATTTAAATTTGTTTAAATATTTTATTTGAATTATAGATAGGAATTTATTTAATAAAACGATATTTTAACGTATAATTTATAATATAATTAAAACGAGTTCAAAATGGCGTCGTAGTTTGAAAATTCGATTTCAAATTTCAAATGAATGTACAGGATTCAAAATAAATCTTATTTTAGCAAAACAAGAAATATTTGAATCGGTTTGAAAATATCTTTCCAATGAATGTGAAAAATCCAGATTTTCTAGCGGGAATAAAAAGTTATGTCCAAATAAAATTTAGAAATAGTCGCTATGAAATCGTATATAAGCCATAACGGTTATTTAAATATATTTAAATATCGGATTCGAATTTGGACAAGGTTCTTTTGAGGCATAGTTATAATTTAATTTTTAGAATTTTACTGTAATTTGTAATTAATTAAATACACGACTTTTTATTTGGAGTATTTTGCACCCTGTATTAATATTTTGGGGTTTCATAATATAAGTTAAATTATCGATATTAATATATTTTTGGGATCATGGCACATCGCATGACACGATAATATTTTTATTTTTTGTCTACAACAGCCCGTAAGTGAATGAAACTCTGTGTTGTAGGGTACGCATGACCATAGAAGATCAAAGAAAAACTTAAATATATTTGCTTATCTGAATGGAAAAGGTAAATATTATTTGAATAGAAGGATAACATTATAATAAATAATCTGGACTATGGCCAGCACAACCTCTTTTCCGTAAATTCAATGTCAGCTTAAGCTTAATGTATCATTTGATTCAAGAAAATTTTCCGTAACAGCACGGTAGAACGTGTATCACAACTCCAACAATAGGACTGAAAGTAACGTTAAAATAAAAGAAATTCTATCTTACACCACAACTTTCAGAGCAGCGTGCCATCCAAGCCTTTTTATATCCATGCTCTCCATGCCTTACATAGTGTGCTCCTTAAGTTTCAGTTCCTTGTTTCCCAAACCAATACAAACCGTGCCATCCACGCTATGCTTTTTCGTGCGTGCCAAGAAATTCTCCCTATAATACTCTGTACATCTTTCTGTAACACCCCACGCCCGCTATGGTCACTCTCTAAGGGAATGCCATAGCATCGGTGGAGTATTTTAGTGAATATAGAACAGAAAAATTACAACAAGACAGATATAAATAGTACTTGAAATTTAAAACATCATCTCATAACAGCGGAAATAAACATGTATGGTTACATCATAAAACCACAATAAAAGTCAAGTACAATATCCATCAAAATAAAGAAGTACATAATCCCACTCTCTCATACAATAGCCAGGACAAAAGAAAAGAAAACTGGGTAACTGGAGCTTTACATCTATCCAAGCTCCTAAAGACTGGAACAACAATCCGATCAAGCTCCACTACTGCTAGGATCCACCCTAGGACCTGAGGGTTGGGAAAAAGATAAAAACAACGGGGTCAGACATAAGTCTGAGCGAGTCCTATAACTTTAACAATACAATCATTAAAGTAACCAGAGAAGACATAAACTTGACCTACGGTAATGTCTGGGGATGAATGGCTACACTAAGCAGCTTGGTATACTTAGGGTAAACTAAGATAACTGTAAGACGCATCTACCCACCCAAGGATAATTACTACACTGCACCACACCAGTCATTCCTACTCAAAGATTGATCCCACCCAAGGACTTAAAGAAAGATATAACTAGTAGTTTCATGTACCCCTAGCTGACCACATAGGTGCCGTCTGCCCCTATCTCCACTAGGTGTACCCCACTACTCCCCAAGCGATCGGCTCCCTACCGTAGATACCCGTGCTGGTCCCACAGTGGGGTGTATCACTCCCCTAAAGTGGCCACCTGATAATATCAACGGTGCACGGCTTTATATCTACACGACGCAACAACGGCTTATCTACCAGCCCGGGCCCACACACGCATATGAAACCCGTTGGACTTGCGTTGCCACCGCTAACCCGTTTTGGCCTCTTATAATCAAGCCCAATATGCGTGTCCCGTCACTCGACATGGGTCGAGCCCACAAAGATACGTTTGGGATATTGGTTGAAATGGGCCCCCACAAGCTACCATCCTAAGCTTGTCACTTATCTTGTGAATCCCACTTAACCCTTTAATCATGTTTAATTACATGTTTCACTTGGTTAAGTATTCTAATCGTATTTTCTATTGCCACCCAAGGCAACCCACTAGATTCCACATGCCACCCAAGGCAACCACTAAATTTCCACATGCCACCCAAGGCACCCACTTAACCCCTCATGTCCCACTACACGCTAATATGGTTAAGTGTTTCTTAATTAATTAAGACCGTGATCTCCCACAAAGACCTCCCACATTAGACTGGCTGTTATGACCGCCTGGTTAAGCCGGTAGAGTCCGGGCAGTCTTACGTCATAACAGAGTCTAACCTCGTGTCTTTACTTTAATCACGTATTTAATTTATGGCTAAGACCTCTCACATTGGGCTGACATTTGTAGCAACTGGTTAAGCCGGTCGGGTCCGGGCAGTTTTACACTACAAATGAGTCCAACCTCGTGTCTTAGTCGATTAATTACACCTAATTAATCGCCCCCATATTAATTATCCCTAATTAATATCAAGTTTTTCATAACATGGGTAGACCTAACTCAATAGGTAAACTCCCATGGGGTAGACCTAACTCAATAGGTAAATTCCCACTTATGTTAATTTATTTTTTTATGGTATGCTTAATCATACCCAATCATACTTTTATTAACATATTTACCAACCCCATCGTTCCCCACGTAAATCGTTCTCATTTCTTGACATAAAAAAGGGGAAGATCCAACACAAATATCATGGGTTTAGCATATAACTTTGTCATGGGTTAAGAGGATGTCAACTTGCATATATGAGCATATATTAACCCAACTACATTTAACCCAAACTTGCATATTATCATACACATATCTTGCATAACATGTTGAACTTGCATATAAGCATTCTCATAACTTGCATAACATGTTAAACATGCATTTAAGCATACACATAACTTGCATAAGCATTCACATACTTGCATAAGCATTCACATACTTGCATAAGCATGCATAACTTGCATATCATGTTAAACTTGCATTTAAGCATATACATATCTTGCATAAACATTCATATACTTGCATAAGCATGCATAACTTGCAAATCATGTTAAACTTGCATTTAAGCATATACATAACTTGCATATGAACTTGCATAACCACCTACACATAACTTACATAACATCATACACATAACTTGCATGTGAACTTGCATAACTCACTTTGTTAAACATGCATAAATCCACTTATTAAATATGCATAAACCCACTTGTTAAACATGCATAAACCAACTTGTTAAACATGCATAAACCAACTTATCAAACATGCATAAACCCACTTATTAATTATGCATAAACATAGGAAAACATAGAGTAGCATATCATTATAAATGATTCAAACTCACTAATCCGCATTTAAGACCATAAGTCTCATTACACCCAATCTACTTACTTTAACAATTGATGTTAAAGTGATAGAAACTCACCAAACCCAAGATTAGCAAACTTATGAAGTGGAATTAGTTGCTAAATATGAAGATGGTAATGATTAGAGATTGATTAGAGAGTGATTAGCTTGCAACTTCCTTCATAAACTAGTGGAGGCTCTCTCTAGGATTTAATTTGGCGGCATGAGGCCCTCATTTCTATTTTTAGTATGGATTAGGGTAGGTTTAGGGTGTATTTATAGATTAGGTGAGTGTTTTAGGCCCTTAGATTAACCCTAGATTAGATTAGGTCCGTTAGATTTAGGAAATCTCTAGAACCCAGCCCTCCAAGCCAGCCTAAAACCCAACCTGGTGCACCCAGGTTCTCTGGACGCCACGCCCATGTCGACAGGCAAGTCGACAGGCAAGTCGACCCCCCTGTCGACAGGCCTGTCGACAGCCCTGTCGACATGGTTAGGGCGGGAAGCTTCCCGCCTACCCCCGCTGGCTCCATTTTGAAATCTGATTTTAAATCTTTAAATCTGTTTTTAGCTTTAATTTTTCTGCAAACTTCATTGGGTCTTAACTGGGCCATACGGACTCCGATTCTCGAAAACTCGGACTCTATTTCGCGTATTTTTCCAAGACGAACGCGATGACGCAGCCCGTTACCCCCAATTCCCACATCTGAGATTATTTATCCTGTAATTAGTGAATTTTAGTATTAACTAAAATTCGGGGTGTTACATTCTCCCCTCCTTAAAGGATTTCGTCCCCGAAATCTCTAAGCTAAGGAGAATGCATATCCTACCATCCAAACAACCATCTACTCAATTCATCAACCACGGGCATCCATTGTCCTTACACAGTTTCTAATGATGTATGAGCATATGCAAAAAGTGTGTGTATATGTTCCCTATCTAATGTATGAACATATGCAAACCATGATAGTGCCATGCATCCATTATGTATGCAAGAGAACCCTATCGACACATACAATATCTACATGAGTGCACAATCATTCACCAAAATGCATCATCCATATGATAACACAATCATTATACATCCATAAATATAGCCTCCTACACACAATTTTTATGCAATATGCAATATGAAGTGACTGAGCCGATCTAGTGCCTAGAGTGTGTGTATATGCATCCACGAGCAACCACTAGCAAACACTTGCATCCACTTGCATCCATCAACCATAACATGTCTCAAACACATGTTTCAACCATAGGTTTACCCTATCTAAAGGTCAATCAGTACTAACGAGAGGATATACTAAAGATAAGATAAGTACTAGACAACGATAGAGGAGAAAGTAAAGACGTACCCTCAAAAAGAAATGGGTACAATGAACGCATCTTCGCTTCCGTCTCCCAAGTTGCGTTGCTCTCATCTTGTCCCCATTGCACTTTGACTAGTTGAACCTCTCTGTTTTTCAACTTCCTAGTCTCTGACCCAAGGATGCGAGTAGGAGCTCGTCGAATAGTCGCATCACGCTCTACCTCTACATCTCTAAGCAAGCTCGGCTCTACCACCTCTGCGGTCTCATGTAAGCATTTCCTCAAATGGGACACATGGAATACATCATGTACACCACTAAGTCTGTCGGGAAACTCCACTCTATATGCCATCCGTCCAATCCTTTCCTTGATGGGAAATGGCCCTACGAACCTTGGTGCTAACTTCCCAACAGATCCAAAGCAAACCACATTTCGTAACGGAGACACTTTGACAAAGACCATGTCCCCAACTTCAAACTCAAGATCCGTCCTTCTCCTGTCCGCATAAGATTTTTGCCTATCCTGCGCTGCTTTCATCCTTCTTCGAATCAAGTCAATCTTCTCAGAAGTCTCCCTAATCATATCAGGCCCAAGCAAGATCTTATCCGTAGATTCCCACCAACATGCAGGTGATCGACAAGGCCTTCCATAGAGAGCTTCGAAAGGAGCCATACCAATACTGGACTGAAAGCTGTTATTATATGCGAACTCCACCAATGGAAGATGCTCTTCCCATGTACCTCCAAAATCTAAGATACAAAGCCTCAAAAGGTCTTCTAGAACATGATTCACCCTCTCAGTCTGGCCGTCTGTCTGAGGATGATATGCGGTGCTTAGACACAATTGAGTCCCCACTGCTTCTTGTAAACTCCTCCAGAACTCGCTAGTGAAGATAGGATCTCGATCACTCACTATGCTAGAGGGTACCCCATGCAATCGAACTATCTCTCAAATATATACTGAAGCTAGCCATGGAGCGGTCCTCTTGCTCTTCACAGGTATGAAATGGGCGCTCTTAGTAAGTCTGTCTACCACCACCCAAATTCCTGTATTACCTTTCCTCGATCTGGGTAACCTGTCAATAAAATCCATCGAGACGCTATCCCACTTCCATTGCGGAACTTCCAATGGGTGAAGTAACCCACCTGGTTTCTTTTGCTCCGCCTTCACTTGTTGGCACACCAAGCATCGAGCGACATACTCGGCCACATCTTTCTTCATACCGGCCCAGAAGAAAACCCTCTTCATGTCTTGGTACATCTTGTCCCCACCGGGATGAATAGTCATCCTAGAACGGTGTGCATCATCAAGAATAACCTTCCTCAAACCCTCGTTTTGCGGTACACAAAGTCTACCGTCTCTACGCAAGCACCCCCTATCGTCTAGGGTGTACCTACTCAAATGGCTGGACGACTCCCCCCTTATGAGCTTCTCCATCAACTCAACCAACTGTGGGTCGTCCCTCTGTGCTTCTCCAATCCGCCCCAAAAGAGTAGGTCTAACTTCCAAGGAAGCTAGCAAACCGGGTACATAATCAACGGAAGGTCCGAAATCAAACATCGAGATAAATTCCAAGCTTCGTTGTTCCACGAACAATGGACTCAAGGACAACCTCTTTCTGCTCAAGGCGTCCGCCACCACGTTACCCTTTCCAGGGGTATACGCTATCTCGAAGTCATAGGATGCTAAGAACTCCATCCACCTTTGCTGTCTCAAATTCAAATCCTTTTGAGAAAACAAGTACTTCAATGATTTGTGGTCAGTGAACAATTCGAATCTCTCACCAAGGAGATAATGGCGCCAAATCTTAAGCGCAAAAACAATAGCGGCCAACTCTAAATCATGGGTAGGGTAATTTTTCTCATGTGCCCTCAACTGCCTTCCACCATAGGCTATCACCCTTCCCTCTTGCATTAAGACCGCGCCAAGTCCTGTCCCACAAGCATCGGTATAGACAACAAATGGCTTGCTCCCATCTGGCAACACTAAAACTGGAGCAGTGGTTAAAGCTCTCTTTAACCGTCGGAACGCATCATCGCAATCTACGTCCCATGCGAAAACAAGATTCTTCTTCGTTAAGCGGGTTAATAGGGCTGATATCTTCGCGAAGTCTTTGATAAACTTCCTATAGTAACCCGCCAACCCTAAGAAACTTCTTACTTCGGTAGCATTCTTCGGAACCTTCCAATCCTGAATTGATACTACCTTCGCGGGATCCACAGCTATCCCTTCCCTGGAGACCACGTGCCCCAAGAACCGTACTTCCTTCCTCCAGAAGTGACATTTAGAGAATTTAGCCTTAAGGCTATGTGCTCGAAGAGTCTTCAATACCTCCCCAAGATGTAGGGCATGCTCCTCTTCACTCTTAGAAAATACTAAGATATCATCCACAAAGACCACCACGAATTTATTAAGGAACTCCCTGAACACCCTACTCATCAAATCAACAAAGTATGCAGGGGCGTTCGTCAACCCAAATGGCATCACCAGCCACTCATAGAAACCATCCGAAGTTCTAAAGGCAGTCTTGTCTATGCTATCCTCAGCCACCCTCAACTGATGAAACCCCGTGGCTAAGTCCAACTGAGAAAATACTGAAGCGCCAACCAACTGATCGAAAAGATCATCAATCCTCGGCAATGGGTGTCTATTCTTCTTTGTGAGCTTGTTGAGTTCTCTATAGTCTACACAAAGTCTGAGGGACCCATCCGCCTTCGTAGCAAATACTACTGGAGCACCCCACTCCGATATACTTCGTCTTATGAACCCCTTCTCAAGCAACTCCCCTACTTGCTTATGGAGTTCCCTCCTCTCGCGAGGAGCCATGTGGCGCACTGGTAAAGATACAGGTTTAGCATTATCCACCAGATATATTCGGAAGTCAATCTCCCGCTTCGGAGGTAAGCCCTTCACCTCCTCAAACACATCCGGATATTCCCGGACCACTTTAACATATTGCAAACTCTCGACCGAAGCGTCAAGCGACTCAAGATAACTTAGCATAACAGAGTCCATGGGATTACAAGAAATCTCGAGAGTGTTACCCAAGCGGGTCATGAGCCTAACAACTCTCCTTTCGCAATCAAGAACGGCACCATTACTGGATAACCAGTCCATGCCCAAAATCAACCCATAGCCCGTGAAGCCCAACACAAAAGCATCACATCTAAACTCAATGCTAAGTATAGAAATCTTCAAACCCAAACATATCATGGACAAATAAGTGGAGCCCCCAATTGGGTTTGAAACAACCAAGGGATCATCTACCAGACTGGTGTCTAAGTGCAGTGACTCAACTAATGATGATGAGATAAACGAATGTGATGCGCCTGAATCAAACAATGTACGAACAGGATGATCAAATAGAAAAACCAGACTTTCTACGGAAATAGTTCTACCTCTCTCCTGAATCGGTGGGACTGCGAGAGCCTGTACTTGCCCCCTAGCCTGACCTGGTGCCATAAGAGCTTGCACCTGTCCTCCTGAGGTAGACCCCATCCTTTGCCCTTTCTTAGGACAGTCTTTCACTAGATGCCCTGCTTCGCCACAGTGGAAGCAGCCAGTCTTCTTCTTCTTGCGACAATCCTTGCTTAGGTGGCCAGGTGTCCCACAATTGAAACACTTCTTCTTCTTGCCCTTGCCACTGTTGCCTTTCCCACCTTTGTTTTGTTGTTGTTGCTGAGGTCTCTTTTGATCTCCCTTCTTCTCGGGTGCCTTATTAGCATTGGGACCCTTCTCTTCTTCATGCATGAGTGCCATGTCAACTAGCTTCTCAAAGGTGGCCCCCATAGGGATATGAGTCATAGCCAACCCATGCATTGGTTCATTCAAGCCTTTCACGAACCTCAAAGCCTTCTTCTCCGGTGTATTCACCATATCTAGGCCAAACCTTGCCAATTGATTAAACTTGTTGACATATTCCTTCACTGAGAGATTCCCTTGCTTTAGAGTCAAGAATCTTTCCATATACAAGTTTTCCTCCGCCCTTGAGAGAAACTTTGCCACAAATCTTTGTCTAAAATCCGCCCAAGAGTCAACGGGGCGTTCTCCATTAGTGACCTCCCACCAGAATGAGGCCTCTCCTTTCATTAACCAAGCAGCTAATTTGACTTTCTTTCCTTCTTCCATCTCAAAGATATCTATCAATTCTTCCACCTCTTTAAGCCAATCCCTAGCCTCCACAAAAGTTTCAGATCCTTGAAAAGGTTTCCCTCCCATAGCTTTAAATTCCTTGCATGTCTTAGCAAAAGTATCCGTGCGAGGAGGAGGGGGAGGAGGAAGATCGGGTGCTACGGTTGGTGGAGGAATATTTGCCGGACCCGCAGTGGTGGCCCTAGCCTCCATCAATCTCCTATACCATACTGGTACCGTCACACCCTCCGGAAAGTTAAGATCCTCAGCCATGTTGAAACGAAAAAGGAAAGATTCAAAACGGAGAATTCGAAGGATATAGATATGGCTATTGGGGATTATGCTTTTCTTTCAAAAACTTTTCTCTTTAAAGACATGTTTTTGAAAATATCTCCTCCAAAAATGTTTTTATAAAAATAGTTTTCTAAAAATTTTATCTGTTCCGGTAACCTTTGCTCTGATACCACGTGTAACACCCCACGCCCGCTATGGTCACTCTCTAAGGGAATGCCATAGCATCGGTGGAGTATTTTAGTGAATATAGAACAGAAAAATTACAACAAGACAGATATAAATAGTACTTGAAATTTAAAACATCATCTCATAACAGCAAAAATAAACATGTCTGGTTACATCATAAAACCACAATAAAAGTCAAGTACAATATCCATCAAAATAAAGAAGTACATAATCCCACTCTCTCATACAATAGCCAGGACAAAAGAAAAGATAACTGGGTAACTGGAGCTTTACATCTATCCAAGCTCCTAAAGACTGGAACAGCAATCCGATCAAGCTCCACTACTGCTAGGATCCACCGTAGGACCTGAGGGTTGGGAAAAAGATAAAAACAACGGGGTCAGACATAAGTCTGAGCGAGTCCTATAACTTTAACAATACAATCATTAAAGTAACCAGAGAAGACATAAACTTGACCTACGGTAATGTCTGGGGATGAATGGCTACACTAAGCAGCTTGGTATACTTAGGGTAAACTAAGATAACTGTAAGACGCATCTACCCACCCAAGGATAATTACTACACTGCACCACACCAGTCATTCCTACTCAAAGATTGATCCCACCCAAGGACTTAAAGAAAGATATAACTAGTAGTTTCATGTACCCCTAGCTGACCACATAGGTGTCGTCTGCCCCTATCTCCACTAGGTGTACCCCACTACTCCCCAAGCGATCGGCTCCCTACCGTAGATACCCGTGCTGGTCCCACAGTGGGGTGTATCACTCCCCTAAAGTGGCCACCTGATAATATCAACGGTGCACGGCTTTATATCTACACGACGCAACAACGGCTTATCTACCAGCCCGGGCCCACACACGCATATGAAACCCGTTGGACTTGCGTTGCCACCGCTAACCCGTTTTGGCCTCTTATAATCAAGCCCAATATGCGTGTCCCGTCACTCGACATGGGTCGAGCCCACAAAGATACGTTTGGGATATTGGTTGAAATGGGCCCCCACAAGCTACCCACCTAAGCTTGTCACTTATCTAGTGAATCCCACTTAACCCTTTAATCATGTTTAATTACATGTTTCACTTGGTTAAGTATTCTAATCGTATTTTCTATTGCCACCCAAGGCAACCCACTAGATTCCACATGCCACCCAAGGCAACCACTAAATTTCCACATGCCACCCAAGGCACCCACTTAACCCCTCATGTCCCACTACACGCTAATATGGTTAAGTGTTTCTTAATTAATTAAGACCGTGATCTCCCACAAAGACCTCCCACATTAGACTGGCTGTTATGACCGCCTGGTTAAGCCGGTAGAGTCCGGGCAGTCTTACGTCATAACAGAGTCTAACCTCGTGTCTTTACTTTAATCACATATTTAATTTATGGCTAAGACCTCTCACATTGGGCTGACATTTGTAGCAACTGGTTAAGCCGGTCGGGTCCGGGCAGTTTTACACTACAAATGAGTCCAACCTCGTGTCTTAGTCGATTAATTACACCTAATTAATCGCCCCCATATTAATTATCCCTAATTAATATCAAGTTTTTCATAACATGGGTAGACCTAACTCAATAGGTAAACTCCCATGGGGTAGACCTAACTCAATAGGTAAATTCCCACTTATGTTAATTTATTTTTTTATGGTATGCTTAATCATACCCAATCATACTTTTATTAACATATTTACCAACCCCATCGTTCCCCACGTAAATCGTTCTCATTTCTTGACATAAAAAAGGGGAAGATCCAACACAAATATCATGGGTTTAGCATATAACTTTGTCATGGGTTAAGAGGATGTCAACTTGCATATATGAGCATATATTAACCCAACTACATTTAACCCAAACTTGCATATTATCATACACATATCTTGCATAACATGTTGAACTTGCATATAAGCATTCTCATAACTTGCATAACATGTTAAACATGCATTTAAGCATACACATAACTTGCATAAGCATTCACATACTTGCATAAGCATTCACATACTTGCATAAGCATTCACATACTTGCATAAGCATGCATAACTTGCATATCATGTTAAACTTGCATTTAAGCATATACATATCTTGCATAAACATTCATATACTTGCATAAGCATGCATAACTTGCAAATCATGTTAAACTTGCATTTAAGCATATACATAACTTGCATATGAACTTGCATAACCACCTACACATAACTTACATAACATCATACACATAACTTGCATGTGAACTTGCATAACTCACTTTGTTAAACATGCATAAATCCACTTATTAAATATGCATAAACCCACTTGTTAAACATGCATAAACCAACTTGTTAAACATGCATAAACCAACTTATCAAACATGCATAAACCCACTTATTAATTATGCATAAACATAGGAAAACATAGAGTAGCATATCATTATAAATGATTCAAACTCACTAATCCGCATTTAAGACCATAAGTCTCATTACACCCAATCTACTTACTTTAACAATTGATGTTAAAGTGATAGAAACTCACCAAACCCAAGATTAGCAAACTTATGAAGTGGAATTAGTTGCTAAATATGAAGATGGTAATGATTAGAGATTGATTAGAGAGTGATTAGCTTGCAACTTCCTTCATAAACTAGTGGAGGCTCTCTCTAGGATTTAATTTGGCGGCATGAGGCCCTCATTTCTATTTTTAGTATGGATTAGGGTAGGTTTAGGGTGTATTTATAGATTAGGTGAGTGTTTTAGGCCCTTAGATTAACCCTAGATTAGATTAGGTCCGTTAGATTTAGGAAATCTCTAGAACCCAGCCCTCCAAGCCAGCCTAAAACCCAACCTGGTGCACCCAGGTTCTCTGGACGTCGCGCCCATGTCGACAGGCAAGTCGACAGGCAAGTCGACCCCCCTGTCGACAGGCCTGTCGACAGCCCTGTCGACATGGTTAGGGCGGGAAGCTTCCCGCCTACCCCCGCTAGCTCCATTTTGAAATCTGATTTTAAATCTTTAAATCTGTTTTTAGCTTTAATTTTTCTGCAAACTTCATTGGGCCTTAACTGGGCCATACGGACTCCGATTCTCGAAAACTCGGACTCTATTTTGCGTATTTTTCCGAGACGAACGCGATGACGCAGCCCGTTACCCCCAATTCCCACATCTGAGATTATTTATCCTGTAATTAGTGAATTTTAGTATTAACTGAAATTCGGGGTGTTACACTTTCTCTCGTTCTCGAAACAAAACAAACATAACCATGTCTGTCTTCATTCGAAAACCATCCTTCTCCATGGTATTTCCAGAAACCACGAGATCAAAGAAAGAAGAAAAAACAAATCATGTAAAATGTTAAACATAAATCTGTGGCCTTCTATACATTCGCGCTGCTTCTGTTATGGTTGGGAGGGTGCAAAACTGTTCTGAGCTGCTTGAAAGTTTGTGCAACAGCTATGTCCGCTGTAGTCAGTGGAGGAGTGGGTGACGGAAGCGATGTGATCGTGATGGGGTATGTCGGGAAATGAGTGTTGGTCGGAGATGAAAGCGGAGTTAGCGAGAGTCGATGCGGTTGACCTCTGGTGGAGTCCGGTCGAAGGAGTGGCGAGAGCAGGTGATGAATGAATGGGCTGCTCTTGCGGGGTTGTTCGATGTTGTGGTCTATTGAACTAGAGTACGGTGGCAAACGTGATGTATACGTGGAGCACGGTAAAGGGTGGTATAAAGGAAAGGGGTGAAAATGGTGAACAGCAGGCCTGGTATTTGTTCAGTGAAGAAGAAAATTAAAGGGGTGTCATGCTCTGTTTAACAGGACATGAAAATGTGGATTAAGGAGTGCTTAATCAAGTAGTTTAAACATTTGGGGTGGTTTTTATGAATGGGTACAGTTTGCGAAGAACAACAAATGAAGTTGTGTTTGAAAACAATGAAGGAAAGAGAGCGGAGCGAAGTAAGGAGCGATGTTTGTGGTGAGCGGAAAAATGATGAGCAACGTTGGAAACCATGGTTCAAGAATTTTAAAACGGTAACTAGGAATGATAATTAAATAATAATTATATTAATAACTATTTAATTTAGCTATAACTTATAAAAATTATATATTATTCATTAGTGAACAGAATGTAACGCGGTCAAACCCGTCGGAATCCAAACGATGAAATCTATGTTATAGCACTGACGATGCTGATAACAGAGCTATTGGAATTCGGGATAAATCAAACGCTCATTTGGTTTTAAACAAAAGAAAAGCTGAACCATCAACTGCGAATTAAAGTGAGTAAACTCACTAACTCTGACTCGTTTATATTTTTATATAAACGAGTTTTAATTTATTTCTAGTAATTTTATACCGTGTGATGGTTGTTTGAATGAATGGTTGATAAAATTGGTTGAATGGTTGATATGGTTATATAGTTGATCGATAATTATTTCTGTTATTAATTAATGTTGATTAACATCTGTGGATGCAGGGAAACAGGTTGGAGGGACCCAACTGGGTTCCTCAATATTCATATTACTATTTTTCCTTGATTTTGATGTGTGGTGTGATATATATAGTTGGTGATTGACTTTGTTGTGGTTGAGCTACCCTGATCTAGAATTTTGGTATTTAAATACCATAAAATATTTTCAATATATAGAAAAGGAAATTATAGTGTTAAAAAGGAATTCTATTTTCAAAAATAGAAATTTAAATTTTGAATAGAATTGAAAATAGAAAACCCGTTCGAATGAATGAATCAAGAATTTGTTATGAATGAGAATATATATTGAATTATTTATCATTGGATACATTGATTTTGCATAGCAATACGGAAATGGGTTTTGAAACCAATATTTGAAATGAGATTAAAACTTAGCTATTATCAAGGAAATGTTAAACGAGATTTTAAAAGATTAAAATAAAAAGAAATGAGACGTATGTGAGAAATTTTGAATAGAAGTTATAACTAAAAATTTGGTTTAAGATAGTATTTTTAAATATGAATCAAATAGTATATGAAGGAAATATATTAACGATTTAAGTGAATGGTTTAAAGGGAATATTTTGCAAGTGAAATATCTATAAATGAATTTAGATCTGAAATATGAATCCATATTGGATCTTGAATAGGAAAGGGAAATGGAAAATTGTTTAAAATGGAAACGATGAGTTTTTATTCCAGAATTTGGGATATAAAAATAAAGTGTGAAAGTGTTTCGTAGACTGAAATGGTTATAAAGGAATTGGTTAATGTTTTGGAAATCGAAACAACAATTATAACACTATGTTATAATACATGTTTTTTAAATTGTAAACAGCGATTTTAGCGCTGTCGTTAAACATATGTTTTGTAAATCTAAACAGCGATTATAGCGTTGTGTTATAATATTTGTTTTCAAAACCTAAACAACGATTATAGCGCTGTTGTTTTGTAAATCTAAATAGCAATTATAACGCTGCTGTTATAACATATGTGTTATAAATCTAAACAGCGATTGTAAAGCTATCGGTAAACTAAAGGTTTATAAATCAAATATTTGGAAACAGAGATTATAACGGTGCCGTTATAATCAATGTTCTTATGTAAAAGGAGTGGATTCCTAGATTAAATCTGTGAGTCGCGTAAGCGATGCCTTGTTTGAAATTCTGAGCTTTGACTATTTCAAAGTTGAGAATGTTGTTCAGTTAAGGTCTGAGAGGTAATTATACCCCAACTTGACTAGCTTCATGATTTATGGAGGAATGGTTATGGTTCGATAGTGAAGATGGGTTCGCAATATGGTTAGTTAATAAACGATAATTGGGTTGAGTTATGATAACGATGTTTTTATAACATCGGGTTAATTTAAAAGGATTTGGAAATGTTCCCCAAATAAATCTAGATATATTTTCTATGCATAGAAAATGAAATGAGTTGGTCAACGAGGAATTAAGAAAGGGAATTCAGAAATATTTTCCGATATTAATTATGCGTATTTTCCGAATATAGAAAATAAGGATTCGTGAATATTGAGAAATGTTCTAACTGGAATAAGAGATATTTTCTCGAATAAAAGAATTATAATATTGAAAATGTTTTTTTTTAAAGAATCGAGAGGGGAAATCGAGCTTCAAAAGAATACAAAAGATGGGAAATGAGTATTGTAAATGATAATATAATAAGGGATTGATTTAAAAGGGCCAATGTTGATTGATGATTGATCGATCCAATTCCTACCTGGATATAAGATCGTTGGTTGTACACTTATTTTTCTTTGATAGTTAAATCACCGACTATCAAAGTTTTTGACCATTTTTCCATCGTCAATACGGAGAGACCGGGATCAGATCCAGTATCTGAAAACCACTCTGTATGGATGTTAGCATTGCGATCGAATATGATGAAGAAAATTGAAGACAGAGTTATGCAAGGGCTATCCTGTTTATAGAATAGTGCCTTCGGTTTGTCCAGTCCCAGGACAACGTGAATGGACGAATGTCCGACAAAGTATATCTAACGGATCGCGTAAGTGATCTCTTCAAATTACTTACGTTTGGTGGCGGAGGAATTCGTTTCTCTAAGCTTTATACCCGTGGTATTTTTGGGGAAATCAATTTGTGGTTTGACGGGTATGACGATGTGGCATTCAAAGTGAATGGTGGCCAGATGTTCTGGAAGATAATTAAAACCTCAAGCCTCACAACCCGGAATTTGACAAAAATCGGGCAGGCAGCATGGCTATGTGGGTCGCCCCCATTAGGATGTATAATCACCTATCTAGAAAAATTCCATTTACTTGTTTAATCTATCGATGCTGGTCCCTTTCGGGAAACGGTTGCTGATCCCAACCGTTGGTGGTATACATTCGATACACTCAAGCGAAATGAGTGGTCGGTCATGTGTGGGCCGGGTTGCAATAAGTTCTTGTTGAGCCCAGTGTATTCGCCTCTAGAGATACACTATCGGCAGGTTGTAACAACCCGAATATTAATAACATGTTGAAACAAGAAATCAGGGTATAATTAATTTTTAAAACAAGAATCAAGGGAAACGGATTGCACCATTGTGTTCGTCTTGAAATTCTGCTTGGAAATGAGTCTGAGTTTCCGAAAATCGGAGTCCGTATGAGGGAGATATGACCTCTAGAAGTTTCACGAATTTTCAAAATAAAAAACAGCTAGAAATTCGAATTCGAATTTCGAATTCAAACTCCAGAACAGTCTAGGCGGGAAATTTCCCGCCCAGGGACCAGGTCGACCTGGGGGTCGACCATATTATCGACCTCCCAGGGACCGGGTCGACCTGGGGGTCGACCATAGTGTCGACCTCCCAGGGACCAGGTCGACCATAGTGTCGACCTGGGGGTCGACCTGCCTCCCGAAACCCACTTTTTGAACCAGATGCATTCTGATGTATTTAAACTCGTTTCATGACCAGATTCGTCTACCTAACCCTATATAAACAGCCTCCTAGCCTCATTCTCTTTACACCATTCTTCTCTAACCTTATGCTGCACGAATTCTTGATGAACATGGCTTCTTCTTCTTCCTGTAAATTAAATTAATTAAAATAAAATGCGAAGATTATTTCTTGAAGACTACGGCTAGGAATTGGGGATTTGCTTCTACAATCAAGATCCAACGATTCAGCAGTTCGACGACAAACTTGTAGACTTGACTTTTGCATCTAAATTTCTTAGACCACGATCTGTAAGTTCAAGTTACTTTTAGATAAAAGCTGTAAACTTAATATCCATGTTGTAAATTGGAATTGGATCTATGTATGATAATTGATTCGTATCTATTCTTGTTCATCTTGGATCTTGACTTTCGTGAATATTGATTTGGACCTATTCATGTTGTAAATCAAATTCTTTCATGTATGCAACCTTAACATGCCTATGACGTTGAAACTATTATTAATGACCAAGGACTTTGACTGTGAACATAAGACTATGCCTATGCCTATGACTGAGAACATAAGACTATGCCTATGCCTATGACTGAGAACATAAGACTATTGCCTATGACTATGACAAGGACAATTGTGGC
The DNA here is from genome assembly GCA_030737875.1 of Allium sativum. Classification (NCBI taxonomy): domain Eukaryota; kingdom Viridiplantae; phylum Streptophyta; class Magnoliopsida; order Asparagales; family Amaryllidaceae; genus Allium; species Allium sativum. The sequence goes on from CM060913.1 coordinate 953,415,536, forward strand.
TAATCACATATGACTCTTGACTATGAGAATTATTACCTATGATTATGAACATAAGGCTATTATCTATGACCATGACTTTGAAACTATTACCGTTAATTGCCTATGACTATTTGCCTAGAACTATTTTGGATAATTATCCATGACTATTGTGATTAGTCGCTTATGATTCATAACTATGAGGTTTCTACCTATGACTACTGGGGTTAATTGCCTAAAACTGTTATAGTTGATTGTTCATGGCCATAACACTATAGTTGAAAACCATGTTGTACACCAAATTGGCATTTTGTTGGATCGTATACCTAGGGTGTGACTTGCTTAGTTTATTCGCTATTATGTACACCAAAACCATTGGATCCATTATCCTTGTATTTGGCTTGCTTTTGCATGCCTATTCTTTTATGTCAGCGTTTACCATGACTATCCCCTTATTTTGCTAGATTTGAATTCCTATATGCCAGTGATGTTGTAACCAATTATCTCAAGTTATGTCATGCTAGTCTTGTAACCCCTTTTACCGCTTTATGCTCGTCCCTTTTGCCTATCATAGTTTTGATGTTATTCCCTTTATTCTGAGATTTTGATTTATTTATAGTATGGATCGATTAACGTTTACGTGCGACGAGAATGCGATTTGGGTAGATTAGGCAAAACATGAATTTGTTATGAACATGAATTATGAACTTGATAATAGTCAAAACTTGAATCTGGATGTGGGCATGAAACTTGCCTTGAAAACTTGACACGAACTTGACATGAAACATTAATATGGACATGACACTAGAATGAACATGAAAATGGCCAACTCGAGGTTGGGTTGAGTTTGGAGTGTAATTCTTCCCGGAACCGCCAGGCAAATCCAGTTACCGCAAACAATAGGATCCAATGTGGGTAGTTGGTCATATCGCACTTGAAAACCCGAGGTCAGACTGAGTTGTGGTGTAATTCTGCCCGGAACCGCCCGGCATATCGAGTGACCACAACAACAGGTCTGATGTGAGAGGTTAGGGTGCATTAATGAATTAATGCCACATGATAGGGCTAAGTCATGAACCGCTTGAATATACTTAACCAATTTGACACGATGATTTGATAGGGTTAAGTCATGAACCGCTTGAATATACTTAACCAATTTGACATGATGATTTGATAGGATTAAGTCATGAATCGCTTGAATATACTTAACCAATTTGACACGATGATTTGATAGGGTTAAGTCATGAACCGCTTGAATATACATAACCAATTTGACATGATGATTTGATAGGGTTAAGTCATGAACCGCTTGAATATACTTAACCAATTTGACACGATGATTTGACAGGGTTAAGTCATGAACCGCTTGAATATACTTAACCAATTTGACACGATGATTTGATAGGGGTAAGTCATGAACCGCTTGAATATACTCAACCAACTTGACACATGATTCGTAGGGCTAAGTCATGAACTTGAACGACAACTTTTAGCCAATTTGACATGACATGTAGGCGGGTTAAGTCACGAACTTGAATGACAACACTTAACCAACTTGACATGCTAGACTGATGGGGTTAAGTCTCGAATTTAAATGACAACACTTAACCTACTGGGCGGAAACCCTAGTTACGCGGTTCTTTTCAGCAGTAACCCACTAGATGTATCCGGTACCCTGGAACTAGGCAGGGTGGGGCACGATTACTGGGCTAGTTGTAAGTGACCAGAACGACGGCTAAGTTGGTGCGCCATTGTAGGTTCAGGCGGACTATGGTCGTGCACGTAGTCCGGAGTTGAAAAAGCAGGCATTGGGCACCAGTAGGTTTACACTGTGCGTGCTTGATTCGTGTCGGAGGTTGGCACCCTAGGGCTTGATACACTTTATGGTGGACCTAGCACAGGTAACTACATTCGTGATAGGGCCGTATGACATAGACACATGACGAGCTAGAACTTGTAGGGAGCCGATCGATTAATAGATTGTTCCGTGGGACCAAGTAATGGGTCATTTCATGATATTGGGCAAGGGATCATTTCATAGTTAATATATGACACGGGTTGGGTTATTAGTACAGGTGGTAAAGGCCCATTTCTATTTCTGTTTCTGTGAGGGAGGTAAAAGCCTATTACTATTTCTGTAAAGATCACTCTGTTCCTGTTTCCGTTTCTGTTTGGACATTAGAATAACACCTAATTCTGTTATACTAGTACTAGTGCAGAGAATGTTAAATATGCGATGTTATACATAGTTTATCTGGTTAGCATAGTTTATCTTGTTATCTTAGTTTAACTTGCCTATATTGTCATCATCCTTATATTTACTTTCAGTTTTATACATGTCATTTTATCTTTACTTGTTTCTATGCTGAAACTCACTAGGACTTACCAGTCTTTATGACTGACCCGTTTTCTTTCGCCTATTTTTCTTCCGCTCCCCCCTCCCCCCAGGTTCTCAAGGAGGAAGCACTACTACTTAGTTTGGACTTCTTTCTGCTTCAAGATCATCATATATGGCTTGGACCTTTCTTGGATATGGATGCTTTACTGTTTTACTTAGGGAATGATTTATGACTATGGTTTTATTCTTCTTTACTATTGCAAGACAGATTTCGATGTAATGGATTTAATGGCATTTTGATGTAAAAGGCTTTAGACCTTTCTAGATTTTAAAGCAATGAAATTTGGTTCTTCTTCTGCTATTTTATATGTTCTGTCTTGTAATATTTCTGTGTATGTTTACTAAGATAATGCTCCACCAAAGCTAGTGCATTCCCTTTGTGAGTGACCCTAGCGGAGGTGGGGCGTTACATTTGGTATCAGAGCAGAAGGTTACCAGACTGGGCAAAAGCTTTTAAAAACCTTCTGAAATTATTTTCAAAACGTTTACAAAGAAGCATTTTTCTAAGAAAAGTTTTGTTTTACGAAAGGCATATTCCCCAAAGCCATATGCACTACCTTTTGATTCTCTCCTTGCGTTTCTTCTCTCTTTCTTTTTCACCATAGTTTTGTAGGTGTACGACACATGTAGGAGGGCATAGAAGTCCCAACTTCCATCTATAGTCGCAGTAATTCCATCTGCGTTTAATCTTATTTCAAGCTTTGTAGAGTTGTCGTGCGATGGAGGTAGCTTTCGAGAAACTTGTCAACAAGCTATATAAGGATAACAAGAACGAGGATAAAGAACACAAGCCTAAGGATGAGAAACTTGTTGATATGGCTTAATCCACGAAGGAGGAAAAGGTGAAAGGAAAGAGGCCAAAGTTAAAGAATAATAAAACCCACGACAAGAGAGAGTATCTTTAGTATGGTAAAAAGGGACATGTAGTTAAGTATTAGAGGACAAGGACGAGGGCAAAGGACAAGATCGTCGAGAGGGCAATTGTATGCTCTCACTACTAGCGTACCTAAGAAGAGGTGGTAATGTTTCTGTTAAAAGTTTAGCTTTTCTTTTCTATCATACCATGGGAACTTTGTTTTTGTACGTCGCATCCTTTTTAATTCTGCTTCGATAGTTGAGTCTCTGCACCTTAGTACTAGCGAAGTAGAGGGTCCCATTTTTGTCTCAAATCCTGTTGGGGAATCCGCTCATTTATTCATGACTTGTTTGGATTTTAGAATATCTATGCTAAGTGTTGAGTTTAGAAGTAATGCTTATGTTTTTGGGCTATGGGTTGTTTCTAGGGATGGAGTGGTTATCCAGAAATGATACCATTCTCGAGTATGAAAAGAGGGTAGTTAGACTCTTGACTTGCCTCGATAATACCCTCGAAGTCTAGTGTAACCCTTAGGGTTCTGCCATGCTTAGTTACCTAGAATCTCTTGATACATTTATCAATCCGCTCGAGTAGTTTGTTGTATATAACGGTGTTGTATACACAATTATATGATTTTTGTTTGATGATAACAACCAAAAAAATATTATTATTAATGTGTTTGAAATCGTACTATTATTCTACATCACATACAGGAATATTATATTTATATTTAAATAGCATACGACTGTATAGATATTCATATTTTCTTACAGTATTTTATTTAACTATAATATTATATTTCAAACACTCGAACAGTACAATTATTTACAACTCCACTATTTAATCACTTCACAGAATTTGAACTTGTAAATACGTAGTATACGATAAACAAATTTTGTTTGACGACAATAATATAATATTTTATTTCAAACAATTTGTTTATTACAAACTTCAGTACAGTTCATATATATATATATATATATATATATATATATATATATATATATATATATATATATATATAGACACACACACCCCTCCTCACACTCACACTCGTCTATACATCTCATACATATACAATAACTCAGATTTTCTTTTTAAATTTACAGACACATTGATACACTGATACACTGACACTGTCTTCTGTATTCAATCTTCAGTCTTCACTTTCCAGTCAGTCCGGTCTTCATACCTGTCATGCACAGAAACACACGCACACAGTATACATAACATAAATATTTTTCTAAATTCTAAGCAGATATAATTTTTATTTTGAAAATTTATCTGCCTCAGAATTTCGGTGTGTTTCTCATCATTTTTCTGACTCGATCTGATTTATCTGACTGTGTTTAGACAGCTTGTGATATTCACAGTGATACACTGTAAATACCACAAGGCCTACACCATATATATCTATAATGCAGGGACAGGAAAATTGACTAATGGCTGCATATACACACGTGTATACACGTGTGCACTGCCTCGCCAATCAGTGTCGCGACTGAGGAGTAGCCACTTGGACCATCTCGATTCAGCGCAACATACTCATGAACATGAACAAAGTCAAAAGCAAATGGTGCAGCTCGAAGTCAAAAGGCATGTACACAAGTGTACAGCAACTCAATAGTAGTGGAGCTACACAAATGGCCGAGGCAAAACAACACATGCAGCTATTTCAAGCAAGATCAACATGGCAACAGTCACAAGTGCAACACAAAAGTTTACATGCAAAAGAACTGAAGTGGTGCTATGCTCATATTCATGCAGCATAAAACATTTTTTTTTCAGATTCCACTTTTGATCAACAAGATTTTATTTGGCAAGCAAAGAATCAGGAAATAAAGGCAAAGACACAAATGTGACAAGTTTTTTTTTAAGACCTAAAAAAGCATCAGAGCCAAAATTATATCAGCATTGTGTACATGGTGGTGGAGAGTAAGACAAGTGTGTACACAGAAATAGGTAGCAGCATTTATATGGCAACACAACATGCAAATCAACATGGTGATAAGAGTACAAGCAAGAGACACAAGCTTGTGTACACAGTGTTACACACAGCAGTGTTTTTTCAGATCATATTCAAAACAGTGAGCATACATGGCACAAGCAACAACATATCAAATACAAATCAGCATGGATGAATGATTCAGACAATTTGAGTTGAGCAAATCACAGTCCACACAGGCAAGGCACAAACCAGCAACATGAATATATGAAGATAGCTAGAAGGAAAATGGATGCAAACAAATGCGAGCATGTTTTTTTAAAGGATTTGCATATGGGATGATATTATTGTAAAGTTTCCTGAAACTGTATATTGAAATACAGTAATTCAGTGGTAAATTTTTTGGCAAGAAAAGAAGTTAATTGATTTCCAGAAAGTTACAAAATCACATGGAAGATTTCAGGAATGCAGAATTCCATCAAGGGGCCACAACATCTAATTTGAGTTCATTCCAAGAAAACAAATCAGTAAATAATATATGGGAAAACTCAAACAATTTTTCTGAAATCATTTTTTTAACTCGACAAGTACAAAAAAATGCCAAGAAGTTTAATTCCAGAAATCACAGTGATATTGAGAAATCAAGCATTTACAGTGGGGACAAGACTTATGGCAAGATATCTTTTTGGTGGTGACAAACTCGAGTACAAGATCAATGTATTTCCAGAAATACTCTAGTTTGTATTTTTCAGAAAATTGCTTGTTTTTGTTTCCAAAAATCTAGGATCAAAATTGGCAAGTATGAAATCTGTTTTTGGGAAAGCAATTAATCTTTTCCAGGGGTCAATGAATTTGAGCATGGCAATAATTTCTTTCCAGAAATGGAGTAGCATATTTGGCAACTGTGTTCAATCAAGCTACACAAAAGGGGGAAACTATTTTTTTCCAGAATTTCCAGATCGACACAAAAGGTCATTCAATCAAAGCCACAAACCGAAAAAGGGGAATATACAACAATCTTGCAATTCAAATCGAGGGCAGTCAAAAAGGGAAAGCAATAAAATCAGATCGAGCCATTTATCATGAAATCAAAGTTTAAGGTTTTTTGATTCTTCCATATATTTATCTACATATCATCGGCAGCTATTGAAAAAACCAACCAGACAATTTAATCGAAAATTGAAATCAAGCATCACAGATTCAAGAACAAAAGGAGATCAAATAACTCAAATTTTTTCTTAAGGGATTCGATCGCCAGAGAGTGAGAGGGACAACCAAATTAATCGACAAAGAGGAGCAAATCTATCATTAGAGAACCACGACTAAATCCACCAAGTATTGATCGATTTGGGGATTCATTGAAGAAACCCTAGTCACCTTTTTCCAACCGCTATATTATTTCCTCAAGAGCCAAAATAATCAGGGACAAATGAAAGAGGGTGCAAAGATTTAAAGAAGTGGGCCGGCCATTTTTTTGTCCAACATTTCAAGTGAAAAAGGGGATGACCCCTTATCTTTTAAATTCCTTTATATTCTTTGGGTTTCATTTGTTTTGATTTGAATTTTTGTTGTTTTTGAATTTCTTTTGTAAACAGACAAAATAGTTCTAGGTCAGTAAAATCTAGGGAGTTTCAGTCAGAATGTTGACTGACAGTTCACAGAGTCTGTAAAATCTGGGTTACTAGTTACGGGGTCGTAAACAAGGAAATCTGATCGAGTGGATATCGGTTAGTCTAGGGTTTTGAGTGTAGGGTTAGAATAGGAGCAGGGTTTGCGAGTGTACATGGTCTTGTATGCGGGATCTGTTCTATCACCTAGTAGAAACTTTAGAAATGCAGTAGTAGGCAAGATTTTGCCGAAGCTGGGTATATCTGTGTGTGATTTATTTTCTGCATTTCTTCTTCTGCTATACTCTATGATCTGTTTATTATTTTAATATCCTGTCAGTTTCTTTTAATTCAGTTAAAAACTGTGATAAACCCTATTAACCCCCCTCTAGGGTTAATCTAGATCCAACATCTGGTATTAGAGCAGGTATTTTTAACTCTAGAGTCATGGGTAATCATAGTCGTCAGTCTAGTGAGAGTCAGTCCAGTTCATCTCCAACTATTTTCACTGGAATAGATTTTTCAAACTAAAAATCCAAAATGGAATTTTATTTAAAATCTGTTAATATTAAATGTTGGGATGTTGTTATCAATGGATTTGATAGTGTAGATATTACTTTCAATATCCGTGCTATGAAAATTATATTTGATTATCTTAGTACTGAACAGTTTAATCTTATCTGCCGTTGTTTATCTGCACAGGAAATCTGGGATACTCTCAATAAGAAGTATGGAAGATCTGACAACGGTAGCTCAAAACCCAAGAAAGTCAACTCAAATTCAGAGTTCTGTTTAACAGGATTTAAAAATGAAAATTCAGAAGGATCAGATGATGGAGAACCAACAGATGCTGAAACAGAAAAAATTTCATATGAAGATTTAGTTTATATGTGCGTTGATTTGACTAAATCTGTTAATATACTCAAATCTAAAAACAAATCTTTGAAATCTAAGAATTCTGAGTTGACCAGCAAAATGGATGATTTGGAATTACAACTAGAACATTTTAAAAATTCTTCAAACTCTGATTGCAAAAATTATTTGAAACTGAAAACCAATCTTGTTCATCTCAATAAAATATTCAAAAGTTTGAAAAAGAAATTCTGACCTTAAAAGAAAATAAGATTGAGTAATCAAGTTTGAATAAATTTTTACAAAAGCAATTTGAAATTTTTAAGACTAATATATATTCCAAATTTGAAATTGCTGTAAAGGAGAATTTGTTGAAATCCGATTTGATTTTGAAAGAACTGGAAAACGAGATTGAAAAATCCAAGAAATTTGAGTTTGAAAAACAAAAACTTTTTGAATCTAAGATTGCTGAGTCCCAAACCAAAATTAATTTACTTAAAAATGAAAATTTGGTTTAAAATCTGATTTTAAAAGATGTAAGATCACTAAAAATCGTTGTTCAGACTTATTAAAAGAAAACGTTGATCTTAAAACTGAAATTCAACAACTTGAAACAATTTTGGCTAAATTTTCGAACTGTGAAAAATCTTTGAATATGTTGTTGAAAAACCAAATTTCTGTTGGGAATAAATATGGACTTGGTTTTGGGAAAAACAATGTTTTTGAAAAACAGAGTTCCAATGATTTTAAAAATCCTTCAAATCGTTTTGAAAATATTTGTTTTGAAAATTTGAATACAAATAATTTCAAAGGGTTTTTAAATCAAAAGAGAAATGAGAAAGTGTTTTATAATAAATCATTTAAACATTCTTGGATCCCAAAAGGAAATAAAATGGGTTTTATTAAAATCAAACAGATATGGGTTCCTAAGGGTACAAAAGTTAATTCAAATGGTTTATTGTACAAACAAGTCTGGGTACCAAAACATATGAATACATCTGCGAGTGGTTTCACAAATTTTGTTAAACCACTCGATCCCCTCAACTGTTAGGTACCAAAGGATGGCTGAGGAACTACTGTGTTGAAAAGAAATTTGAAAGCAAGATTGTTTATACTCCTGTATCATTTACAGTTCCTTTTAGCCAAGATTTGTTGAGTTAGAGATTCTGATTTACACTGGATTCTGGTATGATCTCTAAACTCACCTCTGTAAATATTTTCTGTTTTGATTTTTTTTCCTTTTGTTTATTTCTCCTTCTTCTCCCTTCTATCTCTTTCTTCTATTCTGATTTGATTTATCACTGCCATATTTTTTTGTGCTTCTTGAATTGCAGTATTCATTATATTCTGGAAATTTGTTTTGCATGTATAGAACTCTGATACTTTTAATCACTTCCAGATACTGAATTTTTTTTATCTGCAATTGCTTTGAAGTTCATTTTCTGTTTTCTCAATTCCTAATGGTGTTGACGTATGCTTGTTATATCTTGAACACTGTTAATCTAAATTGTTTTGAAGATTTGAAAATTATGGAAATTCACACACCTTAGCTGTTCTAGGTTTATTCTAATTCATTTTAGAAAAGCTCTAAGTATTATACTCATTACAGCACACTGTTATTTATCAGTTGTGATAATTCCAGTAATTTTCAGATTGGCTTGAATTTTTTTTTAAATGTCTTGTCTCAGTGATACATCTTAAAATTTCATTTTTATTCATGATTAGTACAGTTAAAATTTGTTTGTTTGAAATCATCAAAAATTTCTGATATTTTGAATCTCACACACCTCCTAAACTTGAAATTATCAACCTTGTGTGACTGATTCATTATATCCCAGAACTTGACATTGATTCAAGTGATTTCAAATAATTTACTTTAATTTTTTAGTTCATGAATACCTCTCAAATTTGATGTAAATGATCTGAATTTAATCTCACACTTGTCAGAGATACTAGTGAAAATTTCTTTTGTAAAATTGGTCTTAAAATTCTCTGTTATTCCATAATTATTTGGTTTGAATATCTGTTTTTTTAAAATCATTTGAAATTATTGATTTACTGAATCTCACACATATCTCGAATAAATTTTTTTTACAATCTTGTGTGATCAATTCATTAAATCCTGATATTTTCACATTCCTTCAAGTGATTTAAAATAAACTGAATTGCATAATCTTGGATCATGGAATATATTTTAGTGATCATCAGGAACATCTTCTGACAAGTCTGCTGTGATATTGTTTTCTTTGCTGCTCTGATACTGTCTTTGAAACATGTTTTCAAATAACTACCTGTTTGTGACTGCTGCTCTGATAGATGAAATTATTGGGCCTAATTTGTTATCTTGTCTGCTTGGGCCTTGTGATCGTTTTTCAATTTGTCCATGAAATTCTTGTTATCTCTAGTGTGATTATAATCCTCATTAATAGGGACACCAAGTGGTATCAGAAGCGCTGAATTTTTATGTATATATATTTTTTCTTATCCTTCTTGCTTTGTGTAGCTCTTCATATTCCTCTAGTAATTGATTTTCAATTTTAAACTTATTTATTGATTATTCATTCAGAAATTGGAATCAATATCCAAAATTTAACTGTATTTATAATTCATCAAAATAATTATCACTTTTTGAAATTGTGATGAATTATGACTGCAGTATATTTCCAACAAGAGGAGATTTTATTTAGATTTTCATGATGGTTGAACATTTATTATAATATCTTTGAATTGGTCATTATTTCACGATCTTCTCCTTTATCTATCATCTTACTGCCATCCATGATAGTTCTATATTAATGTGAAGAGTTCGATATTTTTTTTTTAAAAAAACTTTTTGAATAAACAGTGAAAATATTTGTGATAGAATTTGGACTATCTTATTATTCAGAATTAGTGATAATTGAAAATTTTCAATAATCCCGGTACAGTCGAGCTTATTTCATAATATAATTAATCTAGAAATTTATTTCACAGTCCATTTCTGTACCTACCACATTTCTGTCATCCATATTGGTTTCATATACCGAGGAGTTTTTCCTTTATAAAGCTGAAAATGATAAAAATATAATTAATATATAAGAATGTCTCTAACCTCATTTAAAAATCCAAGCTCTGGTTATGGATGGTTATGAGACGTCTTATAATTTAAGCTGTGACTGATCCCATTTAAAAATAAAAGCTCTGGTTATGCATGGTCAGTGTGCTCTTAAATAAAAAATAAATAAAAAGGAAATAAAGTGCTAAAAATAGAAATAAATTTGAAATTCTCCTCTGAGTATAAAAACCAGCCTATCAATCCATCTTCTAATCTGTGAAATGTGTTAAAATCTTATGACGTACTATGATTTGTTGATTAATAGGTATTGGGATTTGAGATTATACGATTTTGTCGCTTAAATTGAATTATTAATTATAGTCCAAATCCGTCACTGTTTTTATGCTTCAACTTATAAATCTTTTTGAAAATTAATTGAAATTCATTTTTATATAACTCTCCTCATTTATATAAATTTCATCGTAAACCCGTCATTCTCTACAATGTGAAATATGCCACTAGTTCTCAGTTTATTATGATTTTTGTTTGATTGATTGAGATTTATGATGACCGTTCTTCCTCTTAAGCTGAAATTATATTTTTAGACGTTTTTTCATCTGTATTTTAAATTCTGATTCCTTTTAATGATAACAAAATTGGGAGAATGGATTGAGAATTTGATTTATGAGTGAATATTTTATAAATATTTTTAATTTTGAAAATTCATTGTTATTCATTTCATTTCACTCATGCACAGTTTTAGGGGGAGTTTCTGTTGTAAGGGGAGCAAATAAATAGGGGGAGTTAAAAATTTATTATCAAACACATTTATTGTGCTCAAAATCTTTTATTTATTTGTCATCATCAAAAGGGGGAGATTGTTGTATATAACGGTGTTGTATACACAATTATATGATTTTTGTTTGATGATAACAACCAAATAAATATTATTATTAATGTGTTTGAAATCGTATTGTTATTCTACATCACATACAGGAATATTATATTTATATTTAAATAGTATACGACTGTATAGATATTCATATTTTCTTACAGTATTTTATTTAAATATTATATTATATTTCAAACACTCGAACAGTACAATTATTTACATGTCCACTATTTAATCACTTCACAGAATTTGTACTTGTAAATACATAGTATACGATAAACAAATTTTGTTTGACGACAATAAAATAATATTTTATTTCAAACAATTTGTTTATTACAAACTTCAGTACAATTCATATATATATATATATATATATATATATATATATATATATATAGCTCCTCACACTCACACTCGTCTATACATCTCATACATATACAATCACTCAGTTTTTCTTTTTAAATTTACAGACACATTGATACACTGACACTGTCTTCTGTATTCAATCTTCAGTCTTCACTTTCCAGTCAGTCCAGTCTTCATACTTGTCATTCACAGAAAGACACACACACACAGTATACAGAACATAAATATTTTTCTAAATTCTAAGCAGATACAATTTTTATTTTGAAAATTTATCTGCCTCAGAATTTCGGTGTGTTTCTCATCATTTTTCTGACTCGATCTGATTTATCTGACTATGTCTAGACAGCTTGTGATATTCACAGTGATACACTGTAAATACCACAAGGCAGACAACATATATATATATATATATATATATCTATAATGTAGGGACAGGAAATTTGACTAATGGCTGCATATACACACGTGTATACACGTGTGCACTGCCTCGCCAATCAGTGTCGCGACTGAGGAGTAGCCACTTGGACCATCTCGACTCAGCGCAACATACTCATGAACATGAACAAAGTCAAAAGCAAATGGTGCAGCTCGAAGTCGAAAGGCATGTACACAAGTGTACAGCACCTCAATAGTAGTAGAGCTACACAAATGGCCGAGGCAAAACAACACATGCAGCTATTTCAAGCAAGATCAACATGGCAACAGTCACAAGTGCAACACAAAAGTTTACATGCAAAAGAACTGAAGTGGTGCTATGCTCATATTCATGTAGCATAAAACATATTTTTTTCAGATTCCACTTTTGATCAACAAGATTTTATTTGGCAAGCAAAGAATCAGGAAATAAAGGCAAAGACACAAATGTGACAAGTTTTTTTTAAGACCTGAAAAAGCATCAGAGCCAAAATTATATCAGCATTGTGTACATGGTGGTGGAGAGTAAGACAAGTGTGTAAACAAAAATAGGCAGCAGCATTTATATGGAAAAACAACATGCAAATCAACATGGTGATAAGAGTACAAGCAAGAGACACAAGCTTGTGTACACAGTGTTACACATAGCAGTGTTTTTTCAGATCATATTCAAAACAGTGAGCATACATGGCACAAGCAACAACATAACAAATACAAATCAGCATGGATGAATGATGCAGACAATTTGAGTCGATCACATCACAGTCCACACAAGTAAGGCATAAATCAGCAACATGAATATATGAAGATAGCTTGAAGGAAAATGGATGCAAACAAATGCGAGCATGTTTTTTTGAAGGATTTGAATATGGGATGATATCAGTGCAAAGTTTCCTGAAACTGTATATTGAAATACAGTAATTCAGTGGTAAAAATTTTGGCAAGAAAAGAAGTTAATTGATTTCCAGAAAGTTACAAAATCACATGCAAGATTTCAGGAATGCAGAATTCCATCAAGGGGCCATAACATCTAATTTGAGTTCATTTCAAGAAAACAAATTAGTAAATAATATATGGCAAGACTTAAACAATTTTTCTGAAATCATTTTTTTAACTCGACAAGTACAAAAAAAATGCCAAGAAGTTTAATTCCAGAAATCACAGTGATATTAAGAAATCAAGCATTTACAGTGGGGACAAGACTCATGGCAAGATATCTTTTTGGTGGTGCCAAACTCGAGTACAAGATCAATGTATTTCCAGAATACTCTAGTTTTTATTTGCAGAAAATTGCTTGTTTTTGTTTCCAAAAATCTAGGATCAAAATTGGCAAGTATGAAATCTGTTTTTGGGAAAGCAATTAATCTTTTCCAGGGGTCAATGAATTTGAGCATGGCAATAATTTCTTTCCAGAAATGGAGTAGCATATTTGGCAACTATGTTCAATCAAGCTACACAAAAGGGGGAAACTATTTTTTCCAGAATTTCCAGATTGACACAAAAGGTCATTCAATCAAAGCCACAAACCGAAAAAGGGGAATATACAACAATCTTGCAATTCAAATCGAGGGCAGTCAAAAAGGGAAAGCAATAAAATCAGATCGAGCCATTTATCATGAAATTAGAGTTTAAGGTTTTTTGATTCTACCATATATTTATCTACACTAATTCATCATCGGCAGCTATTGAAAAAACCAACCAGACAATTCAATCGAAAATTGAAATCAAGCATCACAGATTCAAGAACAAAAGGAGATCAAATAACTCACATTTTTTCTTAAGGGATTCGATCGCCAGAGAGTGAGAGGGACAACCAAATTAATCGACAAAGAGGAGCAAATCTATCATCAGAGAACCACGACTAAATCCACCAAGTATCGATCGGCTTGGGGATTCATTGAAGAAACCCTATTCACCTTTTTCCAGCCGCCATATTATTTCCTCAAAAGCAAAAATAATCAGGGACAAATGAAAGAGGGTACAAAGAATTAAAGAAGTGGGCCGGCCATTTTTTTGTCCAACATTTCAAGTGAAAAAAGGGATGACTCCTTATCTTTTAAACTCCTTTATATTCTTAGGGTTTCATTTGTTTTGATTTGAATTTTTGTTGTTTTTTGAATTTCTTTTGTAAACACAAAAAAGTTCTAGGTCTGTAAAAATCAAGGGAGTTTCAGTCATAGTGTTGACTGACAGTTCACAGAGTCTGTAAAATCTAGGTTACTGGTTACGGGGTCGTAAACAGGGAAATCTGATCAAGTGGATATCGGTCAGTCTAGGGTTTTGAGCGTAGGGTTAGAATAGGAGCAGGGTTTGCAAGTGTACATGGTCTTGTATGAGGGATCTGTTCCATCACCTAGTAGAAACTTTAGAAATGCAGCTGTAGGCAAGATTTTGCCGAAGCTGGGTATATCTGTGTGTGATTTATTTTCTGCATTTCTGCTTCTGCTATACTCTATGATCTGTTTATTATTTTAATATCCTGTCAGTTTCTTTTAATTCAGTTAAAAACTGTGATAAACCCTATTCACCCCCCTCTAGGGTTAATCTAGATCCAACAGTGTTCTCCACTAAGGCGGATGGTTCATTTCGCTTATGCATGAGTTATAGAAAATCACCTTAGTAAGTACACTTGGCAACATGGTTGGCATTTGTTTATTTTCAAGAGATAATTCATTTATGTGGAATACCTTCCAGTAAGTGAATGAGATCCAAGATTCACTAGTGAATTTTGGAGAGCTTGCATGAAACCATGAGTACGCAGTTATGTTTAAGCCGAGTATACTAGATAAAGAATAAGTGAAAGTGGAATGAGAGGCGACAGTGAACTGAGTTCCAACTCATATTTTGGAAATAGGAATTAAGAAGCTACGAAATTGTGAAGCTAAAGACGTTCAAAGCACAATGGAGTTAAGCTCAAGGATATGCGACTTAGAAGATTGAAGACTAGATACGCGCATCATATCTCTTTTTAAGAGTATATCCTTGATCCCTCTTTTTCTGTAGAGCTTACTTGCATGCTATCTTTTAAGTATAACCTCTCGGTCCTATTCTCAATCCTATTTCTGTTGCAAAACCCCATAGGGATCATCTGTTAGTAATACATGTTGGGGCTTGAGGGTGTCCATTGGGTTGAGTAATTCTTTGGGTGTCAGCCTGATGTTGATTTTGGTCTTCAGGCTGGTGCTTAGGGAGTTCTTCTCCTAATCAGTATATATGTGACATAGATTTCCAGTTTTGACATTGCCTAATGGGCACAAAGTTTTTACTTGCTTCTATCGTTCGACTATATCTTTAGGTAGGAACAATTGGAGGTAAACATGTTATGATTGATGGTTGCAAGTGGTTGCTACTGGTTGCTCGTGGATGCATATACACGCACCTTAGCCACTAGATCGGCTCAGACACATTTTCATATTGCATATGCATGAGTGTTTATACTTGTTTATGGATGAAATTGAATATGTTATCATGTGGATGTTGCATATGGATGGGTGTTTGTGCACACATATAGTGTTAGTGTGACTAGGACTATTTGCATATATGTTGGACTCATGGCACTAAACATATTTTGCATTAAGAAGATCAATCAGTCCTGATCATTTGCATTAGATAAGGAACATATACACACACTTTCTGCATATGTTCATACAGCATTAGAAATCTCTTAAGGACAATGGATTCCTGTGATTGATGATTGAGTAGATGGATGATTGAATGGTAGGACACATTCTTCTTAACTTGAAGATTTCGGGGACGAAATCCTTTAAGGAGGGGAGAATGTAACAACCTGAATTTCAATAACATGTTGAAACTAGAAATCTGGGAATAATTAATTTTTAAAACAAGAATCAAGGGAAACGGGTTGCTCCATTGCGTTCGTCTCGAAATTCTTCTTGGAAACGAGTCCGAGTTTTCGAAAATCGGAGTCCGTATGAGGGAGATATGACCTCTAGAAGTTCCATGAATTTTTAGAATAAAAAACAGCTCGAAATTCGAATTCGAATTTCGAATTCAAACTCTAGAACAGGCTGGGCGGGAAATTTCCCGCCCAGGGACCAGGTCGACCTGGGGGTCGACCATAGTGTCGACCTCCCAGGGACCAGGTCGACCTGGGGGTCGACCATAGTGTCGACCTCCCAGGGGCCTGGTCGACCATAGTGTCGACCTGGGGGTCGACCTGCCTCCTAAAACCCGCTTTTTGAACCAGATGTATTCTGATGTATTTAGGCTCGTTTCGTGACCAGATTCGTCTACCTAACCCTATATAAACAACCTCCTAGCCTCATTCTCTTTACACCATTCTTCTTTAACCTTATGCTGCACAAATTCTTGATGAATATGGCTTCTTCATCTTCCTCTAAATTAAATTAATTAAATTAATTAAAATAAAACGCGAAGATTATTTCTTGAAGACTACGGCTAGGAATTGGGGATTTGCTTCTACAATCAAGATCCAACGATTCAGTAATTCAATGACAAACTTCTAGACTTGACTTCTGCATCTAAATTCCTTAGACCACGATCTGTAAGTTCAAGTTACTTTTAGATAAAAGCTGCAAACTTAATATCCATTTTGTAAATTGGAATTGGATCTATCTATGATAATTGATTCGTATCTATTCCTGTTCATCTTGGATCTTGACTTTCGTGAATATTGCTTTGGATCTATTCATGTTGTAAATCAAATTCTTTCATGTCTACAACCTTAACATGCCTATGACATTGAAACTATTATTAATGACCAAGGACTATGACTGTGAACATAAGACTATGCATATGCCTATGACTGAGAACATAAGACTATGCATATGCCCATGACTGAGAACATAAGACTATGCCTATGCCTATGACTAAGAACATAAGACTATTGCCTATGACTATGACAAGGACAATTGTGGCTAATCACCTATGACTCTTGACTATGAGAATTATTACCTATGATTATGAACATAAGGCTATTATCTATGACCATGACTTTGAAACTATTACCGTTAATTGCCTATAACTATTTGCCTAGAACTATTTTGGATAATTATCCATGACTATTGTGATTAGTCGCTTATGATTCATAACTATGAGGTTTCTACCTATGACTACTGGGGTTAATTGCCTAAGACGATTATAGTTAATTGTTCATGCCCATAACACTATAGTTGAAAACCATGTTGTACACCAAATTGGCATTTTGTTGGATCGTATACCTAGGGTGTGACTTGCTTAGTTTATTCGCTATTATGTACACCAAAACCATTGGATCCATTATCCTTGTATTTGGCTTGCTTTTGCATGCCTATTCTTTTATGTCAGTGTTTACCATGACTATCGCCTTATCTTGCTAGATTTGAATTCCTATATGCCAGTGATGTTGTAACCAATTATCTCAAGTTATGTCATGCTAGTCTTGTAACCCCTTTTATCGCTTTTCTCGTCCCTTTTGCCTATCATAGTTTTGATGTTATTCCCTTTATTCTGAGATTTGGATTTATTTGTAGTATGGATCGATTCACGTTTACGTGCGATGGGAATACAATTTGGGTAGATTAGGCAAAACATGAATTGGTTATGAACTTGATAATAGGCAAAACCTGAAACATGTTATAACTTGAATCTGGATGTGGGCATGAAACTTGCCTTGAAAACTTGACACGAACTTGACATGAAACATGAACATGGAAATGACACTAGAATGAACATGAAAATGGCCAACTCGAGGTTGGGTTGAGTTTGCAGTGTAATTCTACCCGGAACCGCCTGACAAATCCAGTTACTGCAAACAATAGGATCCAATGTGGGTAGTTGGTCATATCGCACTTGAAAACCCGAGGTCAGACTGAGTTGTGGTGTAATTCTGCCCGGAACCGCCCGGCATATCCAGTGACCACAACAACAGGTCTGATGTGAGAGGTTGGGGTGCATTGATGAATTAATGCCACATGATAGGGTTAAGTCATGAACCACTTGAATATACTTAACCAATTTGTCACGACGATTTGATAGGGTTAAGTCATGAACCGCTTGAATATACTTAACCAATTTGACATGATGATTTGATAGGTTTAAGTCATGAACCGCTTGAATATACTTAACCAATTTGACACGATGATTTGATAGGGTTAAGTCATGAACCACTTGAATATACTTAACCAATTTGACACGATGATTTGATAGGGTTAAGTCATGAACCGCTTGAATATACTTAACCAATTTGAGACGATGATTTGATAGGATTAAGTCATGAACCGCTTGAATATACTTAACCAATTTGACACGATGATTTGATAGGGTTAAGTCATGAACCGCTTGAATATACTCAACCAACATGACACATGATTCGTAGGGCTAAGTCATGAACTTGACCGACAACACTTAGCCAATTTGACATGACACGTAGGCGGGTTAAGTCACGAACTTGAATGAGAACACTTAACCAACTTGACATGCTAGACTGATGGGGTTAAGTCTCGAATTTAAATGACAACACTTAACCTACTGGACGGAAACCCTAGTTACGCGGTCCTTTTCAGCAGTAACCCACTAGATGTATCACGGTACCCTGGAACTAGGCAGGGTGGGGCATGATTACTGGGCTGATTGTAAGCGACCAGAACGACGGCTGAGTTGGTGCGCCATTGTAGGTTCCAGCAGACTATGGTCGTGCACGTAGTCCGGAGTTGAAAAAGAAGGCATTGGGCACCAGTAGGTTTACACTGTGCGTGCTTGATTCGTGTCGGTAGTTGGCACCCTAGGGCTTGATACACCCTATGGTGGACCTAGCACAGGTAAATACATTCGTGATAGGGCCGTATGGCACAGACACATGACGAGATAGAACTTGTAGGGAGCCGAGTGATTAATAGATCATTTCGTGGGACCAAGTAATGGGTTATTTCATGATATTAGGCAAGGGATCATTTCATAGTTAATACATGACACGGGTTGGGTTACTAGTACAGGTGGTAAAGGCCCATTTCTGTTTCTGTTTCTGTTAGGGAGGTAAAAGCCTATTACTATTTCTGTAAAGATCACCCTATTCCTGTTTCCGTTTCTATTTGGACATTAGGATAACACCTAATTCTGTAATACTAGTACTAGTGCAGAGAATGTTAAACATGCGATGCTATACGTAGTTTATCTTGTTATCCTAGTTTAACTTTCCTATATTGTCATCATCCTTATGTTTACTTTCAGTTTATACATGTCATGTTATCTTTACTTGTTTCTATGCTGAAAGTCACTAGGACTTACCAGTCTTTATGACTGACCCGTTTTATTTCGTCTCTTTTTATTCCGTTCCCCCTCCCCTCCAGGTTCTCAGGGAGGAAACACTACTACTTAGTTTGGACTTATTTCTGCTTCAAGATCATCATATATGGCTTGGACCTTTTTTGGCTATGGTTTCTTTACTATTTTACTTAGGGAATAATTTATGACTATGGTTTTATACTTCTTTACTATTGCAAGACAGATTTCGATGTAATGGATTTAATGGCATTTTGATGTAAAAGGCTTTAGACCTTTCTAGATTTTAAAGCAATGAAATTTGGTTCTTCTTCCGCTGTTTTATATGTTCTGTCTTGTAATATTTCTGTGTATGTTTACCTAGATAATGCTCCACCAAATCTAGTGCATTCCCTTTGTGAGTGACCCTAGCGGAGGTGGGTTGTTACACAGGTGGTCCCATACCTTGTCGTCTTGGAAATCCAATCTCCAATAAGCGCCCTGCAGTTTTTGATTTAATATTATATATGGAGCGTGAGATGTAAGCGTTCTGCTAGATTCTATTTATTTGATGTATACTATTATAATATCACCAGATTTTGATATCAAAATGTTTTAGGTTATTGTAAGGTAAAAACCATCCATGTTTATGTGTGGATCGGTCTTACGATTATCTTTTCTTTCCGAAAGGATTTTGGAAGTTAAACAAATGGTTGGAGTTTACTCACACCAGTCCCATGACTGACCCAGAGTCTATTTTGTTTTGTTTTCCCTAAACTCTTGGGTGCCCAAATTTGTACGGGCAGTCAAGTAGTCGGGATTTTCAGATTCCACTTGGAGGAGCTCGAAGCAGGAGGTTTCATCAGTTAGCTATAGATTATCATAACTTCAATTGTGTACTATATTGTATCTGGAAATAGGAGTTTATAACTGTTCCAGGGATAACCGTTGTGCTCTGATAATGGTATGTATATATAAAGTTATTGTTTTGTATTTTGAAATTTATATTATCTAATATATTTTATTCGTTCCGTTGTGAATTGGTGATCTTCGTTTTCTTCTATTCTAATATTTCTTTCTTTCTATTTCTCATCCTCTAATTTCTTTCTGATAATGATTCGTATTTCTATGCAAATTTGGGTTGGACGTGTGATGTTATTAGTCGACTCAAAAGGTATGGAATTTGGGTCGTTTCACAGATATTTTTATGAAAATTTGAAAGATATATTTATATCGTTATTTCTAATACGATATTTGTTGGTCGTAGAATTTGATATTGAATATAAGTCGATATATTTTCTATTCAGAGCCTTGTATTTAATATCAAATGGGATTTGGGTTTGTCGTGAATGGTGTCTTCATTAACACTGTTCTTAAACCCAGTTGAGGAAAAGATTAAATCTTTTTATTTATATTTTATGAAGGATATCAATTAAATGATATTTAATTGGAATCGAATTCGAATGTGATTTTGGGTTTATAGTGAACCATGTTTTAAATGACATTGGTTCTTTAACCCAGTTAAATACAAGATATGATTTTCCAAGTTAAATAATTATTAATATTGATTATTGGGAAGATTAAAACCAAGTGGAGTTTTAATGAATCTTTAATTAGTTTGAAATAATCGAGAATGGAGTATCACCAGTTTTGCTCCAGGCGATAGTTAAATCTTTAATTAGATTTGAACGTGAAATGGTAATTGAATTTACCAATAACACGTGGTGTTAGATATGAAGTATGACCAGTTTTACTTCATGGATGAATAGGTTGGGATTAGGAAAAATAAAATAAATGATTACTTCGGTGTGGTTCGCTAATCCCAACTAATTTGAATTGATATTCAAAAGAAGATTAAAGAATAAATTTAAAAAATTTATCTTTGATAAAATTAATGGGAACCTTTCCCAAAGTATAAGAATATTTGAATAAAAGAATATTCTGAATTGGAATGAGGCGTATGTCATGTTTGTGTAACACTTGTTTATTATATACGCGGTTTATTCAGAAAGACCGGGTTTATCCCATTCTGAATAACTGATTCGACGATGTGTCGAGGATGAAGACGGTGGTCGAAGACCGGAGGTCTTCACATCGTTTGGGTGATTACTGATGATCTTGATTGGGCTGTACACCCAAAAGGAGGGAATCGGTTGGTGATCGTCCAGACGTATTTGGAGATCGATGGATACGCGAGGTATAAGGTGCCTCCGGTTTCGTTCAGACCCAGAGCGAATTTGTAAATGGACTGTGTGTCTGACATTGGATTTTATTCTGTGTGATTGATTTCTATTAAATATATATCTGTTTGGTGGCGGAGAATTTATTCTCTTTCTTAACGCCCTTCTCTGAGACGTACGAGCTCAGGGGTTATATATTGATGGATATCAATCGCATGGAGTGAATTGCCTGTGTGGCATGCCCAAGTGGCAATTGATCAAGGCTTCTGTTGAAAAGCAAAGTCTTGTGGTTGATGATCAAAGCACCGCCTGTGTGGCATAGCTTTGTGTAATTTGTGTAACGTTGATTCGCGAGCCTCACACCCCGGTATGAACCAGAAACGGGAGAGGACATCAGGGAGGGCATGCGTTTCTTTCTAGTTAGGGTGGTGTCAGTGACCTACCATCCCTGACATTTATATTATTTTCACCTGTATGGTTGTTGCTATTGTGAGGCGCCTCGCATATATCGGTGACTGTGTGGAGCCGATGGAGTCATTTGGCTCATTTACGCCCCCAAAGGGTGGGGAAACGCAGTGTTCATGCATTTTAATCCACATCGGTGGACCGACCCGGACGATCCAAGGGTCGATGCGTTCTGATCTTAAGACTCGGGCTAGATAGTCTCGAATCGGTGAGGACTATCTTTTGCCTCGGTTCACAGAGGGAAATCCAACTCCCAATACGTGACTTTGCTGTTTTGATTGTAGAACCTATATATGGCGATATAGTGGTATGGGGCACTTATGTCGTCTATGATTGATACTTATGATTGAAATTGTTTTGACACTATGCACTTATAATAGTATAAAATGATTTTTTTTAACGTACCAAGCATGTTTGGCTATTATAAGGGAAAAACCCTATCCCCCAGCTTGCGTTGCATTGTGTGATAGGATCTGGGTCTTATAATAGCTTCATTTTTTCAAAAAGCATTGCGCTATTTTGTTATATGCACTGATATTCTTGGGAGGAAACCCGTTCCGTATTATACGGCGTGGTCCCTTGATATATTTGATTTAAAGTAAAATTTTAAATAACTGTTTTAGTTCTCACATCAGTCATATGATTGACCTGAAGTTTATTGTTTTAACCTAAACTCCGGGTGCCCTTATTTTGACACGGGCAGCTAGTAGTTTTGTGTTTGCAGATTTATATTTACTAGATCCTAATTTACAGCTGGAATGATATCCGGAAAGCTCTGTATCTGTATATCTCCTTCAGTTGTGCTTTGTATTATTTTCCGCTGCTATGTAATGTATTGTAATTTCTGATATTTTTCTGATGTATAATATTTGTTTGTACTCTGTATATTCTTGTATTCTGATTAAATTGTTGTAATTAACAATGAAATGTTCTTCTGTTTGTGTTCTGATCTGTCTTGTCCTCAAAGTATCCGCTCTTTCCTTACTGGGGAAGTTACGGGTCTTTACAGACTCTTTGATTTTCACCATTGAAGTCGCTCCCATAAACATTGTCAATAAATAAAATTTGAATGAACAACCCAATTCTTATGTTTACCTGCATCAGTACTCAAAATTATTGGTGAACTTGTCCTTCGTAATGCTAAAATAACATATGAAAAATAACATGATAGTTTTAGCCTGCAACAATGGGTTATTCACATGGCCCATCTAATACATGTGTGCGTATAAGTGAGAAATGTAGAAGAAAACATTTTTCAAATAGACAACAGTCGGAGAAGTAAAATTTCTTTCTACAATATATGTAATTCTAAATTTCATCTCTACACATTAAATATAGCAGTGAACGGTGAGCATTTAATTTGTATGAAACTGGAAATATGCTAAGCATGTATATTTTTAAGTTCTAAAACAGTAACAAGTAACCACTGTGTAAACCTTTATATAATAGCATACAACATAGCATAACATTTATCAAAATATTAAGGAATTTTTCTGACTGAAATTTGATTTAAAGTTAGGGTGATCATATGCTATTTTTTTTTTTTAAGTTTTTGCACTTGAAAATATAATATATTCTAAATGCTCTTGGAATCATAAATTTTATAAAGAGCAAATATTGTAACACTAAAGGTGTGTTTGGCGCAAGCGGAAGCAGAGAATTTGAGCGGAGATTTTAAGCAGAGAATATTAGCGGAGATTTGTAGTTAGCGGAGAATGTGTTTGGCTCGTTAAGCGGAGAATTTGAGCGGAGCATTTGAGCGAAGATTTTTTTTTGTTTGTCAAATTTTAATTAATTAATATTTAGAACAGAACATTATCATTACAACAAAATAATACGGTAAACCAAATGAACATAAATATGCAGAAGTACAACAAAAAACTGAAGTAATAGTAGAAATCGTAAACATTGTTTGGTCCATTCTTGATCAGATAGTACTTATAGTCAGTAGAAAGTTGATCGTGCTTTGTCTCAAAGGCCATCCATAGTATTCCATCTTCGTCGTTTAAGAGTTGAATATGTCTACTTTGTTGGGATCTGCAAGTATGTGTAAACCTTCACTGAAATTAAAATCTGCTCCTTCACTCAAGCGTTTAACGCGTGCTATCATATCAGCCTGACTTAAAGAATTCCTTGTTGAACGTACACTATTTGTTGTCGGAGTGTATAGCGTCGGACTTTCCATACTTGTAGACTTTTGCTCTTTTCGTGCATAGATGTAATCGACGAGATCAACCATCTTATTGTCCATTTGACCACGACGTTTTCTGAAACCTCCCTTTTTACCAGAGGATGAACTAACATGTCGAGTTCGCTGCACGAGAGTTTCTGGCACGTTTGGTTGAGTGGACGGTTCAGAAACCCAAGAATGATTTTTGGTGAATTCAAATTTGGAATAGTATACAACCCTTCTTCTTCTGTTTCATTGAGATTACTGTGGAACTGATCAAATGCCCATGGATTTGCGTAATTTCCAGGCAAAGTGGGAGTAAATTGTGGTGTTTGCTCAGGTTGAGTAACAGCAGGTGTATATGCTGGGGTATACGCCGTCTGTCCAGTTGCACGTGTTCCTTGAAACACTTGTTGTTGTAGCTCCAAATGCTCAAGCGGTGACTTTCTAAATTTCAGAATACATGGCCCAAATTCCTACTTTAACAACATTAGTTAATAACAGGTTTATTAAAAAACAAAACAGAAGTTTACCAAGAATACCTTTAAACGATCATCCCACCATTCATCCGAGCCTGAAACAGTTTGACGATTAGGATCCCAACTAGCTCTAGTTTTGTTGTTCAAGCTTTCTCATTTAACCCATTCCCTTCGAAGACTATCATACTTGTGCCGAACTTTGTTTTCGTCAATCAATTCTAGATTTACATCTGATCTTGTAACGTTAATTTCGACCACCGTAGCATTAAATTTTTCCGCTATCGCTTTGGTAACCCCTTTCTTGTTATTACAACATTTACCATACGCAACAATGGCGCATTTCAGCAAGAGTCGGGTTGATTCAATGTTCCAATGGTGTTTTTGTTGTCGATTAGCCATTTTCGTGTGAAGATAGAAGAGTGTTTAGAGAGATAGAAGATGGATTTGTGGTAGATGGATGAATGGAGGAGGGTTGGATTTTATAGAGGAAGGTGTTTTTTTGCTCAACGGCTGGAAATCGAGTCGTTGGGCTCGGAAAATGGACAGTTATCAAACGGACACGTCGAACGCATCCGTTTGATAACTGGTTCATTTTGGACCAACGAACAGGCCCTAACTTAGAATTGGCCTTTTACATTTTTATCCTCACCTTTCTAAAAGTTAGCTTTTTTAATGTTATATTAGAGCACTTTCAATACTAAGAAACTGAAGAGAAAAGGAAGAATATTAATAGGTCAAAAATGAAGCCTTTTGCATACTAAATTGAAACAAATACTTGTTGCTTTGCAAACGTAAATAAATTAGAGCACAAAATTATATAACGCACAATTCTTAAAAGAATATCATAGAAAATGTGGATATGATTGGTCTTTCATTTTAAAAATTGAAATAGTTGTTATTCACCGAGAACAGAGATCGGTATTTTTTTGTCTTTGCTAGCCATCCATATATATATATATATATATATGCATATATTATGTATATATATATATATATAATTTAACTTCAGAGTGGCATTGTGTAACGACCCGCATTCTACGCATCATAGGATCGTAGAATATATTTTTTTCACATATGAAGTCGTATGGTCATGCAACTTTGGGAGACGACTACTGGGGTCATTTCCCATGTTCATGATTTTTGCCGATTTTTAAATGACCATTTTGCCCCTAGCCGATACTGTTTTGGCCATAACTTTTGACTGGAAAGGAATTTTGACATGAAACCACTTCCATTAGTTCTAGATGATGGTTTACAATTCCGTAGAGCGGTCAAATTAGCCAAATGGACTTAACGCTTGGGAGATATGGCTGAAACAAGTTTCTGATGGTGAAAAACAGCTTAATTGGGCTTAACCGGGTGACTAACAGGTAGGCCCAATGGGAAATTTCGGGATTAGGGTTATGAGGAGGCTGAAATTAGTTAGAGAATGATCTTATTTTCATTTTTCAGCTGCCACTTTCATTCTTGAACACTAACAATGGCCGCCAACATCTAGAATTATCTCTAATCACCGTTAAATCAAGGATTAGGCTTAGCAACACAAATCAAAGAAGATCTTCACCAAATCATCATTAGAGCTGCTGTTAGACATCAGTATTCGCCCAAATCAGCGAGGTTTCAGTTCTGAAAATTTTATTTGTGGCCAAGGTGAGTGATTTGCATAGTTCCTCACTAATTACGGTTAATTAAGGGTAATTAGTGTTGATTAGCAAATTTATACACTAATAAATTCTGGAAAAATATTTATAAATTCTTAAATGATGTTTTAGACCTCCGTTAGAAATTTGGTTTAATTTGTTTAAGTTTTGCTAATCATATAATTAGTTTGCCTAAACATGCTTAAGGGAAAATATGGGATTTTGGGTATGATTGATCCATTTTACATGTTAAGATTGTTGTTTTTGTGTTTGTGGTTGATTATACATGTTGCGATGACTGTATGGTATTTTTGTGATTGATTAGAACTGTTAGATTGGTCGAATTTGCCGTCGTATGGCGTAAAACAGTCGCTGGAAAGTCGCAGGAAATATGCAGGGTTTCGAACCGGATCGGATCGGATAATTGGGTTCGGATCGGATAGGAGAACCGGGCACGTGGACTCGATTCGGATTGGAAATTAGCATAAGGAGCTTGGCGAGAAGGAAGGCCATTTGCTTAGAGTTGGATTGGGCAGGGGATTGGATTGGAGGGACCAAAAGGATGGATCAGATCGGGCGAATGAAGAAGGATGGGATCGGATCGGGCGAACGAAGAGGGATCGGATCGGATCGGGATATTTACGAGGGAGCAACCACCGAGCCGCACCCAGGCAGAGGGCATCTGAACCGAACCGAGCTAGAAGGGGAAACATCCTAACCGAACCGCACCCAGGAGCATACTAAGAAGTATTGGACCGAACCGAACCGATGTGGAATGAAGGACCCCATACACCGAACCGAACCAAATGACCAATTGTTTCTACTATCACGTGACGACTCTTTTGAAGACCTTCTCCAATTCGACCAAAACCTGAGATGCAAAGGAAGCACAAATGAGTAGCTTTGACTCAGGATCCAGTTGGGAACCAATGAGTGGGATTCATGATTGGGCTTTGCTGCGGGACGTGTGCTAAGGTGTTGTCGATGTCTGTAACTTTGAATCACTATGTGTAGGGAGTACGTGAACGGATTAAGGGCCATAGTGGCCTAGGTACGACTAAAGAGCTATAAACCAATGAAGTGGGGTCATTTGTAAAGGTTTGGTCATGACTCCATGGCGTAAGCTTGGTGGTAGCAGTAGTTGTAAAAATCGAACTCCGTCACTACTTCGATGGGTCTAGTGATTGACAGTGGTGGACATCGTATGCTTTACGCACTGAGTGAGAGATGTGAGAATGGTTGCTATGTTTGATTGTTTTCCATCATTATGACATGCACACCCCACCCCCGTTATCTTCACACCATTTGTTTAGTGGCACCTTAGAGTATTGTACGGTATGTAGTGCTAACTCTTTAGTTGCAGGTACAGGTTCAGGTATGGTTTAGTATACCTGTTATTGTTCTGTTTAGCTGCTTATCGCTCATACCAGATTTTTTGTCTAACCCAGAGTTTTATGTCTCTTCTTATTACTCTGGGTGCTCTCACGAGCAGACTAGAGACAGGTTAGCTGGGTATGCACGAGTAGTTGATTCGGAGACGAGCAGGAGGCTTCCACGTATGACACATATAGATATTCTCCCTGTGTTGTTGAAGATCACTGCTTGGGCAATAGTAGTGTATCTCCTACTTTAGTTTTCTTTTGTTTTAGAGACAGTAATTTTGAAAGTTGTAATAAGCTGTATTTGGATTTCCGCTGCTCTGATGTTGATGTTGGTTTTAGTCATCAGCTTATGCATTGTCTCGCCTGTTTTATGTCAAGTATATTATTATTATATTTTGTTCCATGCGCTGTGAGACATTCTACAGGTTTTCGATTAGCTCATCCTCTTCTTTCATCTCTTTGGCAACCGTTCTGTGCTAGTTAGCATGTGTACAACGCACTTCCGGAGAAAATTCCGGCTGGTGTGGGCGGGCCGTCACATTTGGTATCAGAGCTCTAGGTTGTGTAGTTAACCTAGGGAAGTCATCAGGGAAAGATAGTATACGTATATGAGAGCGCGTATTTGTGATTATTTTGGTTTTCAAAAGCTATATATATATACACACTATTAATATAGGTAAGGGTGAAATCGCATTGCACTAGCACCACTATGGAGATGGTTAATCGTTTTCTCTTTACAGATTGAACGCTGCGCCGATACGCAAGAGGTGCTGGAAGAGGAGCCAATAATGGGAATGTTGCCGACATGAGGACGATGTTTACTGACCTCATGAGGGAGATGCTTAGGGATGTGCAGAGGGCAGCTCCCAATGGTGGTAATGGTGGTGGTCCAATAGTGCAGGCGCCTAGGGCTGATTTCGCCAAGCTGAACAAGGATTATACTAGTCTTAGTGGAAAGCCGTTCCACGGAACGGAGTTCCCCACGGATGTTCAGGATTGGTTGGATAGCTGCGAGCGTATCTTCGAAGATTTGGGTATCGATGATGCGATAAAGAGAAGGCTAGCATCCCGTAAGCTGCAAGGACGGGCAATGAATTGGTGGAATGTTATAAAGACAGCTATCCCTGAAGATCAGATTACTTGGGAACAGTTTAAGGTTCGCTTTAGGGATAAGTTCATTCCAGTTTCCCAGAAGTCAGCGTTGTTTAAGAAATTCTTGGAGCTCAAGCAGAATGGCAGAGCTGTCTTAGAGTATATTGCCGAATTCGACACCTAGTCGAAGTATGGACTATCTCTTATAGATACTGCTGAGAAGAAGAACGAGAAGTTCATAACCGGCTTGGATCAGTACCTGCGGGAAACGCTTATCAACCACATCAATGAGACTTTTGAATCGATTGTGGGGAAATCATTGAGGTCCGAAAGTCTTTACCCTAAGTCGAAGACTGAGGTTGCATCTGCAGAGGAGCCAAAGCCGCGAGCAGGCGGTGGAGGCAAGAATGGTTCTCAGAATAAGAGGAAGCAGAACCAGAATAAGGAAGGCCAGAATAAAAAGAATAAGCAAGATGTTGAGTGCTTCAGCTGTGGTAAGAAGGGCCATTATGCCAAAGAGTGTCGGGCCACGCCAGCGGATAGGAAGTGCTTCAACTGTGGCCAAGTGGGACATCACAAGGACAAGTGTCCGCAACCCCCTAAAGAAAAGCAGGTGGTGAAAGCATATGCCCTTAATGCTATTCCTTCTTCGTCGAATGCCCCAACTGCGACGGATAAGGGAAAGAATGTTGTTATCCAAGGTATGCTTTCTATTTATGATGTTCCTGTTAGAGTTCTGTTTGATACTGGGGCTTCCAGTTATTTCATATCTAGTGAGCTGGTAGATGGGTTGGGATTGGAGCCCGAGATTGTCGATAAGCCTTTAGTAGTGACGAACCCGATTGGTGGTTCAACTAACCTTAGCATGATTTGTCGTAGTGTGGTCTTATCGAGTCATGGATGCATGTTTGTTTGTGATTGCTTTGTTTTGGGCTTCACTGGGTTTGGCATTATTTTGGGAGTCGATTGGCTCCAATGATACGGGGTGGTGGTAGACTGTGAGGGATTTTTGGTGACATCTAGAGAGGATGATGGGCAGAGGGTAGTGTTTGGTGGTCTACTCGGTGATGGGGTAATGGCTAGTTTTCTAAATTCCCTCGACATCCCGCATAGTGAGTTGTCAAGGTTGCCCGTGGTTGGCCAGTATCCGGACGTCTTCGAGGAAGTGACCGGGCTTCCACCACACCGAGTGATTGAGTTCCGTATTGATTTAGTGAAAGATGCCAGACCTATAGTGATGCCACTTTATCGTATGGCACCAACGGGGCAGCGAGAGCTCGAGGTGCAAGTCAGCGATCTTTTGAAAAAGGGATTTATCAGAAGGAGTGTTTCTAAATGGGGGGCACCAGTTGTGTTTGCTACCAAGGCGGATGGTTCCCTTCGTTTGTGTGTAGACTACCGCGAATTGAATAAGGTGACGAGGAAGAATAAGTATCCTCTACCGCGGATAGATGATTTGTTTGATCAGTTGAGTGGCGCGAGAGTATTCTCTCAGTTGGATCTCGCGACAGGTTTTCATCAGCATAGAGTGGAAGCTGAGAGTATAGCTAAAATGGCATTTCGGACGCCATCTGGATTTCATGAGTGGTTGGTCATGCCGTTCGGGATGACCAATGCCCCAGCATATTTTGTGGATCTTATGAATAGAGTATTCAGAGATCAGTTGAATAAGTTTGTCCTTGTGTTCGTGGATGATATTTTGGTCTATTCGAGGACAGAGGAAGAACACAAGGAACATTTGAGGATAGTGATGGAGGTGTTGAGAAAACACCAATTGAAAGCAAAGTTTTCTAAGTGTCACTTTTGGAGGAGGGAAGTGAGATTCTTGGGCGATGTTGTTTCAGAGAGTGGTATTGCTGTGGACCCTGCGAAGGTGGCTATGGTAAAAGATTGGTCTACGCCCAAGAATGCAACGGACGTAAGAAGTTTCTTGGGGTTAGCTGGATATTATCGTAAGTTTATCCAAGACTTCTCCAAGATAGCAGCACCGTTAACTCAGTTGACCAAGAAGAATCAAGCCTTCGTCTGGCACGAAAGGTGCGAGAATGCATTCAAGAGTCTAAAGGAAAAGTTGACATGTGCACCAGTATTAGTCATTCCTAAAGGGAGTGAGGAAATGACGGTATATACGGATGCATGTGGTACCGGACTAGGTGTTGTATTGATGCAAGGAGGTAGGGTTGTAGCTTATGCAAGTCGGCAACTGAAACCGCATGAGAAAAGATACCCTACCCATGATGTGGAATTGGCAGCGATCGTGTTTACATTGAAAATGTGGAGACATTATCTCTTGGGAGAAAGGTTCGAGTTGTTTACCGATCATAAATCGTTAAAGTATCTCTTCTCTTAGAAAGATCTAAATCTCCGACAACAAAGATGGTTAGAATTCTTAGCTTCCTATGATTTCGACATCGCATATACACCAGGAAAGGGCAATGCGGTGGCTGATGCATTAAGTAGGAGACATGCCAGTTTAGGGGCTATGTTTCTAGAATGGAAGCAACTGGAGTACATCGCTGGGTATGATTTCAGACCAAAGTGCGAATTGGATCCAGAAATGTTAGCAAGTTTGACGATCAGACCCACTTTGATTGAGCGGATTGGTTCCAGTCAGAGGAACGATCCAAACCTATTGGAAATCATCTCGAAGTTAGAGATGGAAATCGACGGAGAGATGAACAAGTATGGGCTTGATCGAGATGGATGGCTTAGAAAGAATGGAAGATTAGTTGTACCCAATGTCAATGGATTGAGAGATGAAGTGCTTAGAGAATGTCATCACTCAAAACTGACTATACATCCCGGTGGTAACAAGATGTATCGAGACATGAAGCAGACCTACTACTAGGAAGGGATGAAAAGAGACATTGGGAAGTTTATATCCAAATGCATGAATTGCCAGCTAGTTAAAGCTGAGCAAAAAAAGCCTAGTGGTTTGCTACAACCATTAGAAATCCCAGAATGGAAATGGGAACAAGTGTCAATGGATTTCATTGATGGGTTACCAAGGACTAGATCATGCCATGATAACATTTGGGCGATTGTGGACCGATTGACTAAGAGTGCAAGGTTTATACCCGTCAAGTCAAACAGGACGGCAACTAAGTTAGCGGAACTGTATATAAAGTGGGCAGTGAGATTTCATGGAATACCCAAAGGCATTATGAGTGACCGAGATCCGTTATTCACTAGTGAATTTTGGAAGAGCTTACAAGAGGCTTTAGGATCAGAATTACATCTCAGTACCGCATGTCATCCTCAAACTGACGGACAGACAGAGAGGGTGAATCGAGTATTGGAAGACCTCTTGAGAGCTTGTGTACTGGATTTTGGTGGATCATTGGATGACTATTTGCATCTAGTAGAGTTTGCATATAATAATAGCTACCAGTCCAGTATCGGTATAGCTCCATTTGAAGCTTTGTACGGAAAACCGTGCAACTCACCGTCATGTTGGGTAGAAACTAGTGAGAAGTTTGTACTTGGACCCGATGTGATAAGAGAAACTTCAGCTAAGATTAAGATTATCCAACAGCGAATGAAGGCTGCCGAAGATAGGCAGAAGAATTATGCTGATAAGAGGAGAAGAGAATTAAAGTTCTCCATTGGCGACTTGGTGTTTGTCAAGATTTCTCCGCTGAAGAGCGTGATACGATTTGGCAGGAGAGGCAAGTTAGCACCAAGATTTGTTGGTCCATTCCCAGTTCTTAAGCAAATTGGGAATTGGGCATACAAAGTTGAATTACCAGAGAAGATGGCAGGAGCTCACAACATATTTCATGTTTCCCAGTTAAGGAAGTTCGTGCACGATTCAGATGTGACTATTTCACCTGATCAGTTGGATGATATCGAAGTTGAACCCGAGGTGGTTGGGAACCGCAAGCCTATGCGTATTGTTGGGAACGATACGAAGCAACTTCGAGGAAAGCGGTGAATCTGGTCAAAGTTCAGTGGGGCGAGAATGAGAATGACTGTACTTGGGAGACAGAGGAGAGCATTAGGAAGACGTATCCAGAACTCTTCGCCTGGTAAGATTTCCTTTTCGATTTAGTCTTTCTGCATGCTAGGATAGGCTTGTTTTGTTTGATTTGCATGATTGATTGTTGTATAAGGTTGGTAGGCATGCAGGATCCTTTGTATGTTTTGGGTTAAGGAATTTCGAGGACGAAAATTCTTAAGGGGGGAGAGTGTAACGACCCGCATTCTACGCATCATAGGATCGTAGAATATTTATTTCTTTCACATATGAAGTCGCATGGTCATGCAACTTTGGGAGACAACTATTGGGGTCATTTCCCATATTCATGATTTTTGCCGATTTTTAAATGATCATTTTGCCCCTAGCCGATACTGTTTTGGCCATAACTTTTGACTGGAAAGGAATTTTGACCTGAAACCACTTCCATTGGCTCTGGATGATGGTTTACAATTCCGTAGAGTGGTCATATTAGCCAAACGGACTTACCGTTTGGGAGATATGGCTGAAACAAGTTTCAGATGGTGAAAAATAGCTTAATTGAGCTTAACCGGGTGACTAACAGTTAGGCCCAATGGGGAATTTCGGGATTAGGATTATGAGGAGGCTGAAATCAGTTAGAGAACGATCTTATTTTCATTTTTTAGCCGCCACTTTCATTCTTGAACCATAACAATGGCCGCCAACATCTAGAATCATCTCTAATCACCGTTTAATCAAGGATTAGGCTTAGCAACACCAAATCAAAGATCTTCACCAAATCAGTATTAGAGCTGCTGTTAGACATCAATATTCGCCCAAATCAGCGAGGTTTCAGTTCTGAAAAATTTATTTATGGCTAAGGTGAGTGATTTGCATAGTTCCTCACTAATTACGGTTAATTAAGGGTAATTAGTGTTGATTAGCGAATTTATACACTAATAAATTCTGAAAAAATATTTATAAATTCTTAAATGATGTTTTAGACGTCTATTAGAAATTTGGTTTAATTTGATTAAGTTTTGCTAAACATATCATTAGTTTGCCTAAACATGCTTAAGGGAAAATATGGGATTTTGGGTATATTTGATCCATTTTACATATTAAGATTGTTGCTTTGGTGTTTGTGGTTGATTATACATATTGCTATGACTGTATGATATGTTTTGTGATTTATTAGAACTGTTAGATTGGTCGAAAACGCCGTCGTATGGCGTAAAACATCGCTGGAAAGTCGCAGGAAATATGCAGGGTTTCGAATCGGATCGGATCGGATAATTGGGCTCGGATCGGATAGGAGAACCGGGCAAGTGGACTCGATTCGGATTGGAACTTAGCATAAGGGGCTTGGTGAGAAGGAAGGGCATTTGCTTAGAGTTGGAGTTGGGCAGGGGATCGGATCGGAGGGACCAAAAGGATGGATCGGATCGGGCGAATGAAGAAGGATGGGATCAGATCGGGCGAACAAAGAGGGATCGGATCGGATTGGGATATTAGCAACCACCGAGCCGCACCCAGGCAGAGGGCATCCGAACCGAACCGATCTAGAAGGGGAAACATCCTAACCGAACCGCACCCAGGAGCATACTAAGAAGTATTGGACCGAACCGAATCGATGTGTCATGAAGGACCCCATACACCGAACCGAACCGAATGACCAATTGTTTCTACTATCACGCGATGACTCTTTTGAAGACCAACTCCAATTCGACTAAAACCTGAGATGCAAAGGAAGCCCAAATGAGGAGCTTTGACTCAGGTTCCAGTTGGGAACCAATGAGTGGGCTTCATGATTGGGCTTTGCTGCGGGACGTGTGCTAAGGGGTTGTCGATGTCTGTAACTTTGAATCACTATGTGTAGGAAGTACGTGAACGGATTAAGGGACATAGTGGCCTAGGTACGACTAAAGAGCTATAGACCAATGAAGTGGGGTCATTTGTAAAGGTTTGGTCATGACTCCATGGGGTAAGCTTGGTGGTAGCAGTAGTTGTACAAGTCGAACTCCGTCACTACTTCGATGGCTCTAATGATTGACAGTGGTGGACATCGTATGCTTTACGCACTGAGTGAGAGATGTGAGAATGGTTGCTATGTTTGATTGTTTGCCATCATTATGACATGCACACCCCACCCCCGTTATCTTCACACCATTTGTTCAGTGGCACCTTAGAGTATTGTATGGTATGTAGTGCTAACTCTTTGGTTGCAGGTACAGGTCTGGGTATGGTTTAGTATACCTGTTATTTTTCTGTTTAGCTGCTTATCGCTCATACCAGACTTTTTGTCTGACCCAGAGTTTTATGTCTCTTCTTATTACTCTGGGTGCTCTCACAAGCAGACTAGAGACAGGTTAGCTGGGTATGCACGAGTAGCTGATTCGGAGACGAGCAGGAGGCTTCCACGTATGACACATATAGATATTCTCCCTGTATTGTTGAAGATCACTGCTTGGGTATCTCCTACTTTAGCTTTCTTTTGTTCTAGAGACAGTAATTTGGAAAGTTGTAATAAGCTGTATTTGGATTTCCGCTGCTCCGATGTTGATGTTGGTTTTAGTCATCAGCTTATGCACTGTCTCGCCTGTTTTATGTCAAGTATATTATTATTATATTTTGTTCCATGCGCTGTGAGACATTCTACAGGTTTTCGATTAGCTCATCCTCTTCTTTCCTCTCTTTGGCGACCGTTCTGTAATAGTTGGCATGTGTACAACGCACTTTCGGAGAAAATGCCGGCTGGGGTGGGGCGGGCCATCACACAATGCCTTAAATGTATTATGCAATGTGTTCGGTAAATTTTATGGATATAATAACATGAACACTACATAAAAAGAAAAACATTAAGTACTGGTTATAAATTATAATTAACTTTTGTAGAAACTATGTTATTATTTGCTTTATAAAGTAGGTGCATAGACAACTTAGACTACGGCTACAGCCATAAAGCAAGTTTGTGACATGGTTGCACAACGACATCACTCTTGGTCGTAAGTTTCTAATATCTACATGTATACATCATGTTACTTTAAGAAATCCAAATAAATAACATGTGGCTAATTGTCTAATTGAAATATGGAGCCAAAAAAATTTAGACGTATGCAGTTAATTTTTTTTTAAAAAAACTCTTAATTTGATAAAACATACATGCTTGCAAATTTTAATATCAGAGCAGTGACCCTACGACTGGTCAAAACAAATTAGTTTCTTTATTCATCACTAACTATCCATGTTCTCTATGAGTTTAAGCTAACCATACATGATGGTATCATGGAAGAATAAAATATGTTTTAGAACGCTACAATTAGACATTTATGACAAATCATGAAATCAGCTGATACATACTAAGTTATCTTGCAAAAGGAAGCAAGAATTGCATAAACATGTCATATGTTATTTTCTTTAACCCATTAACCCCTACTCCCGCTTTCTCATTATAGGTTAAACACATAAGACAAATTATAATGGTCTCATGCCTTAGGATATCAGATATTTGTATGTGGCCGGAATTCTTAAGTTTTCACAGCATCGAAGGGGACGAAGTTTTTAGATCGAATATATTAAAACTCAAATATGCTCTCAAATCCAATGAAAGTGAAAAAAAAGGTAATGCTGAATAAATTAAAATTTCATAAGCTTTGGTAGTGTTTGGTTTACCATTATGAGTTTTGAGTTTTCGTCCATACAAAAATACGCACAATGTACATATATTGTTGAAAATGATTGATTTAGAAAACAAAGCTAATGTACAAAATAGAAACCAATTATTTTCTCATTTTCCATATTTTGAAAATAAGATAAGAATGACACATAATCCATTCTTACATTACTCATCCATCCCCTCCGCGGTCCCCTCCGTCTTTCTTTAATCCTCTTCGTTATTACTCCACTCTTCTCATTTTTGACATACTAGTTGAAAACAGAAAACACAAAATAATTTTTAAAACAAACAATACCTTGATTTTTAAGATGTATTTTAAAAAAGGTGCTAAGAATGTTTGTATTACACTACATAATGCCATCATGGTAATAGGAAGTCTAATATATGAAAATCTGACAATACACATGCATGGAACTAAAACCTACGATCTTTGAGAAATGACATATATCCACCCATGCAGATGGAGTATGCGATTGATAGCAAATCATGAATTATTGCACTATGTATTTTGGTACTTAAATGACTAAGATAATATTTGGCCCTAGTTTGTTAACAAATAAGAAGTCACATCGACCATTTAAGTAGAAACATTTTTAATAACATACAAAAACAAAATGTTTTTGGATAATTATTAGTGTACAACACCAACAAAGTTCAAATGTAAACTACTAACTGTATTGCATGAAAATGTGAAATAATTAACAAACAACAAAGGAATAATTGCATAAGACATGAAGTTCATCATTTATCTTAATCCTACACAGAATAAAAATATTGTTCAACTGTGATTAGGTGCTTAATTGCTTTTTTAATTCATAACACTAATTAGTAGTTATAGATTTACTATCACTGATTTGCATTCCATAGGTTGAATATTTTTAAATTAGTATCTTAATCACCTCGTTTTCTTTTTTTGTTCTCTGTAAGTGTTTCGTCAACAATAATCTGCCAAGGTAAAATGTTCAACATATGTAAATTTTCACTACCTTATCTAAATTATCGTATTTTGGAATTGGTTTACAACATTAATTTTGTTATAAAACAAATTTACATTTACGCTTAGAACTGAAATTTTAAGAGAAGCAGACAATAAAATCATAAGCTACATAAACATTAGAGCACATGATTGTGTTCAAAAATAAATGAATTGAATTTTAGTTTTTCTTTTTTTTTTTGTTCAGTAATATCATTCTGAAGTAGGAAGATTGTATACATTCTTAATCAAAAAATCAATTAAAAATTGAGAAAAATATGCTTTCTCTTCAACTAAGGATGACATATTGCACCAAACCATTCTCAAGATAAGACAGCAATGAAAAGAAACCAACAAATTAAGAGTCAAAAAAATTAGGCTTAGAGCATGCATTTAATAGGTAAAGTCTGGAAAATTAATTGAGTCGACAAAACAGTTTCCAGACATTAATTAAGAGATAAAAATGCAGAAACTTACAAAGTGAAATCTATAGCTAAGATGGTAAATTAAGTTAGAGCATATCTCGAATGGTGATGAAGAATTGTGAATGAATCGAAGCAACAGAGGGTGTACCTTTAAATTGTATCTGAACCTTGCGCTGGTAAAAGAACACTGAATATCAACCTGTGGATGCTTTTAGGGTTAGGATAAGAAAAGAGAAAGAGAGGAAGTGACAAAAAAAGTGATAAACTTTAACATACGTCGTACCAGCGGAAGAGATAGCCTGAACGAAATTATGATATGTAACTACTCGTGCTACTCGATCTTGCGGTGCAGATGGAAGAAAATTGGAATATATACTTCATCGGATAAACTGCTTCCACTTGATCTGGAAGTAGTAAACAAATATGGATGTGATGCGATATTGAATTCGAGTACTAAATCTTGGGTTGGCTGAGGTGTAATTGATAACGGTAGGAATTGGGGGAAGATAATGGGAGAAGAAGGAAATAAAAAGGACGGTTGGGAAAAAGAAAGGTTGAAAGAGGGCTGTGTTTTTTCAGTAACGGAGTAATGAGGCCGAATTTTACATTTTTCTCCAAAACGAAGAGAAGCTTCCCTTGAGCGCCACGTTGGATTTAAAACAAAAATAGCAATTCCAACTAAGCCTTCTTTTTATTTTACTTTCTACTATAGGTAATAGATAAAAAATGGTTTCAATAAAGAATTTCAACTCTTAAATAAGTCTTTTAAGATTAGGAGTTGCAGTTATTGAGGAAGAGATGCAAGTAACAAGGAGAAGAAATCATGTCATTTCATAAAAATAATTATATAGCAGGTTAGACGTTTGATTACATAAGTTAGATATTTGACTTAAGTTAAGGGTTCTTTTCAAAAACTTGATTCAGATGTCTGACTATAGTTTCCGACTTCTGGCTAGTAATGGGAATAAATTCCCAAAGTTTGATATTTGATAAGATGTCTGATTCTTAGTTCTTTTCAAAACCGATACTTTGATAAGACATTTAACTTGTGCTCTTAGAGGTCCGACCTTTAGGGGTCAGAAGATATGTTGAATATGATATGTACGTTGCTGTTTTTG
The DNA here is from genome assembly GCA_030737875.1 of Allium sativum. Lineage (NCBI taxonomy): Eukaryota > Viridiplantae > Streptophyta > Magnoliopsida > Asparagales > Amaryllidaceae > Allium > Allium sativum. Next base: position 953,454,631 of record CM060913.1, read on the forward strand.
ATTGTGTATGTCCATGTCTCAAGGGAGATCGTATAAGATTTCGAATACTACAACATATGCCCAAAACATCCTTACCAGTTAATCTTGAGTAATGTTGTTCATAAAAATAATTATATAGTAGGTTAGACGTTTGATTACATAATTTAGATGTTTGACTTATGTTAAGGGTTCTTTTCAAAAACTTTATTCAGATGTCTGACTATAGTTTCTAACTTCTGGCTAGTAATGAGAATAAATTCCCAAAGTATGATATTTGATAGGATGTCTGATTCTTAGTTCTATTCAAAACCGATACTTTGATAAGACATCTAACTTGTGCTCTTAGAGGTCCGACCTTTAGGGGTCAGAAGATATGTTGAATATGATATGTACGTTGTTGTTTTTGATTATGTTTGTCCATATCTCAAGGGAGATCGTATAAGATTTCTAGAACTATAACATATGCCCAAAATATCCTTACAAATTAATCTTGAGTAATGTTGTTTTTGAGAGATAATGTTGCTTGTTCTTATTCTTGTACCTGCAAATGATTAAATATAACTCCATATACTGGACTGTAAAGTTGGGATCATTAAAACTTCAAACGTAAGACTTAAACATTTTCTTTAAAGATGTTGAAAAATATGTTGACTCCTCTCTCCCTCGATATTGACTAAACAAAAATTGTCAAAGCGATAATATAAATTATGGTTACTGGATTTATGCTCTTCCCGATGATTTCCAAGTGCAATAAAATTTATTGAAGATTGTTACTGTAATTAGTATAATTAACCAGGTGCTTGCAATGATCCCAAATTTTGATGGAAATGGTATAGTTGGAAATAGATGTTTGTGCATTTCTTCATGTTTACCATAAAGACAACACATGTTTTCATTAATGACCGCCCATTTCAAAAGATAGTCTTCAGTTGGTAGCCACCTAAGAACCACTTTATAAGTGCAAAAAGCCATCTTCAAAATGCTGATTTAATTCTGAATGAAGTTGCTCAGTCCAACTATAGGATCCCTCCTCATAGTATCCTTCAACATAGCTTTAATCTAATATCGTGTCCAAATCATGACTATAAATCATAAGATATGTTAGAGTAGATGTGCTGTTGGGGAAATCTCGGTCTTTCCCGCTTCGTGAAGTTAAGATAGGCAATTAAGATTAAAAGTAGAAATGGGTGCACAAGAGTTTATGATTCTCCAATATGGAGATTCTTCCACTATGCAAAGGAATAGTAGGATTACAAGAATTTGATTACAAAAGTAACTCACACTTGACTCAAGCTTAAGGATGGATACTTCTTAAGCTATCTCTCTTTTCTCTCAAAGAGGCTTACTAACTCTCAAGTATTTTTCTCACTCTAAGAAGTGGATTTCTTTCTTGGATTCTTGGATGGATAGTAATAGGGCTCCTTCTCCTATCTATACTACTCAACCTCTATAATAAATGGTGGAGATTACTTGCATCTGACGGTAGAGTTTGATTCTCTAGAATGCTCCACACTCTCTAGGAATCTCTAAACTCTTCCATTCCCTTCTTTATTCTTCCATACTCTTCCGTAAGGTTCCAGAAGGTTCCACACGTCTCCAGAATATTCCAGAGGGTTCCACACTCTTCCACAAGCTTCTAGAGGGTTCTACACTCTTCCACAGGCTTCTAGAGGGTTCTACACTTCTCTAGAGTTCTCCGGAACATTCTAGAAATTCTAGATTTCTCTAGAAACATCTAGAATTTTCTAGAAACTCTCCAATTAAGGAGGGATCTCAACAAATCTCCCCCTCCCGACTTAATTGGGGGGTAGTAGTACGCCGGCACCTTGACAGCAATCTTCAAACTTCTTTGTTGGTACTACCTTGGTCATCATATCAGACCAGTTCTCATCCGTGTGAACCTTGTCAAGGTGTATTTCCTCGAGAACTCCTCAGATCCAGTGATATCTTGTATCAATGTGCTTTGTGCGGGAATGAAATGTTGAATTCTTTGCCAAGTAAATTGCACTTTGATTGTCACACTTCAAGACATACTTTTCTTGATCCACTCCCAATTCATGCAACAAGTTCTTCACCCACAACATCTCCTTGCAAGCTTCAGTAGCTGCGATATACTCTGCCTCTGTAGTGGATAATGCAATACACTTTTGTAGCTTTGATTGCCATGAAATAGCTCCCCCTGCAAAAGTGGTTAAGTATCCCGATGTTGATTTCCTTGAATCAATGTCACCAACCAAGTCTGCATCTGTATATCCTTCCAACACAGGTTTTCCTTTTCCAAAGCATAAACATCTTTTGGAAGTTCCACGTAGATATCGGAGTATCCATTTGACTGCAACCCAATGCTCATTCCCTGGGTTAGCCAAGAAGCGACTGACAGCACCAACTGCATAAGCGATATCTGGTCTTGTGCATATCATTGCGTACATGAGACTTCCTACTACATATGAGTATGGTTTCTTCTTCATCTCCTCCTTGTCTTTTTCACTTGTCGGACTCTGCTTCGAACTTAGCTTGAAGTGCCCAGCTAGTGGAGTGTTAACCGGCTTTGATTTGTGCCTGTTGAACCTTTCCAACACTTTCTCGATATATCTCTCTTGGGATAGCCACAACAGTCTTTTTGATCTATCACGAGTTATTCTCATCCCAAGGATTTGTTTAGCCGGTCTCAAGTCTTTCATGGCAAAGCTCTTTCTTAGATCTTTCTTTAAAGCAGCTATCTTTATGCGATCTTGTCCAATGATTAACATATCATCAACATAGAGCAGAAGTATGAGAAAGTCACCACTTATATACCTCTTTATGAAGACACAATGATCGCTTTCCGTCTTTTTGAAGTCATGTTCTGCCATGAATGCGTCGAACTTCTTGTACCATTGTCTTGGTGCTTGTTTAAGTCCATATAGACTCTTTGTGAGGCGGCACACTAGATCTTCTTTGCCTGGAACTTTGAATCCCTCAGGCTGTTCCATGTAGATCTCTTCCTCTAGGTCACCATGTAGAAATGCCGTCTTGACATCGAGTTGTTCAATCTCCAAATCTTGCATGGCTGCTAGGCTAAGGACAACTCGGATTGATGACATCTTTACCACGGGAGAGAATATCTCTTCAAAGTCAGTTCCTTTTTCTTGTCCAAATCCTTTAACGACTAACCGAGCTTTGTAGCGAGGCTTTGAACAATTCTCTTCTGTCTTGATTCTATAAACCCACTTATTCTTCAAAGCTCGTCTCCCTTTTGGTAGCTCCACTAGTTCATATGTATTATTCTCATGCAAGGATTGTTGGATCTAGAATAACCCTAGAGGGGGGGTGAATAGGGTTTTTCATAATTTTTTAACTGAATTAAAAATCTAATGGGATATATAATAATAAACAGATTATAGAATATAACATAAACAGAAATGTAGAAAGTAAATCACACACAGATATACCCAGCTTCGGCAAAACTCTGCCTACTGCTGCATTTCTAAGGTTTCTACTAGGTGATAGAACAGATCCCGCATACAAGACCATGTACACTTGCAAACCCTGCTCCTATTCTAACCCTACGCTCAAAACCCTAGACTGATCGATATTCCCTCGATCAGATTTCCCCTGATTACAACCCCGTAACCAGTAACCTAGATTTTACAGACTCTGTCAACTGTCAGTCAACACCCTGACTGAAACTCCTAGAAATTTTACAGACCTCTAGAAAAACTGTTCAGACGGTTTTTACACAACAGAATAAAAAAGGCAAAACAAATTAAAGAGGGACACCCTTGGAGTTAAAAAGAGGGGTCATCCCCCTTTTTAATTAAACCACTAAAGCCCTTCACTATTAAAATGGCCGAACCATTTTCTTTTTCTCCCGATCCCTTAATTCTCTGGAAAAATGGCGGCGGCTTGAAAACTAGGGTTTTTGTATTCCCAATCGGATTGATGCTTGATGAATTGATTAGTCGCTGAAGTTCTAATTCACGTTGAGTTTCTTGATCGATTGCTTGTGGCTCGTTGCTTCTCCGATTTGGGGTTTCGACTGAAAACTGATTGTAAGTGAAATTTGATTTGATTTTTGCTCTTCTGGTTTTTTTGGCTTGTGGTTTTCTATATCCTGCCAGTGATGAGATGGTGATAATTATTGTAACACCCCGCAAATTCTATAACTGTGAAATTAACAAATTAAAGTATAATTAATCTGAAATCAAAGAACTAAGGGAAACGGGATACGCCATTGCGTTCGTCTCGGAAAAATACGCGAAATAGAGTCCGAGTTTTCGAAAAACGGAGTCCGTATGAAGAAGATATGGCCTTCGGAAGTTTGAGAATCAAGTTTAAATTCAAACAGAATAAAATAAGCTCAGAAAATCAAATTTGAATTCGAAAATGGGGCCCAATGGGCCAGAGCGGAAAACACCCGCCTAGGCCACCCAGGTCGACCTGGGCTACCCATGTCGACAGGGCTGTCGACAGCCCTGTCGACAGGGTTATCGACCTGGTCGAGCCCAGCCAACTTGGCTGGCCAGGTCTGTGTTTGGTCGATTTTCTGTGGTCTGCTTTGTCACTAGGGCTAGGTGGCAAGTTTTAATTGGTCTCTCCTTAGAATGAATGGCTACGATCAATCCAAGCAACATCAATGGTCCTAATCAGTTCCTAACCTCTATATAAACAACCCTAGACTAAACCCTAATCTATTCATTCAAAAATAAGAACATAGCCGCCATGTTGCTGAGGAACGACTAGGAGTAGCCACCAAATTGGAGAGAGGATTAGGAGGAAGATTCTAAAGCTTAAATCAACCTAGACAAATCAATTCAACAAAGGAATTTGCGTCTCCAAACCCCTAAATTGGAGAATTCGCCACACCATTGTAAGTAGAGTATTACTTTGGTATGAACAAATAATTGTGTTGGTTTGTATGCTTGAATTGTGGCAATAAAGTGATTCATATTTGTGCGTTCTTATCAATTTATATACGTTTGGATATTCTTGAATTTTGTTATTCATTATAAAGAACTACATGCGGTAGTTCTATGCAAGTATGCGTTTGGAATATTCGCAAATTATGTAATCCATGTTGAAGCTACATGTATGTAGTTGATTTAAATTCATGTAAGTTTGGGGTTTGCTTCTATGCCATCATGATGTATATTTTTGTGCATAAATCAATTTGTAAGTAATTAAAACAAGTTTGGTTTTTATAATCCATATGAAATCATGTTGAGAATTTGGCATCATGTATTAAGCCATGCTTTTGTACTAGAAAACCTATTTGCAAACTTATGAATATGGCTAGGCTATGAATGATATTTGGCATAATTGAAATCCATGATTAAGTCTATCTTGTTTACAAGAATTTTATGATGACATATGTGGTACATAGCTAGGTTAGGTTCAAAAATCCCTTTTTGCAAGTTTACATGATTAAAGTAAAAATCATGATTTCATGTTAGAAATATTTATGCCATGGTTATGTGAACAAATTTAACTATACTTATGCCATGCTTATGTTTGATATTATGCCATGCTTATGTTTGACATTATGCCATGCTTATGCTAGAAATATTTATGCCATGCTTATGTTTGACATTATGCCTAAATAAAAATATAGGTTCATGTGACAATAATGATATCTCAATTACAAGTTCACATGCTTTGATTCATGTCACCTATGTTACCACTATGCAAGTACACCAGTTTCTATTTTGTATTTCCAACGTCGTATTGCAAGTTCATGCGCTCACATTCCCCTCTTTGTGTATGTAATTACGCTTTAAGCCTCCCCTTTTCGCATGGCTAATTTGGGCTTTAAAAGGCTAAGCCCAAAATATATATAAACGGACGTGTTAAACGGGGGAAAATAACGTTGGGTCAAAATTACTAATGAATGAAAATATAAAATAGAAGGGCCCAAGTTCAAGTATGGGTTGGGCCCATGATTGGTGTAACCTTTGCACCATTAACTTAATAATTGGCCGCAAATATTTACATATAAGAAAATAAAGAAGAATGACAAAATATGTAAATGTAGAAAATACGATGTGTTTAACCCGAGGTTGGATTGAGTTGTGATGTAAACCTGCCCGGAACCGCCCGGCTGTCCAGTAGTCACAACAATATCTATCCAATGTGGGAGGTTAAACATGGAGCCCAGCAAGGACCCGAGGTTAGACTGAGTTGTGGCGTAAGACTGCCCGGAACCAACCGGCAACAGGCAGCCACAACAATACCTGTCTAATGTGAGAGGTCAGGGCCTTAATAAGACAATTAAGGCTGAGTCCGGATTGATAGGATTAAGTGAACTAAAGACTTAATCAAAATGGAACATGCTAAACAAAACGGACTGGTGGGGGTTAGGTTAGGAAACACTTAACCAACTTAGCATGTTGGCTAGAGATAGAAAACCTAGTAACGGGGGACCCTTTTCAGCAGTAACCCTAGAAGGTGTATCAGGATACCCTGAAACTAGGCAGGGTGGGGCACGATTACTGGGCTGATTGTAAGAGGTCAAATCGAAGGCGGTGGTGTAGCAGTGTAGGTTCTAACGGAGTGCGGGCGTGCACACACTCCGGCGCAGAAAAATAAGGCACTGGACACCAGTAGCATACCTGTGCACTCTAAGGTTGTGTCAGGTTGCCACTATGGGACTTGATACACCCCATGGTGGGACCAGCATAGGTAACTACAACATCGGGGGCCGTAAGACACATGTAACTATGCGAGTAGGAGCCGATCATCATAGAATGGATCACATCACCCTGATTTTGGGGTGCCAGTTGGAAACTAGTTTATATGGGTTCAGAGATCAACATGGGGTACGATAGTATATTCGACCCTAGACAACTTAACCAAGTTTATAGTGCATGCCCACTTCTTGTTTATACTTATCCTACCCAGTTCTTTATTCATAGACAAAATAGTACTAGACTTACTCAGGCTTTATGTCTGACTCTACTTTTCTTTCGTCTTCTTTCTTCCGTTCCCCCCCCCCCCCATGTCCTCAGGGAGGGAACACAGCAGCTTGACCAACCTCAACATCCAGCTTGAAGAAGAGAAATGTATTGCTTGGACTTTCCTGTTTTGAACTATGGCTTTGGACAATCCACTATGGGGCTTTTGCAGTTTATCTATGTTTTATTTATGCTTCTTTAAATAATGTACTCAAGACAGATTATGAAAGTGTTATGTTATGTTTTTGGAAAGGATGTTGTTGTAACACGTATTTGACTTTATGAAATAAAGTTTGTTGTTCTTCCGCTGTTTACAAATATGTGTTCTTATATCTGTCTTGTATATCTGTGACTTGTACTTATAAACCTCCACCAAAATTAGGGCATTCCCTTTGAGAGTGACCCTAACGGAGGTGGGGTGTTTCACTTGGTATCAGAGCATAGGTTTACCAGATAAGATAAAAAGTTTTGAAAAATTGTTTTCAAAAAGGAAATTTAAAGAAGCATTTTTAAAAGAAAAAAATTATTTTATTTTAAAAAGGCAAAGTCCACCCCCCAAAGCCATAGGAACTATCTCTTATCCTTCGTTTTGAATCTATCCTTTTTGTTTCAGCATGTCCCAAGAACTTAACTTGCCGGAAGGGGTGCCAATACCTGGTTGGTTTAGACGGTTCTTAGAAGCAAGGGCCACTCAGCCAGGTCCTACCGTTCCTCCTCCCCCAGCTGCCGGAAATCATCCAGCTGCAGCGGCACCTTTTCCTCCACCTCCTCCTCGAGGAAACACGTTTGCTAGGATGTGTAAAGATTTTAAAGCTATGGGAGGAAGGGATTTCCATGGAACTGATTCCTTCGTGGCAGCTAGAAATTGGCTGAAAGAAACGGAGGACCTATTCATCATCTTTGAGGTAGAAGATAGACAAAAAGTACAGTTGGCAGTGTGGCTATTGAAGGGCGAGGCTTCCTACTGGTGGGAAGTCACTAATGCTGAAAGACCAGTGGAGACATGGGAGGACTTTAGGGCAAGGTTTGAGACTAAATTTCTCTCAGATGCGGAAAGAAGTTTGCAGTTGGAAAAATTCTTATTTCTTAAGCAAGGGGACAAGACGGTCAGAGAGTATGTGAATCAGTTCGATGAGCTGGCTAGGTTTGGGCTTGACCTAGTCAACACCCCGCACAAGAAGGCTCTCCGTTTCGTCAAAGGGTTAAATGAGCCATTACACAGTTTGGCCATGACCCATATACCCATGGGAGCCACGTATGAAAGATTGGTGCAAATGGCATTGCTGAATGAAGAGGATAAGGGCAAGAAGAAAGAGGGTTTGCAGCCCAAGAAGACAGACTTTAAGAAGGGCAGGAAAGGCAACAAAGAGAAGAGGAAGTGCAATTTCTGTGGCAAAGTGGGGCACTTAGTAAAGGACTGCCGGAAAAAGAAGGCCAAGGAGAATGGTGGGTGCTTTTCTTGCGGTGAGACAGGCCACAGGGCTAAGGACTGCCCAAAGAAACGTGGACAGGGGCAGAGGACTGGATCCACCCCAGGGGCACAGGTTCATGTGCTAGAAGCGCCACCTCTGCAACAGCGAGGTATAAATACTTCTGTAGAAAGTGTAGTTTATCTTTATGATCACCCCGTTCGCACTTTATTTGATTCTGGCGCATCACACTCCTTTATCTCGTCTGCTTTAGTAGAATCTCTGCACCTAGAAACTAGTATGGTAGAGGACCCCTTAATTGTTTCAAACCCAATTGGGGGCCCAGCTCATTTGTCTATGATCTGTGTGGGATTGAAAATCTCTATTCTAAGCGTAGAATTTCAATGTAGTGCCTTTGTTTTGGGCTTTTTGGGGTATGGTTTGATTTTGGGTATGGATTGGCTATCCAGTAATGGGGCCATCCTTGATTGTGAGAAAAGGGTTGTTAGGCTCCTAACCCAGCTCGGTAATACTTTGGAAATTTCTTGTAATCCCTCGTATGTGGTTATGCTTAGTTATCTTGAATCGCTAGATGCCTCCGTTGAAAATTTGCAATCAGTTAGAGTGGTCCGGGAATATCCGGATGTCTTCGAAGAGGTGAAGGGCTTGCCTCCAAAGCGGGAAATAGACTTCCGCATAATCTTGTAGATAATGCAAAGCCCGTTGCGTTGCCCGTTAGACACATGGCTCCACGAGAAAGGAAAGAGCTCAGTAAACAGATTAAAGAGCTTCTAGAAAAAGGGGTTCATTAGGAGGAGCATTTCAGAATGGGGCGCTCCAGTGGTGTTCGCTACAAAGGCGGATGGTTCACTCCGTCTATGTGTTGACTATAGGGAGCTCAACAAGCTAACGAAAAAGAATAGGCACCCTCTCCCTAGAATTGACGATTTATTTGACCAGCTTGTAGGAGCGTCTGTTTTCTCCCAACTCGATTTAGCAACCGGTTTTCATCAGCTAAGGGTGGCCGAAGATAGCATCGATAAAACGGCGTTCAGAACCCCAGACGGTTTCTTTGAATGGCTTGTCATGCCTTTCGGCTTGACAAATGCACCTGCTTACTTTGTGGACCTGAGGAGTAGGGTATTTAGAGATTTCCTCAACAAATTCGTAGTGGTCTTCGTAGATGATATCCTTGTCTTCTCAAAGAGTGAAGAGGAACATGCTCAGCACCTAAGGGCAATCATGGAAACTTTGCGAGTCCATCAACTAAAAGCCAAGTTCTCCAAATGCCACTTTTGGAGAGAAGAGGTGAGGTTCCTTGGGCACATAGTATCCAAACAAGGGTTAGCGGTGGACCCTGCTAAGGTAGTAGCGGTACAGGATTGGAAGACACCAAGGAATGCAACTGAGGTCCGAAGCTTTCTAGGACTAGCGGGTTTCTATCGAAAGTTTATAAGGGATTTTGCGAAAATCTCAGCTCCGCTCACGAAGTTGACAATTGTTTATTTTCAAGAGATAATTCATCTATGTGGGATACCTTCTAGTAAGTGAACAAGATCCAAGATTCACTAGTGAATTTTGGAAAGCTTGCATGGAACCATGAGTACGCAGTTAGGCGTGAGCCAAGTATACTAGAAGGAGAATAAGTGAAAGAGGAACGAGAAATAGGTTCCAACTCATATTTTGGAAACAAGAATTAAGAAGCTACGAAATTGTGAAGTTAAAAACGGACAAAGCATAATGGAGTTAAGCTCGAGAAATGCGACTTAGGAGATTGAAGACTAGATTCGTACATAATATCTCTTCTTTAGAGTATATCCTTGATCCCTCTCTTCCTGTAGAGCTTACTTGCATGGTATCTTTTCTGTATATCCTCTCGGTCCCATTCTCAATACAATTTCCGTTGCAAACCCCATAGGGAGTATGACTCACCTGTTAGAACACATGTTGGGGCTCGAGGGTGTTCATTGGTTTGACTAAAGTTTTTGGGTTTTATAGGATAACAGATTGGTCTTAGGAAGGGACTCCCTTGTGACCTAAAAAGGAGTCCATCATGCTTAGTTTCCTAGAATCATATATGGTGGTTGGGTTGAGTAACTCTTTGGGTGTCAGTCTGATGTTGATTTCGGTCTTCGGGGCTGATGCTTAGAGAGTTCTTCTCCTAATCAGTATATATGTGGCATAGGTTTTCAGTTTTGACATTGCCTAATGGGCACAAAGTTTTTACTTGCTTCTATCATTCGACTATACCTTTAGATAGGAACAATTGGGAAAATGTCCTATAGATTAGAGCTACCCGAAAGATTGGACAGAGTTCACAACGTTTTTCACGTTTCACATCTCCGAAAATGTCTACATGAGTCAGCCGAGGTGGTAGAGCCAAATATCCTCGAAGAGGCCGAAGTGGAACGCGAAGCAACCATAAGGAAAGTTCCAACCCGCATCTTAGGAACGGAAGTGAAGAAGCTACGCAATCGCGAAGTCAAACTCGTCAAAGTTCAGTGGAGCGACGCCGAGGAAGACGCGACTTGGGAAACTGAAGCTAGAATCCGTACAGCCTACCCTTTTCTGTTCGAGGGTACATCCTTGATCTTTCCTTTTCCTTAAGTTGCGCTTTTATCTATCTTTTTAGGTATATTTCCTCGACCTTATCTTTTAGGTAGAAACCTTTTGGATGAAAACATGTAATTGAAACATGTTATGGATGATGGTTGCAAGTGGTTGCAAGTGATTGCTAGTGGTTGCTCGTGGTTGCATATACACACACAATCTAGGGTTTAGATCGGCTCAGTCACTTCATATTGCATATGCATATATGTTTGCATTCGTATATGGTTGAACTTTAATGTGTTGTCATGTGGATGTTGCATTTGTATTGAATGATTGTGCACTCATGTAGAATCAAGAATAGGAAAATTTGCATACATAATGGATTCATGGCACCTACATAATTCGCATTAAGGAGGTCAACTGAATCAGTAGACCGCCTGATTTTGCATTAGATAAGTACATGTACACACACACACTTCGCATATGATCATGAAGCATTAGAAGCCTTTTAAGGACAATGGATGCTCGTGTTTGATGGATGAGTAGATGGATGATTGGATGTTAGGATATACATTCCTCCTAACTTGAAGATTTCGGGGACGAAATCCTTTTAAGTGGGGGAGAATGTAACACCCCGCAAATTCTATAACTGTGAAATTAACAAATTAAAGTATAATTAATCTGAAATCAAAGAACTAAGGGAAACGGGATACGCCATTGCGTTCATCTCGGAAAAATACGCGAAATAGAGTCCGAGTTTTCGAAAAACGGAGTCCGTATGAAGAAGATATGGCCTTCGGAAGTTTGAGAATCAAGTTTAAATTCAAACAGAATAAAATAAGCTCAGAAAATCAAATTTGAATTCGAAAATGGGGCCCAATGGGCCAGAGCGGAAAACACCCGCCTAGGCCACCCAGGTCGACCTGGGCTACCCATGTCGACAGGGCTGTCGACAGCCCTGTCGACAGGGTTATCGACCTGGTCGAGCCCAGCCAACCTGGCTGGCCAGGTCTGTGTTTGGTCGATTTTCTGTGGTCTGCTTTGTCACTAGGGCTAGGTGGCAAGTTTTAATTGGTCTCTCCTTAGAATGAATGGCTACGATCAATCCAAGCAACATCAATGGTCCTAATCAGTTCCTAACCTCTATATAAACAACCCTAGACTAAACCCTAATCTATTCATTCAAAAATAAGAACATAGCCGCCATGTTGCTGAGGAACGACTAGGAGTAGCCACCAAATTGGAGAGAGGATTAGGAGGAAGATTCTAAAGCTTAAAGCAACCTAAACAAATCAATTCAACAAAGGAATTTGCGTCTCCAAACCCCTAAATTGGAGAATTCGCCACACCATTGTAAGTAGAGTATTACTTTGGTATGAACAAATAATTGTGTTGGTTTGTATGCTTGAATTGTGGCAATAAAGTGATTCATATTTGTGCGTTCTTATCAATTTATATACGTTTGGATATTCTTGAATTTTGTTATTCATTATAAAGAACTACATGCGGTAGTTCTATGCAAGTATGCGTTTGGAATATTCGCAAATTATGTAATCCATGTTGACGCTACATGTATGTAGTTGATTTAAATTCATGCAAGTTTGGGGTTTGCTTCTATGCCATCATGATGTATATTTTTGTGCATAAATCAATTTGTAAGTAATTAAAACAAGTTTGGTTATTATAATCCATATGAAATCATGTTGAGAATTTGGCATCATGTATTAAGCCATGCTTTTGTACTAGAAAACCTATTTGCAAACTTATGAATATGGCTAGGCTATGAATGATATTTGGCATAATTGAAATCCATGATTAAGTCTATCTTGTTTACAAGAATTTTATGATGACATATGTGGTACATAGCTAGGTTAGGTTCAAAAATCCCTTTTTGCAAGTTTACATGATTAAAGTAAAAATCATGATTTCATGTTAGAAATATTTATGCCATGGTTATGTGAACAAATTTAACTATACTTATGCCATGCTTATGTTTGATATTATGCCATGCTTATGTTTGACATTATGCCATGCTTATGCTAGAAATATTTATGCCATGCTTATGTTTGACATTATGCCTAAATAAAAATATAGGTTCATGTGACAATAATGATATCTCAATTACAAGTTCACATGCTTTGATTCATGTCACCTATGTTACCACTATGCAAGTACACCAGTTTCTATTTTGTATTTCCAACGTCGTATTGCAAGTTCATGCGCTCACATTCCCCTCTTTGTGTATGTAATTACGCTTTAAGCCTCCCCTTTTCGCATGGCTAATTTGGGCTTTAAAAGGCTAAGCCCAAAATATATATAAACGGACGTGTTAAACGGGGGAAAATAACGTTGGGTCAAAATTACTAATGAATGAAAATATAAAATAGAAGGGCCCAAGTTCAAGTATGGGTTGGGCCCATGATTGGTGTAACCTTTGCACCATTAACTTAATAATTGGCCGCAAATATTTACATATAAGAAAATAAAGAAGAATGACAAAATATGTAAATGTAGAAAATACGATGTGTTTAACCCGAGGTTGGATTGAGTTGTGATGTAAACCTGCCCGGAACCGCCCGGCTGTCCAGTAGTCACAACAATACCTATCCAATGTGGGAGGTTAAACATGGAGCCCAGCAAGGACCCGAGGTTAGACTGATTTGTGGCGTAAGGCTGCCCGGAACCAACCGGCAACAGGCAGCCACAACAATACCTGTCTAATGTGAGAGGTCAGGGCCTTAATAAGACAATTAAGGCTGAGTCGGGATTGATAGGATTAAGTGAACTAAAGACTTAATCAAAATGGAACATGCTAAACAAAACGGACTGGTGGGGGTTAGGTTAGGAAACACTTAACCAACTTAGCATGTTGGCTAGAGATAGAAAACCTAGTAACGGGGGACCCTTTTCAGCAGTAACCCTAGAAGGTGTATCAGGATACCCTGAAACTAGGCAGGGTGGGGCACGATTACTGGGCTGATTGTAAGAGGTCAAATCGACGGCGGTGGTGTAGCAGTGTAGGTTCTAACGGAGTGCGGGCGTGCACACACTCCGGCGCAGAAAAATAAGGCACTAGACACCAGTAGCATACCTGTGCACTCTAAGGTTGTGTCGGGTTGCCACTATGGGACTTGATACACCCCATGGTGGGACCAGCATAGGTAACTACAACATCGGGGGCCGTAAGACACATGTAACTATGCGAGTAGGAGCCGCTCATCATAGAATGGATCACATCACCCTGATTTTGGGGTGCCAGTTGGAAACTAGTTTATATGGGTTCAGAGATCAACATGGGGTACGATAGTATATTCGACCCTAGACAACTTAACCAAGTTTATAGTGCATGCCCACTTCTTGTTTATACTTATCATACCCAGTTCTTTATTCATAGACAAAATAGTACTAGACTTACTCAGGCTTTATGTCTGACTCTACTTTTCTTTCGTCTTCTTTCTTCCGTTTCCCCCCCCCCCCCCAGGTCCTCAGGGAGGGAACACAGCAGCTTGACCAACCTCAACATCCAGCTTGAAAAAGAGAAATGTATTGCTTGGACTTTCCTGTTTTGAACTATGGCTTTGGACAATCCACTATGGGGCTTTTGCAGTTTATCTATGTTTTATTTATGCTTCTTTAAATAATGTACTCAAGACAGATTATGAAAGTGTTATGTTATGTTTTTGGAAAGGATCTAGTTGTAACACGTATTTGACTTTATGAAATAAAGTTTGTTGTTCTTCCGCTGTTTACAAATATGTGTTCTTATATCTGTCTTGTATATCTGTGACTTGTACTTATAAACCTCCACCAAAATTAGGGCATTCCCTTTGAGAGTGACCCTAACGGAGGTGGGGTGTTTCAATTATATAGGATTACAAATCCTTAAACCTCTCTGATTTCTAGATATGACTCGGCCGATTTCATGCGAGTTCCTCTTTTTGCCTTTCTCGATTTAAAAGATGATTCCTTTGCTTTGAAAAAGATGCATGATATATGAATTGTTTCCTTGGATTGCTTTGGCTTCGATTGAGGTTGGATTTGTAGACTTGTCCCTTGATAAAACTGATTAAATGTTGCAAAAAAAATTATGTACTCGGCTTTAATTCTTCCTTTGAATTTCGAACTACTTTACTCAAAACAGGAAAGAAAAGATTTTGTTCTTGTATAAATTCATGCTTTGATATATGCTATGCCATGAATTATACTTCTCTGAAAAACACTTGCCGAAAATGCACACTGATTTGTCAATTGATTTGATCAAATTAAAAACATGTACCATTTGAATCCACTGTTTTCCAAAAGATAATTGCTTTCCTCTTTTGCTCAGACAAAGTCTGGAAATATATTTGTTGCTTGATTTGAATTGCTTGTCGAGATGAATTCTGGAAGTAATTAAAAAACCGTGACTTGTTACCTTAATTTGCTTGATTGATTGTTTCTGAAATTTATTGCCACAACTTCGACCATGAATATTTGGAAATACAATATTTGAATTCAGAGAATTGAAAAACTTGCCAAAAATTTCTTCAATTTATTTCTGGAAAACAAAATTGTTTTTCTTGCCAATCTTGAATTTCTGAAATGAATTCTCTGCATTCCTTCCAGTATTGAATACTCGCCATATATGTTCACTTCATTTTCTGGAAAAAGTTGAAATGCTTGCAAACTGTTAACATTGATTGAATCTCTGATTCTTGCTTTCACCATCCATGAATATGCTGACTTGAAATGCACCACTTCACCATTGCACTGTATATGAAATCTTGCTTATATGTAGTTACTTGCACGTATGTAAATGTCTTGCCCATTTGTTTTGTTCATATCCCATGCTCGACTATGCCATTTGTATGACCATGCTGAGTGATCGCATTGTTATGGCCATCCATTTGTGTCCAGTTTGTGTTGGCACCATGCAGATATGTTGTGTACAATTATTTTGCCTTATAACCGCTCCTTTCTCACATTTGCTGATAAGTTTGTATTGCTTGAACCATCCATTGCTTCACTTGAGTTTTGACCATTCTTGTTTTGCATTGAGCATGTATTCACTTGCACTTGAACCTGAATGCCTTGTTTGCATGTACACAATGCTGAACTGAACTTGTACATATTGATCTGAATTACTTTAAAAGTGTCACCACATTGCTTGTGGCTCCTCTGAACTTGATCATCACTGCTTTGTCACTGTTACTCTATTGCACCATGTAATTTCATGTTGGCTTGTGCCATTCTTCTCTGCTATTTGCATTTGCACTGCACTTGCTAGTTTTGGCATAGCAATTTCACTTAAGCCCTGTCTTGATCCATGCGTCATGCATGTTTTGATGATGTTTCATGCTTGATTGCTCCATTTGTGCTCCATGTTGATCTGTCTCGACAATTTCCTTGCTGGTTTGCCATTTGATCATGATGCTGAGTTGTTCTTTGACCATATCTCGACCATGCATTTGCTTTTGCTCGATGACATGCACTTATCACTTGAAAGTTTGATTTTCCCACGCTGCTTTGATAAAGTATATTGTTTTCATTCATGTTTGCTCGACTACTTTGATATGTGTTGACTATGTTGACATGTGCACTGAGTCGAGAAAGTCCATGTGGCTACTCCTCAGTTGCACCCTGAATTGGCGTGGCAGTGCACACGTCTATATCTATACACGTGTGTATATGCAGTCATTCAGAAAATTTCCTGTCTCTGTACATATACAAACTGTCTGCTAGACACAGATGAATCAGATCAAGTCATGAAAAATGATGAGAAACACACCAGAAAACTGAGGCAAATAGAATTTTTAAAAAAAAATTATATTTGCATGTGTTCAGTTTTATTTCTATTGCAGTGTACTGTGTGTTTTCTGTTTCGTGTGACAGGTAATCAAACGGTGACTGGACTGACAGTGAAGATGCTGTGAAGACAGAAGACTGAAGACAAGAACAGTGTGAAAAAGTGTATATGTATACGAGTCTGTATAAAAGAATGAATGAGTGAAACTGTGACTGAAAGACAGAGTGTTGTAGTGGAGAACACTGTATATGGAATTTTATTTGATATGTAATACAGTGATGTACAAATAGTGGAGTTAAAAAATTTGTACTGTTTGAATATTGAAATAAAATATTATATTTAAATAAAACACTGTGAATGTTTGAATTTCAGTACAGTCGTATTTTATTTAAATATAAATATTATATTCCAGTCTGTGATTTACAATAACAGTACAATATCAAACACATTAAAATAATATTTATTTGGTTGTTATCATCAAACAAAAATCATATAATTGTGTATACAACACCGTTATATACAACAATCTCCCCCTTTTGATGATGACAAACAAATAAAAGATTTTGTATACAATAGATGTGTTTGACAGTGAATATTGAACTCCCCCTATTTATTAGCTCCCCCTACAACAGACAGCTCCCCCTATAACTGTGCATGAGTGAAATGTATGAATAATAATAAATTTTCAAAATTAAAAATATTTATAAAATATTCACTCATAAATCAAAATCTCTATCCATTCTCCCCCTTTTGTTATCATCAAAAGGATACAGAATTTAAAATATAGATGAAAAAATGACTAACAAATACTACATCAGCTTAAGAGGAAGAACAATCATCATAAATCTCAATCAGTCAAACAAAAATCATAATATTCTAAGAACAGGTGGCATATTTCACATTGTAGAAAATGACGGATTTACGATGAATTTTATATATTATGGAGAGAGTTTTTTTAAAAAAAAAATTCAATTATTTTCCAAAAGAATTTTATAAAAGATAAAGCATAAAATATAGTGATGGATTTGAACTATAATTATAAATTCAACTTAAGTGACAAAATCAGATAGTCTCAAATCCCAGTAGCTATCAATCAACAAATCATAATACTTCATAAAATTTCAACATGTTTCACAGAATAGAAAGATGGATTGATAGGCTGGTTTTTATACACAAAGGAGAATTTCAAGTTTATTTCAATTTATAGCACATTATTCCTTTTTCTTTTATTTTTATTTAAGAGCACACTGACCACGCATAACTAGAGCTTGGATTTTTAAATGAGGTCAGTCGCAGCTTAAATTATAAGTTGTCTCTTAACCATGCATGACCAAAGCTTGGATTTTTAAATGAGGTTAGAGACACACTTATATATTAATTACATTTATTATTTTCAGCATTTAAAGGAAAACTCCTCAGTATGTAAAACCAATATATGAATGATAGAAAATGGGGTAGGTACAGAGATGGACTGTGAAAATAAATTTCTAAATTAATCATATTATGAAATAAGCTCGACTGTACCGGGATTATTGAAAATTTCAATTATCACTAGTTCTGAAAAATAATATAGTCCCATTTCTATCACAAATAATTTTCACTGTTTTAAAAACAAGATGATTTTTCTTTTTTAAAAATAAATTCTCCACATTAATATAAAATCATGATGGATGGCAGACGGGTGATAGATAAAGGAGATGGTTGTGAAATATTTGCCAGTTCAAAGATATTATAATTAATATTCAATCATCATGAAAATCCAAATAAAATCTCCTCTTGTTGTGAAATACACTGCAGTTACAATTCATCACAATTTCAAAAAACGATAATAATTTTGATGAATTATAAACACAGCACAAATTGGATATTGATTTCAATTTCTGAATGAATAAAAAATAGATAATTTTAAAATTGAAAAACAATTACAAGAAGAAATTAAACAGATTTATATAAAAAAATGAATCTATACAGGGTGATAATTCAAAAAACAGATGAGTGAAAAAAAAGCTGATACCAAATGTTCTCGCTTATCGAGGAATTTAATTACACCCAGCTGGACTATCATGGACATCTCAGACTAAAGAAATTTAAACACAGACCCAGCCAGACAAATTTAGCACATTTATTTGTATAAGGAAAAAAAATATGGATCTATACAAGGTGAAAATTTTGAATCTCAGTACAGATGGGTGAAACAAATATAAGGCGCTTCTGATACCACTTGGTATCTCTATTTACGAGGAATTTTAACATGATACTGAACAAGAATGTCAAAAAAAAATTATTAAGTACCAAGCTTAAACAGACAGATAATAGATTATGCACATGTATCAGAGCAGCAAGCATGTGATTCCAGAACAAACATTTATCAAAACAGTATCAGAGCAGCACAAAATTAGTTTCAAAGCACACTTGTCAAGACATTTCTGATGGCCACAGAATATGATTCACGATCCAATATTAAAAATACCGTTTATTTTAAATCATTTGAAGAAATATGAAAATATCAGGATTTAATAAATCAATCACACCAATTTATAAATTTTTGAATTGAGATATGTGTGAGATTTAATAAATCAATAATTTCAAATGATTTTAAACAAACAAATACTTAAATCATATAACCATGAAATAACAGAGAAATTCAAGACCGGATTTTCAAAGAATTTTCACAAGAATTTTCTGACAAGTCCTCAAGAAATTTCAGATCATCTACATCAATTTTGTGAGATATTCATGATCCAAAGAATAAAAATAATTTATTTGAAATCATCTGAATCAATGTCAAATTTTGAGATATAATGAATCAGTCACATAAGGTTAATAATTTCAGATTTAAGTGGTGTGTGAGATTCAAAATATCAGGAATTTCAGATGATTTCAAACTAAACTAATTTCAACCATAATAATCATGAATAAGGATGAAATTCTAGATGTATCACTGATTCAACCCAAATATTTTTCAAGTCAGAAATAATCAAGCCAATCTAAAAATTAATGAGATTATCACAACTGAGAAGTAACAGTGCTGTAATGAGTATAATACTTTAAGCGTTTCCAAAATGAATTGGAAGGGACTCAAAACAGTATAAATGTGTGAAATTTCATTAATTATTCAGATCTTCAAAAATTTAGAATTCTAGTTAACAGTGTTCAAGATATGATATGAATGCATCAACACTGTTATGAATTCAAAAGATAGAAAATAAACTTCAAAAACAATTGCAGATATATACAAGTTCAAATTCAGGATATGGAAATAATTAACACATGATGATTTTATACAAGTAACGCAAATTTCCAGAAAATCATTAATTCTGCAACTGGAAGTACAGAAAAAAAATATGGCAGTGTCAAATAA
Organism: Allium sativum; assembly: GCA_030737875.1. Taxonomy (NCBI): domain Eukaryota; kingdom Viridiplantae; phylum Streptophyta; class Magnoliopsida; order Asparagales; family Amaryllidaceae; genus Allium; species Allium sativum. The sequence goes on from CM060913.1 coordinate 953,474,644, forward strand.
AAAAAAACAGAAGGGAAAAGAGGAAGGAATAAACACAGAAAATAAAAAACAAAGAGAATATACAAAGGCGAGTTTAGAGATCATACCAGAAACCAATGTAAAGCAGAATCTCTAATTCATCAGATGTGGCTAAGGAACTGTGAATGATTCTGTGATATGTAGCAGTTTTGAATCCAGTTTTTCTTTAGATATGCAGTTCCTCAGCCTCCTTTGGTACCTAACTGTTAAGAGAATTGAGTGGTCTAACGAAAGTAGTAAAACCACTCACAGTTTTGTTCACACCTTTTGGTACCCAAATCTGTTTATATATCAAACCATTAGAATTTACTTTCGTACCCTTAGGAACCCAAAACGATTTGAATTTAACAAAACCCGTTTTATTTTCATTTGAGATCCAAGAATGTTTAAATGGTTTGTTATAAAACAAATCCTCATCTCGATGGTGATTTACAAATCCTTTGAAGTTTTCAGAGTTAAAATTTTCAAAACAAACATTTCTAAGGTGATTTGAGGGATTTTTAAAATCACAAGAATTTTGATTTCTACAACCATCATTTTTCCCGAATCCAAGACCAGATTTATTTCCACTATAAACTTGGTTTTGTAGCAGCATATTCAACGATTTTTCCCCATTAGAAAATTTATCCAATGTTGATTCTAATCGTTGAATTTTGGATTTCAGATCGCTATTTTCTTTTAATAAATTTGAGCAATTATTTATAGCGATCATCTGTTCAGCATGGGTATGTTTCAAAACTAAATTCTCATTTTCTAACGATCTAATTTTGGCTTGGGATTCGGAAATTTCAAGTTCAAATTGTTTTTGCTTTTCCGACTCCAACTTCTTGGATTTTTCAATCTCATTTTCAAGTTCTTTCAAAATCAAACCACTTTTCACCAAATTTTCATTTTCAGCAATTTCAAATTTGGAATATATATCAGTCTTAAAAATTTCAAATTCCTCTTGTAAAAAGTTATTCAAACTTGATAACTCAATCTTGTTCTCTTTTAAGATCAGAATTTCCTTTTCAAACTTTTGGATATTTTTATTGAGATGATCAAGATTGGTTTTCAATTTCAAACAATTTTTGCAATCTGAATTTGAAGAATTTTTAAAATGTTCAAGTTGTGATTCCAAATAATCAATTTTGCTGATCAACTCAGAATTCGTAGATTTCAGAGACTTATTTTTCAGTTGGAGTTTATCAACAGATTTTGTTAAATCAAGACACATGTAAACCAGATCTTCATATGAGAAATTCTCTGTTTCAGCATTTGTTGATTCTCCATCAACTGATCCATCTGAATTTTCATCTGTAAGGCTAGTTAAGCATACATCTGAAGCTGAGTTTACTTTCTGGGGTATTGAGCTGCAGTTGTCAATTTGACCATACTTCGTATTGAGAGCTATCCAGATTTCCTGCGCAGTTAAACAATGTGAGATCAGACTGTATTGATCATCATCAAGATAAGAGTATAGAATATGTGTAGCACGAGAATTAAAAACTTTATCTACCATATCGTACCCATTGATAACAACATCCCAACATTTAATATTAACAGATTTTAAATAAAATTCCATTCTGGATTTCCAGTTTAAAAAATATGTTCCAGTGAAAATAGTTGGAGATGAACTGGACTGACTCTCACTAAACTGACAAGTACGATTACCCATGTCTCTAGAGTTAAAGAAAATACCCGCTCTGATACCACTTGTTGGATCTAGAATAACCCTGGAGGGGGGGTGAATAGGGTTTTTCATAATTTTTTAACTGAATTAAAAATCTAATGGGATATATAATAATAAACAGATTATAGAATATAACATAAACAGAAATGCAGAAAGTAAATCACACACAGATATACCCAGCTTCGGCAAAACTCTGCCTACTGCTGCATTTCTAAGGTTTCTACTAGGTGATAGAACAGATCCCGCATACAAGACCATGTACACTTGCAAACCCTACTCCTATTCTAACCCTATGCTCAAAACCCTAGACTGATCGATATTCCCTCGATCAGATTTCCCCTGATTACAACCCCGTAACCAGTAACCTAGATTTTACAGACTCTGTCAACTGTCAGTCAACACCCTGACTGAAACTCCTAGAAATTTTACAGACCTCTAGAAAAACTGTTCAGACGGTTTTTACACAACAGAATAAAAAAGGCAAAACAAATTAAAGAGGAACACCCTTGGAGTTAAAAAGAGGGGTCATCCCCCTTTTTAATTAAACCACTAAAGCCCTTCACTATTAAAATGGCCGGCCCATTTTCTTTTTCTCCCGATCCCTTAATTCTCTGGAAAAATGGCGGCGGCTTGAAAACTAGGGTTTTTGTATTCCCAATCGGATTGATGCTTGATGAATTGATTAGTCGCTGAAGTTCTAATTCACGTTGAGTTTCTTGATCGATTGCTTGTGGCTCGTTGCTTCTCCGATTTGGGGTTTCGACTGAAAACCGATTGTAAGTGAAATTTGATTTGATTTTTGCTCTTCTGGTTTTTTTGGCTTGTGGTTTTCTATATCCTGCCAGTGATGAGATGGTGATAATTATATAGGATTACAAATCCTTAAACCTCTCTGATTTCTAGATACGACTCGGTCGATTTCATGCGAGTTCCTCTTTTTGCCTTTCTCGATTTAAAAGATGATTCCTTTACTTTGAAAAAGATGCATGATATATGAATTGTTTCCTTGGATTGCTTTGGCTTCGATTGAGGTTGGATTTGTAGACTTGTCCCTTGATAAAACTGATTAAATGTTGCAAAAAAAATTATGTACTCGGCTTTAATTCTTCCTTTGAATTTCGAACTACTTTACTCAAAACAGGAAAGAAAAGATTTTGTTCTTGTATAAATTCATGCTTTGATATATGATATGCCATAAATTATACTACTCTGAAAAACACTTGCCGAAAATGCACACTGATTTGTCAATTGATTTGATCAAATTAAAAACATGTACCATTTGAATCCACTGTTTTCCAAAAGATAATTGCTTTCCTCTTTTGCTCAGACAAAGTCTGGAAATATATTTGTTGCTTGATTTGAATTGCTTGTCGAGATGAATTCTGGAAGTAATTAAAAAACCGTGACTTGTTACCTGAATTTGCTTGATTGATTGTTTCTGAAATTTATTGCCACAACTTCGACCATGAATATTTGGAAATATAATATTTGAATTCAGAGAATTAAAAAACTTGCCAAAAATTTCTTCAATTTATTTCTGGAAAACAAAATTTTTTTTCTTGCCAATCTTGAATTTCTGAAATGAATTCTCTGCATTCCTTCCAGTATTGAATACTCGCCATATATGTTCACTTCATTTTCTGGAAAACGTTGAAATGCTTGCAAACTGTTAACATTGATTGAATCTCTAATTCTTGCTTTCACCATCCATGAATATGCTGACTTGAAATGCACCACTTCACCATTGCACTGTATATGAAATCTTGCTTATATGTAGTTACTTGCACGTATGTAAATGTCTTGCCCATTTGTTTTGTTCATATCCCATGCTCGACTATGCCATTAGTATGACCATGCTAAGTGATCGCATTGTTATGGCCATCCATTTGTGTCCAGTTTGTGTTGGCACCATGCAGATATGTTGTGTACAATTATTTTGCCTTATAACCGCTCCTTTCTCACATTTGCTGATAAGTTTGTATTGCTTGAACCATCCATTGCTTCACTTGAGTTTTGACCATTCTTGTTTTGCATTGAGCATGTATTCACTTGCACTTGAACCTGAATGCCTTGTTTGCATGTACACAATGCTGAACTGAACTTGTACATATTGATCTGAATTACTTTAAAAGTGTCACCACATTGCTTGTGGCTCCTCTGAACTTGATCATCACTGCTTTGTTACTGTTACTCTATTGCACCATGTAATTTCATGTTGGCTTGTGCCATTCTTCTCTGCTATTTGCATTTTCACTGCACTTGCTAGTTTTGGCATAGCAATTTCACTTAAGCCATGTCTTGATCCATGCGTCATGCATGTTTTGATGATGTTTCATGCTTGATTGCTCCATTTGTGCTCCATGTTGATCTGTCTCGACAATTTCCTTGCTGGTTTGCCATTTGATCATGATGCTGAGTTGTTCTTTGACCATATCTCGACCATGCATTTGCTTTTGCTCGATGACATGCACTTATCACTTGAAAGTTTGATTTTCCCACGCTGCTTGGATAAAGTATATTGTTTTCATTCATGTTTGCTCGACTACTTTGATATGTGTTGACTATGTTGACATGTGCACTGAGTCGAGAAAGTCCATGTGGCTACTCCTCAGTTGCACCCTGAATTGGCGTGGCAGTGCACACGTGTATATCTATACACGTGTGTATATGCAGTCATTCAGAAAATTTCCTGTCTCTGTACATATACAAACTGTCTGCTAGACACAGATGAATCAGATCAAGTCATGAAAAATGATGAGAAACACACCAGAAAACTGAGGCAAATAGAATTTAAAAAAAAAAATTATATTTGCATGTGTTCAGTTTTATTTCTATTGCAGTGTATTGTGTGTTTTCTGTTTCATGTGACAGGTAATCAAACGGTGACTGGACTGACAGTGAAGATGCTGTGAAGACAGAAGACTGAAGACAAGAACAGTGTGAAAAAAGTGTATATGTATACAAGTCTGTATAAAAGAATGAATGAGTGAAACTGTGACTGAAAGACAGAGTGTTGTAGTGGAGAACACTGTATATGGAATTTTATTTGATATGTAATACAGTGATGTACAAATAGTGGAGTTAAAAATTTTGTACTATTTGAATATTGAAATAAAATATTATATTTAAATAAAACACTGTGAATGTTTGAATTTCTGTACAGTCGTATTTTATTTAAATATAAATATTATATTCCAGTCTGTGATTTACAACAACAGTACAATATCAAACACATTAAAATAATATTTATTTGGTTGTTATCATCAAACAAAAATCATATAATTGTGTATACAACACCGTTATATACAACAAGGATTGCATTTCTTCTTGCATGGCTATTCTCCACTCTTCTTTATGACAACCACTCATTGCTACTTTATAGCTTTGAGGCTCCCCCTCATCAGTGAGCGTAACGTACTCCTCTGTGTTGTATCGGCTGGATGCTCTTCTATCCCTTGAGGATTGTCTTGGCTCCGGTGTGATTGGAGTGCTAGATTGATGTTCTTCCTGGACCGGTTCATCATGAGTTTCATGATCTTCAGCATCACTACTTTCTTGGGTTTTATTATCTTCATGTCGAACCAAAGTAGTTTCACTATTCTTATAGCTTCTCAACCTTGGCCTCTCTGAATTCTTGATATCTTCAATTGTTTGGTCTTCGAAAAATACAACATCTCTATTGCGAATAACCTTCTTGTTAATTGGATCCCACAACCGGTACCCAAATTCATCCTTAGGTGAACGAAGATAGATACACTCCTTTGTCTTTGCATCAAGCTTAGTTCTCTCATCTTTTGGGATGTGAACAAATGCCCTGCACCCGAACACCTTGAGATGATTATATGAAGCCCTCTTGCCCGTCCAAACTTCCTCAGGAATGGCCCCATCCAAAGGAACTGATGGTGTGAGGTTGACAATGTCGATCACAGCCATTATAGCTTCTCCCCAAAATGATTTGGGTAACTTAGCATGAGAGAGCACACAACGAACTCTTTCTTCAATGGTTCGATTCATTCTCTCAGCTAGCCCATTCAATTGTGGTGTCTTGGGTGGAGTCTTCTCTAGCCTAATGCCATATTTATTGCAATAGACTTCAAAAGGGCCTCTATACTCACCTCCGTTATCTGATCGTACACACTTGATCTTCCGCCCAGTCTCACGCTCCACTAGAGCATGGAATTCTTTGAAGGCATCAAGCACTTGATCCTTTGATTTTAACAGGTGCAACCATACTTTTTTTGAATGATCATCAATGAAGGGGACAAAATGTAGAGCGCCACCAATGGATCTCTCAGACATCGAGCATACGTCAGTGTGCATGAGGTCTAGAATGTTCTTTCTCCTTGTGGGCGGAGAAGATCTTTGGAAAGCAACCCTGTGTTGTTTTCCAGCTAAACAATGAGCACAAGGATGAAGTAGTTTACCTTTCACGTTAGGAGGAGCTGTTTCTGAATGAGTATGTGAAGACCTTTCTCACTAATGTGCCCAAGTCATTGATGCCATATGTCCATATCATCAATAGAGACATTTACTTCTTCTTTGCATAGCTTAGCTTGCATTACATACAATGAGCCTACCTTCTTTCCTCGAGCCATCGTCAAACTTCCTTTGGTGAGCTTCCATTTCCCCTCACCAAAGTAATTCATCAGACCATCATCATCTAGCTTTCCAGCGGAGATAAGACTGAGGCGCATGGTTGGGACATGCCTCACATCTTTCAAAATAAGCTTGCACCCGGTGCTTGTCATCAGAGTGATGTCTCCTATTCCAACAATCTTGCTTCTATCTTGATTTCCCATTTTCACCGTGCCAAAGTCACCTCTTTGGTAGGATGAGAAGAAGTTTTCATGTGGGGTTACAAGGAAGGAAGCACCGGAATCAATAATCCAAGAACTCTCATCGCAAGCAATGTTTAGAATGTTACTTTCACCAACGAGATATAACAGATCTTCCTTCAATACTATGGCAGTAGTACTCTTTTCTTTTTGCTTCTTCGTTAGGCTTATTTGGTCAGGCTTAACATTACCGGCCTTTTGGTCTCTTTTAAAGCTTCGACATTCCATTTTCTTGTGACCTATCTTTCCACAGTAATAGCATGTAATCTTCGAGCGTGACTTGGATCTTCCTCGAGATTGATGTGGATTTCGGCTCTTACTACATCCACGAGTTTCATTCCTACCCGGATTGTCAACAACATTAGCTTCGGGATGAATAGACTCATCTCGTTCCATTCTCCTTGCTTCTTCACCAAGAAGGCTGTCACTGACGGTATCCATAGTTAACTTTCCTTCCGGAGCTGAGTTACTAAGTGTAACAACAAGTGTGTCCCAACTTTCCGGTAAGGAACTGAGGAGTAGAAGAGCTTGTAACTCATCATCAATCTTCATATCAATTTTTGTTAGTTGATTTACGAGCCCCTTGAAGTTATTCAAGTGCTCAATCATACTATGACCATCCTTATACTCCAATTTCACCAACCGTCGAACTAAATTGGCCTTGTTGCGAGGCATTTTCTTTTGAATCATGGACTCAAGCTTTGTCCATAATTCATAGGCATTTGTATAAGTATAAACATGCTCGAAGAGAGTTTTGTCAATGTACTTACGGATCATAGCAACAGCCTTCCGGTTCAACAGTTCCCATTGAGCATCACTCTTCCCTACCACTTTATCTTTGTAGATGATGGGCTCATGCAAATCCTTACAATACAAGTGGTCCTCCATCATTGGCTTCCAATAGGAGTAGTCGTTGGCTGTGATCTTGAACATGTCTCCATCATGAGCGACATTATCCTCCATCTTGAACTTACACGAGCTTGATTACGGCTACAGATGAACCTGGCTCTGATACCACTGTTGGGGAAATCTCGGTCTTTCCCGCTTCGTGAAGTTAAGATAGGCAATTAAGATTAAAAGTAGCAATGGGTGCACAAGAGTTTATAATTCTCCAATATGGAGATTCTTCCACTATGCAAAGGAATAGTAGGATTACAAGAATTTGATTACAAAAGTAACTCACACTTGATTCAAGCTTAAGGATGGATACTTCTTAAGCTATCTCTCTTTTCTCTCAAAGAGGCTTACTAACTCTCAAGTATTTTTCTCACTCTAAGAAGTGGATTTCTTTCTTGGATTCTTGGATGGATAGTAATAGGGCTCCTTCTCCTATTTATACTACTCAACCTCCTTAATAAATGGTGGAGATTACTTGCATCCGACGGTAGAGTTTGATTCTCTAGAATGCTCCACACTCTCTAGGAATCTTTACACTCTTCCATTCCCTTCTTTATTCTTCCATACTCTTCCGTAAGATTCCAGAAGGTTCCACACGTCTCCAGAATATTCCAGAGGGTTCCACACTCTTCCACAAGCTTCTAGAGGGTTCTACACTCTTCCACAATCTTCTAGAGGGTTCTACACTTCTTAGAGTTCTCCGGAACATTCTAGAAAATTCTAGATTTCTGTAGAAGCATCTAGAATTTTCTAGAAACTCTCCAATTAAGGAGGGATCCCAACATGTGCGTAGATTCAATATTCTGGCATTGTTTCTAATTGCAAGGAAGGCTGCAATTCCATCTGCAATCATGTGTAATGGAGTCAAATTGTGGCATCAGAATAACCGTATGCTAAATAAGTATCCAACCCAAGTGATCAATTAACGACTTTCCTTTCCTTTGATCCATGGATCTGGCTAAAATTCATCTTTTATGCTAGTAGTTATCTCATGAGTACACTTATGTTCCAACTTATCTATTACTCTAAGATGGATTTCCAAGTAGAAGAGGTCTTATTATCTACCTCCATACGAAAATTTTACTTTTGATGCATCATCCTCTCACCCACCTTGCCTACAAACCTTTCAGCATTAGTTATTCCCATGTCTTGCTTCAACGTAAATGCTTCTTTCATATCCCTAACGTCTCCAGACCAACACCACCTTTCTCTTTAGGCTACATAAATCAAAGAACTTAATTTTATGAAAACCCCATTTCCATAACAAATCAACACAAACCTTACGTATCTTATCCGTGGTGGCATCAGACAATTAAATTTTTCAGAGCTAGAAGTTGACTTTTGCTCGAATAACCATTTGAATCAATTCAACTTTATCAGTAGAAGATAAGCGCATAATGCTCTAACCTTGAAGCTTATCTCTTATGCTACAAATCAATGAAGCACATTCCCTATCAATGGTCTTATTAGATGACAGAGAAATCCAAATATATTTAACCAGATAATCACCTTCTCTAACCTTAAGAATATCCAACACATTATTTGTCTCCCTATAAAACTTGTTAAAATAGCATTTAGCTTTCTGTTCATTCGCTTTGAATCTCACTTAAAATTAAATATATACAATGATATAGAAACATATAGACGGATACATATATAATGGTATTTACAAATTAGTATATAGATACAAATATGTACATATATATTAAAATTATTTTTATTTTTTAGTTTTAGCGTGTGTGTGAATATGTATACATATTTCAAATTACATATTATTTAGTAATCGATTATTGTGTTTATATTAGATGTATAATAGTTAAATTTCAAATTTTTAAAAACAATATTTATCTGTTTTGAAATCTGAAAACATGAGTATAAGGGATGTTTTTCTAGATTAAAGTTTCAAGGCATATATGTATATTAATCGAAAATGAAGTTATTAAATTCCAAAAATCCAATTATCTAAATATTTAAAATTAATTAGTCATTTAAAATCTAATAATTAAAATTATGGATTTTTACAATTTTCATCTAACTGTTACCATCCAGTAAGTAAAAGTAATTTCTAACATTCAAAATTTTGAAAATCTAATTTTCTTGTAAGTATAAATTAATGATGGAAAAATTAAATGGTCAATAAAATTAATATAAAAAATGTCCGTGATCTCTGATAATTTCCATGATTTTCATTGCCTAATACGTAGGTCTCCCTTGCTCTTTTCTCACGCCTTCGCTCCGCCCTTCTCGCACCCTTCCTTCCATGTTGCCTCCCTTCCTAAATCCCCCTGATTTAGCCCACGGTCATCTTGAAGTAATGGGTTACCCTAGGCATGTTAGCAGGAAAAACAGGAAAAATGGATAGGCATGTTGGCAGGAAAGATGGCATGCAACAAAAACAGGAAATATGGGTTGGCATGTTGGCAGGAAAAATGGCATGCAACAAAAACAGGAAAAATGGGTAGGCATGTTGGAAGGAAAAATGGCATGCAATGCTAGGAATCGAACCAGCTACCTCAGCATGTAAAAGCAAAGTCACAACCAACTAAGCTATGTATAAATCTATTAATAATTACTGTTGTTATCTTTAAATTGTATAACAAGTTACCACCACCTCCTTTGCTATTGCACCCTCAAAGATGGGTTGCCCTATTCCGGTGCCTAACTCACCTTGCACTAAAACCGGACCTGATTCAGCCCTTCTGTTGATAAAATCGGATCGTGCTTATGCTCTGATTCGCGATGTTTTTGGTCAACCTCCTCTTCAAGTAGCAATTAACTGAGTTTGATAAATCACCCAAATTCTGAATGTACTCCCCTCATTTGACTTCCATGTCGTATATGGTCGTGCTGTCTTTTGCTCCATGCTTTGGATTTGTGCTAAATCAGGTTGCGTAGTCTCCTATTTCATCCTTATTTAATGTGAATAACTCTTATAAACTTGACAATGTGGGTTATGATATTCATCCGGTCTTAAATACTGTAAATCAGCACCATGTTGATTTAGCTCATAAAAATGTAAGGTTACATAATTTTACTTATGGTATTTTGAGTGGTGGACTTTCTGGTGCACCTAGTGAAGCTACTACCCAGTCAGTAGCTATCAGATGCACCCTGGCTCCTTTATTTGCACGTGTACGATGGACCTCACTTTACAAGATCCTACCCAAGTGTGCAGGAGTGTAAGAACCTGCTAACTTCAAAACTGCAGTTGTAGGAAAATCCAGTGTTATGTCCATAAAGGTAGTATAAGTTGGCTAGAACTATTGGTCTGATTATCTAGTTGGCTTCATTTTGGATACCCCTATGCCTTATAATGCAATTAGAGAATAATGCAAGCAGGTCTGCATTTTGAAAGGTAGCCTACATGTTCAATATTTCAATACTATGTTCTGTTTCAAATTTGCCGGCAAACGAGATAAATTTAGAGCCCTGAAGTTGAGTTTCGTAATTTTTATGGGAAAGTTATTTTTGTCACTTCGTTGAATCATGAAGTGGACAAAACAAGAGACTAGGTTTTCTCAATCTCAGTTTAATCCACCCTTACTCATATCCCATCTATCTTACAACTGTAAATTGGTTTGAACTGGCTTGTTAGTCTGATTGGTGAGTTCAAGTGTTTTGATAGTGCCACCGAGGCACGTAAAAACCAATTATATGCTAAAGCTCTGATTGAGGTAACCCCATCCAAGCTTCTTCCTTCTAAGTTGAAACTTAGAATTCTCAATGGATTTGATATGGAAGTAGACATTCAATATAATTGAAAACCGGACATTTGTACCATTTTTCAGTCTTTGGGTCACTTTTCAGAATTTTTCTCATCTAAAATAATCCAGCCAATTAAAATTCCTCTTTTGAAGCTTAATTTGAGATGGGTTACGAAGATTAGTCCTGCACCTCCTACGACTACTCTCCCTCAAAAGGCCTTGTTTCCTCCTCCTAAAGTTGTTGCTATAGTTCCTTTGGTTGCCCTTGCAGCTCTTGTTCCATCTAATGTTCCTACTACTTTTCCTATAGACAGTCCAGACGATCATATTATTTATTAGGATGTCAATGAGAGAAACCTAGTTCTTGTTGTACTGGAGACGAGGTATGATCCAACAACCGAAAATTGCTGTATGTTTATTGGAGAGGAAGGGAATCTTGGTGAAACATTACACACCCCTTAACGTTCCCCTAGGTAGGGTCCTACTAAGGAATGTGAAACATTATAGGAATAAAGATATAAATTTACATCACAGAGACTAAGATTGATAAGACATAAATATATATATATATATACACACATACATATATACACAACGGAAAATAATTCAAAGTAGAAACATTACATTTATTTCAAAAATATATCTATCTCAAAACATTGATACCGTATGTCTCATGAAATGTAAAAAAATCTCAGTAGTAAAATCAGAGTACAAGTAGAAATATCCCTTAATGAATCATCAGTACAACCAAACCATGGAATATGGTAAAATAGTAATGAAATACATCGGCTATAAAGATAAGCCTATAAGAAAAGTCTCCTAAGCAATCCATACTAAGCACTTCCACCCTTTAGCTGCTAATAAATTATAGAGCGATAGCTTATGCCAACTACAGGTCTTGGGCATATCAGACCCGTCCCATCAACAAAAAGACATAGCATTACCATAGGCATTGCAGTGTCTTATCTTCCCCAATCAATTCAATGCACGCACATTGTACCACCGGAATGCACCTGCACTCGCCTCCATCTAGTCCGTCTTACTACCTAGCTCGACATCAGCGTGCCCTTGACCCCTCCCTAGCGTTAGACCGTCTGTGATAAGGAAATGCTGCCTGGTATGGATTCCCAACAAAGAAATGCTACTTAGCCCAAATCCCCTTTGGTTAAGACCTCCATAGATTTACCATAGAACCATAGTCATATAATAACCATAGAATGCCTATCTACGAGGCCACTATAAAACCATAAAACCATAAAACAACCATAGAATGCTATTTACGAGGACACCATAGAACCATAGAATTCGACTTATAAATATAACATATTCATGTTAAATTTTATATTCGACCAATTTATTCATTTATAACCTCATGTCATATTATATCTACATTTAATCCACATTTTTTTTTTATTATAATTCTTTGTGTCCATACAATCTATCATTATTTAAGCAAATATATTTTGGTCCTTTTTTCTATCATAACTTGTGCCATAGTTATTTGGTAAATCATATCAAGTTTGCCTAGTTTCGATACAAATTCTATTTTGTTAAAGTTTTAGTATTACATGTCAATTTAGCTCCAAATTAATAAATCCTCTTTTAAAATTCCAGTTAAATCATATTTTCCAATGCACACAAAATAAAAATGATTGTAATTAGTTGCCTAAATCAATCGTATATATATATATGTCAATATTACAAATCTAGGCATGCTCTGGGCATAAATAAAATAACATAAAACTGTAAAATCAGATGTAGAAAAGAAGGAAAGAAGAATGAGAAGATATCTTACAATATTTCAAACATGAACTAAACAAAAACTGTAAGAAAAAGACAGAAAAACTAAAAAAATAACTTACAAAAAAACTACCAACTTACAGGAAACGAACACAAACTATATGTAAAAACTACAACTATTATAATGCCTTTGTTTCTGGTTTTATTTGAATTTATTTTATTTTTGATGTGTGTTTAATTTTGAAATTAAAACGCGTGCTGTTTCCAAAACTGATACGCAAATATATTTTGGAAATATATTTATGTTTACACATATAATTATTTTCTGACACAAAACTTCGAATGTTAATAACTTCTCCGTACTGTTATGCAAAATTTGCTCTGATACCAAACTGTTGAGGGTTTTGTTCGCAGTGGAAGTTTGACAAAATGCTAGAAAAACAGGATATTTATCGCTCAATCACTTGAAGATAAATTTGATTGAAAATAACAACATAACAAATCAGAAATAATAGTAGTACACTAATATTCCACCCAATAACCCTCTTTATTGATTCACCAAAAACAAATTTTGTTTACACTCAATGGATTACAACCAAAAATAATCAAAATACAATGAATCAATAACCTTATTGAGATAGGCAAAGAATATCTAGATGACTACAAATATTGTTGGAGCAGAAGAGCGATGACAAACCCTTGGACAATCTGGAGGCACCAACTGCGTCTTTCAGCAGTAAATAGGAATAGCTACCCTTAGCCCAAATTCATACATCTTCCTCTCCAGGGCGCAAACCTATGAAGGCACACAACCTCACCGGATATTCTCTCATGGTTTCTTGTTCTTTGTTAACTATCACAATCTAACCAAGAAGGCTGCATATATATAGGAGAACAGAAAGCCTAGAAAAATACCCAGGTTTCCCCTTCAAGATATCTCCAAAATATAACCATTCATTTCTTTCCTTCTATGATCAAATCAATTAATTAACCAATAAATCAATCAATCAACCAATTAGTCAATTAATTAATCAATCCAATTAATAAATCATTTAATTGATTACTTCCTCTTCATAAAATATTTGAATCAAAAAATTCAACACTCCACCATGATTCAAATATCACATATCTCCAACAATCCATAAACAAGTCAACCTAGCTCTTTCAAAAACACCCACTCTCAATTAAAACAAAACTCAATCTCAAGGCAATGAGATATACCCCAGTCGATTTGAAAGGACTACGACCACACCTTATTTACAAACACAACCCATCGTCTGCAAAAGATGCATCTACCATCTGAGCTACACCATGAAAAAACCAACGGTCTAAAAAGTTCTTGCAATACCACAAGATCTCCATCGTCTTTATGTATTTCAAAACTCGACATCCGTCTTCCGTTTGACATGATCTCTTCATCTCTGGGATCCCTAAAGCATCATCAACATCTAGACCCTTGTCGATACCATGATCCTCCACCTTAGGACCATAAGCAATGACCATATTAACCTCTCCACCTTGCTGTGGACTAGGTTCTTCAACCGTCACCTGCCTTCTTCTTCGTCTTCTTCCATCTTCCCTCATCCATATCAGAGCGCTTCTTCGCATCTCCATCAGTTGGACCATTGAGGCATGGAACATCCACCATTATAGGCTTCCAAATCCCCTTAATATCTACCACAAAAATAGTCATCCACAAAAGCAACATCATCTCTGAAATCTACAATCTTCAATCCAAAATCACTCCAAGCTATGCGATGAACTGAGCTGTGATACCAAACTGTTATGCAAAAATTGCTTTGATACCAAACAGTTGGGGTTTTGTGCACAACAGAAGTTCGACAAAACGCCGGAAAAACAGGATCATTATCACCCAATCACTTGAAGATGAATTTGATTGAAAATAACAACATAACAAATTGGAAATAATAGCAGTACGCTAATATTCCACCCAAACACCCTCTTTATTGATTCACCAAAAACAAATTTTGTTTACACTCAATGGATTACAACCAAAAATAAACAAAATACAATGAATCTATAACTTATTGAGATAGGCAAAGAATATCTAGATGACAACAAATATTGTTGGAGCAGAAGAGCGATGAAGAACGATGACAAACCCTTGGACAATCTGGAGGCACCAACTGCGTCTTTCAGCAGTAAATAGGAATAGCTACCTTCAGCCCAAATTCCTACATCTTCCTCTCCAGGGTGCAAGCCCATGGAGACACACAACCTCACCAGATATTCTCACATGGTTTCTTGTTCTTTGTTAATTGTCACAATCTAACCAAGAAGGCTACATATATATAGGAGAATAGAAAGCCTAGACAAATATCCAAGTTGCCCCTTCAAGATATCTCCAAAATATAACCATTCATTTCTTTCCTTCTATGATTAAATCAATCAATTAACCAATAAATCAATCAATCGACCAATTAGTCAATCAATCAATCCAATCAATCAATCATTTAATTGATTGATTACATCCTCTTCATAAAATATTTGAATCAAAAAATTCAACACGTACGCACACCACTCAGAACATATTATATATGTAAATTAATTAGAAATTCGCTGCGAACACAAAGTATATGTTTCAGTTCCAAATTTTGACAACTCCAAAAACTTCCCTTTTTCACTATTAATAATTTCCGTAAGTGTTTTGATTATTTTATTATTAAAAATGCAGGGTGTTTCGGTGGTGAGTCCCAGTCGTGCCACTTATTAGCAGAACACAAAACATAGAAAAAACGATTATATGTAGATCCTCGATGTATGCACCGAGTGGTACATCGTGGATGTTCGGGCATTCGAGAGTCCGATATGGACATAGTTTCACCTATCATTGTAGGTTTTATGGAGCAACCTGCTACAGATGTAGTAGCAGTACTCTATCGCAGAGAGGCAATGAAGACCTATCGAGGAGGGTACTATGGGTAGTACTTATATATATTAGGCATATAACCACATATATATTATTAGGTTTCGTCTACTGGGGTAGATGGTTACAATTAATGCAAACAAGAGAGAGTATAGTAGGTCTTAATAACCAAAATATAATTAAAAGTAGAAATCGAACGATATATGTAGTGTTTTTCTTAGAAGTATATAATTTGTCCATTTACCAGAACTTTAGTTCTAACCCCTACTCATAAGAAAAACGCAGGTTATATAAATATGGTAAAAAATTTCTAACTTAAAAACACTAGCTTAGTCGGTGTCATTATTATGGTAAGTTTTACTTATTATCGTATTTTATTCAATTCTGTTGTGAGATATTTATTTGAGCTATGATAAATTTATTTTTTCTTTTCTATTGGATACAAGACAATCAACTCGTGTTTTCATGTACTTGGATTTTAGCGTTTTGCAAAACATCTGGACCCGTTGGAATTTGGGATGTTACATGATATTGGAGCTCAATTCGAGCGAACACTTGGGCTTTGAGGGGATGGACTCATTAGATAGGGTTAGTTGTACTTTAAAATGATTTTGTCTGTATTAAGTATGAGAGCACATTTCTTAGTTTGATTAAATTGATATGCGCTAATTGATATATTAAGTACAGATTTTGGGATTATGATGGATGCGCCAAAATTACCAAATCGATGAGTATTCCAAATACTTAAATAAGAAAATCGACAACAAATCATGAAACTTGATAAATAAAATAACTTTACTAAGTATTATATTATATATAAGTGTAATTTTAAAATAATAATTAGAGTATAATGTTATGATTACTTATTAAAAAAATTGATATTATTTATCATCAATTGTTGTTTTCTTATGCTCTATTAGTGCATGGGCATTTGATTTCAATTTAGAAGTAGATAAAAACACCTTGAACATTCAGTTTCACTATTTGACTATAAGACATTCGTTTCATAGTAGAAGACTAACCAAATTAAATTGTTAAAAAGGGAATTTCATATGCAAAAAGAAGTTGCTTTATGTTATTGATTTGTAAAGTGTGTTTATAAATTTAAGAGTATTTGATATTCTATATATTTATATATTTGAATGAATTTTGAATAAATTTTAGAGAAATATAATAATAGAATTATAAATAAAATTTTGTTAATTATAAATATTTCATGAACAAATATTTTTAAGTTATCTAGTTTGAGTGACTCGAAAATAATTTAAAATAGGAACGAGATATGTTCGTGTGGTTAACCATTCTCTTAAGCATCATACTTCTTGGGAAGGAAATGTGTGATATTATTTAGTAGTAGGGTTACTTGATATGTGTGTATATATATATATATATATATATATATATATATAGTTAAAATACGCCTTCATTGCTAGTACCAACCATATATTTTCATTATATGTCTCATCAAAACCTTGCAACCCCCTAACCTAAATAGGTGCTTTGCAAGGAAAAAGAGTACATACAACTTCCAAATCTTGACGATACAAAAGCATATCAGAAAAGAAGAAAAGTATACTTTACAAATGCAACAAAAATTAAAACTAATGGAATAGGGCCATACCGGCCATGCAAAAAGAACCCGCTGCACCATTCCCGCTTAATTTCAAAATCCTTCTTCTCGAAATCATCCAGCATTAAGTCGGTCAGTATCCCGTCTACTCAACATTTTATCATTCCCTTGCATACGCTCTGTGGTAGATCTTGTAATGACCCCACCATTATACCTAGTTTATCAAAGAACATTACAAGCAAAGTTGTCTGCTATTCCGAAGAATACAACTTGATAAGGGTGACCAAACGTGAATATATCTTTATACCTACACTAACACGTCATTTATACCATTTTCACTTAATGTATGATCTGTATTTGATGTGTTCAGTATTAATACAAAGTAATAGACACGTCGATTTCACTTAATCAGAACAATATATCGAACACATAACAATCACAAAGCACAATAGAAAAGTTCACATTATAACATACATTGAGTAAGTCCACAAAATATACTTTGGACCTTACATTCTACATATTCCAAAATAAGTCATTACATTAGCAAATACATCACATAGTACATCAGGTAAATAACGTATAGAAGATACACTAAGGGTCTCAAAATATCTATCCACGGCTAGCTCACCTGTCCAAAAGTCTGAACGTCATGTAAACCTAGAAATTCTGGTCTGACCCGGCAACACAAAATCTGGATCAGTATATCTCTAAGTATCAGAAAAGTGAGATCCATCTATATATGTATAAAATATGAATAGACTCTATTTCAAACACGAAACGATAGCAACAATTATTTATTATTTGACAATGATGTATGTTTGGTTTCCAATTATGGCTTTTATCTCTATTACAAGTCCACATTATAAGCATGACAAGTTAACACAACTCATTCATGACAGACCTGATCAAGGAACTCTTTCTAAATCATAAGCACGACAAGTTAACACTACTCAATCATGATTGACCTGATCAAGGAACACTTTCTCAATCAAATGAACAAGAACAATGAATCAACATATCGAACAAACACACATACATTCCAAAATCCAGGCTGGTCTCGATGCCTAGTGGTATCCCGCATACTGATCTGATACCAAAGATTGGGAACTCATGCACGATCACTAGGATCGAAAAACTCATGCACGATCACTAGGATCGAGGAACTCATACTCAATCGACATGGTCAATGAAACCCAAGAAAACAAGCAATTAACAATCCATCTCTATGATTACTGATACCGAGGAATCACATTCTCAATCTAAGGGATTGAGGAACCATAAACATACAATCATGTAGGTCGCAGTTCCACATACTCGATCTAGGGGATCGCGGAACCATATATCCAATCTCAATAATCATAGAAATAAAATCTCAACAATTAGAATGATAGTGGCAACCATGACTTCGCTACTCCATACTAATCCTTAAAATCTTTACTAACAAAAGTAGTCATATAATTCCAATATTTTAAAATAATGAATTTCTCAATATTTTTCTATATTTACAAGTTTGAAAAGAAATCCAAAAGTGACCTTCTTAAGGATCTAGCAGCCCCCATGCCACACACAAAAAGAAAGTGAACTCTAAAGCGCCAAATATTTGTCACTTACGGTAACCACTATAGTTTAACATTGACGTCCCATACCATCTAATGAAACACAAGTATTAAGAATTAGTAAATTTCACTTATTATGGATATACCCGAAAAACCTGAATTGTATTCTCTTGCGGACCTAAAGACCACTTGTCGAACACCATAAAAGAATACTGTTGGAGAATGGAATTTCGATGACAACAACCTTGTTTCAATTATTATCATTATTGGTTATAAAATATATATTAACATTTTTATCTAGAATATATATATATATATATATATATATGAACGAATTATATGGAGGTGATAAGATATTGAAGACTGTACAGTTAAGAGTATCAAGAGTAAAAAGATACAAGATATCAAGAGTTCAAGATTATCGGAGCAATAGAGTCTAGTTAGTATGTGAAACTCTGAATGACACTCAAATTCTAGTTTCAATTTATTTCTTTCCAAATTGATTTTGAAACTATTTTTAAATTGATTTCAAACTTGATTTCAAACTTATGATTTCAAATATACTTTCTAAGTTTCTTATGTTTATATATATTGTTTTATGTTATATAGTTTTATAATTATATTATAATTTTTTATATCATATATATAATTTTGGAGTCATACGTTTAAAAATATTTTATTATGTTTTATACTTAAGAAATTATATTTTAAACAACTAGTTTTATTATAGGAATTTCCAAAATATATATATAGGTTTAAATACTTTGAAAAAATGATTTAAAATATATATATATATATATATATATATATATATATATATATGTCGACATACATGTTTTGACATGTCGACATATAACGGTCACTTTTATTTGAATTTAAAAGTTGTGTCTTTTCATTTTAAAAAGTTTCAGAAATAACTGTGTCTCTTGGAACACTATATAAAGGCCTCATTTTAAAAAAAATTAAGAACTTATCATCTCCTTCTTCCCTACTTTACATACCATCATTATTCTTCTTAATTTTATAAGATTCTACACTTATACTCTGCCGATTTCAATACAAATTATATCGTTCTTCTTCTACTTTTAGTCTCTACCAAATACTCTCTGTTTGGAAGTGCTACATAAGAGTTTTAGGGAAATTGTAATCTGAAATAAGAAGGGTGTGTTTCTTGTAGCCCTGAAATCAAGGAAAAGGATAGGGTGTGTTCCTTGTAGCCCGTAAATCAAGGAAAAATAGCGGTGTAAACCTAGTAGCTGTGAAACCAAGGGTGTTGTAATTGGATACTGATATTAATAAAACTCTGTATAATCCAGCGTTGTTTGGGACTGGACGTTGGAGCAATTCAGACCAGTATAAAATCCGGTGTATTCTTTCCTTTTCCGCATTTTACTTTTGATTATATCTGCATCTGTGATTGTTTCTATTGTCATATTCATTCTATGATTCATATAGTAGTTTGTGTAATTGGTAACTGGTTAAGATTTCTATAAATTCTTTAAAACACTATTCACCCCCTCTAGTGTTAGTTTTACCTTAAGATCTTTGATCCTCTCCCCTAACAGCTGGTATTAGAGCTTGTTAGAGAACATGATAGGGGGTTCTGGCTCGGCTGTTTGGCGGTGAGCGGGAGACTCTTACTCCTACATGTCCCAATGGGAATGATTCGGTTGGTTGAGTCGTGAGGCTAGTCGTAAAATTAGTTCTGAGGCACCATTGTTTTGCCATGGTGGCAGGTTAGGCCACTGGTTGATGGTGACCCATAACAATTGTTATTGGAGAATACGTTTTCAAAATTTCATAATCTGAATTTTTGGAAATATTAAATGACAACCGACACTGGAATTTCTAATGATTATAGTTCATTTGTAGAGAGTTAGTCCACCTGTGACACGCCACGTCCGTTAATGTCACTCAATAAGAGAATGCATTAAGTTTCGTGAAACATTATAGGTAAACAGAAACAGAAATATCGCAAGACAGATATAAAATAGTAGTGGAATTAAAAACTTTTATTAATCATAGAGCATCGTGGTTCAAAAAATCATATGTCTAAATTACATAAAAAACAGTACATCATATCAAATTTTGTCTTGTACTTAAAACATCAGAGTACAATATAAAAGAAGCATAATCCATAAATAAAAACATAGCCATAGTAGAAAAGATAGGAGCTGGATCAATACATATAAACAGCTCCAGCAAAATGATAGCAGAATCCTGATCAAGCTTGAGTACTCCCTCCTTGAGAACCTCGGGGGGAGGGGGGATGGAAGAAAGAAGAGGAAACAAAAAGGGTCAGACATAGTGTGAGAATAGATAAGATAGAAAATTAGAATAGAAAAAGAAGAACATAACAACAGAATCGGAGTAACACGAATCTCATAGCGGAACGAAAAAAATATAGTATATAACATAACTTTGAAATACAAATCTGTCATTTGTATGTATGTATATATATAGAGATTATCATTTGAGTATAACACTTACACAACAGCGGAAATAAACATTAGCTATATAATCCTGAAGCCTCCAGCCCCAGCTCTTCAAGTATCTGTAAAATCCTGGCTACTTGATTGCCCATACAAAATTGGGTACCCAAGAGTTTAGGGAAAAACAAAACAAAATAAACTTTGGGTCAGTCATGGGATTGGTGTGAGTAAACTCCAACCATTTGTTTAACTTTTAAAATCCCTTTAAAAGGAAGGATAATCGTAAGACCGATCCACACATAAACACAGATGGTGTTTACCTTCCGATATTCCAAATTATTCTTTATATCAAAATTCTTCTGATATTACAATAGTGTCTATCAACCACAACTAAAAATCATTCAGCAGAATGCTTTCATCTCACATTCTACATACATAATATATAATCAAAAACCGCGGGCGCTTATCGGGTAATGGATTCCAACTGGCAAGGTATGGGACCACATTCCGACAGTGTATCTCTAGAGAGGAATACACCGAGTTCAACAAGAACATCTTCTAACTCGGGCTAAGCATGACAGTCACTCATTTCGCTTGAGTGTACCAAATGTATTATCACCAATGGTTGAGATCAGCAACCGTTTCCTAAAAGGGACAACATTGAAATTGATTATAGAAGTAAATGGAATTTCTCTAGATCAAGTGATAGTACACCCTAATTGACAGCTAACCACTTAGCCATGTGACCTAACCATTTCCTGGTTGTGAGGCTAGAGGTCATAACGTATAGATAACACCTTTATTTACTTTGAATGCCACATCACCATACCCGCCAAATCACAAATTGATTTCTCCAAAAATATCACGGGTATACAACTAAGAGAAATGAATTCCTCCGCCACCAAACATGAATACATTTGAAGAGATCAACTTATGCGATCTATTAGATATACTCTATTAGGCATTCTTCCATACAGGTTGTCCTGGGACTAGACAAACCGAAGACACTTTCTATAAACCCATCTTAGGAAATTTCTACCTAGGATTTGCCAAAACAGCCCTTGCATAAAGTCCGTCTTCAATTATCTTCATCATATATGATTCGCAATGCTAATTCCCATACGGAGTAGTTTTCAGATAATAAATCTGATCCTGGTCTCTCTGTATTGACGATAGAAAAATGGTCAAAACTTTGATAGTCGGTTATTTAACCATCAAAGGAAAACATCTATGCACACAACGATCTTGTTTCCAAATGGAAATTTTATCGATCAATCATCAATCACAATTTTCCCTTTAAATTAATTTATCATTAATTTATTCATTTCCCCATTTCCCATTTTCATATATTCATAAATTCTTATTTCCTAAATTTAGAAAATAAATATTATTAACATTGGAAAACATTTCCATATCTTATCCATGCATTACTATCCTCTCACATCTATCAGTCTCTAACTGTAAACTAGTAAGAGAACAATTCCATGAATATCAACCCCGAAGGCTGAAACCAACATCAGATCGATACCCAGAAAACTATTCAACATAATGAATCTCCGGTCAGTTTCTAATTTCCTTAACTGCATTTCTTATCTTCTTATCAAATCATTTCTTACGCAACTCTCGGATTCAGTTTACGAATTTAATTCTTTTATGAAAAACAATTATATAACGATAGCGTTATAGTATTTCCGAAATATCTAACTTAAAAATATAACTTTTATTCCTTAATTTAAATAAATAACTAAATAAACAATTTATTTATAAATAAATAAATAAATCTTGATTAAAATCGGAAAGTAAATAATACTTTCCCGAATCGATATAATCGAATTCGACGTGTAACCCTCTTTCGTGTAATCTCTATTCAATTAACTCTCTTCGAATAATTTATATTCGATTAATTCTCTTTGAATAACTTATATTCGATAACTCTCTTCGAATAAATTATATTCACTTATCTCTCTTTCGAATAATGTATAATCGATCATCTCTCTTTTGAATAACTCTATTCCATAACTCTCTTCGAATAACTTATATTCGATTGTCTCTCTTTCGAATAACCCTATTCGATAACTCTCTTCGAATAATTTATATTCAATTATCTCTATTCAAATAACTTATTTTAGTTTAACCCTATTTCCTATCTGATTCAAATACCCATTTGAATTCCTATTTCAAAACCCAATTTTCCTTATAAATGTTTTAATTTATAAAATATTTATTTTAATCCATTATTCACATTGAATGTGAATAATGTTTCCTTTATATAATCAATCAGTTTGATTTTTCATTTAAAAATAATATCCTATTTCCAAATTCTATTTATACTTCTATTTATAAACTATTCATAAAAATATTATTTATAACTCCCATTTCAACTGCTACGTTTACATTCGATTTCAAATATCGGTGTTGAAACCGATTTTACATCTCCATATAATTTCAGACTTATATATTCCATTTATCAAATGATAAATATTTTATTTTATATATAAAACATTATTTATAAATTTATCTTCTTAAATTATCTATTAAAACAGATTCTATTTAAAATCTACTTTAAATCCATATCTCATAATTCTTTTACATCTTGCCGTTTCCTTTTTATAATTCTATTTATTTTCCAAATAATTCCTTTTATAATTCTATTTATTTCACAAATAATTCTTTTTATAATTCTATTTAGTCCATAAAGTTCTTTATTTACTTCTTATTATTTCCATTAAGTATTTTAACCAAAATCGGTCTTATAAACTTCCATATAACTGTTGTTACCTTTATATAAAAGTTTCTTATTTAATTTTCAAATATCTCCTTTTACAAAATCCACTTGATTTTATAAAATTCTAAAATTTCAATATCCACTTCGCAAATTCCTTTTTAGAAAAATCCTTTGATTTAATATAAATATTTTTATTTCAGTATACACTTTGAAATTTCCCTTTTTACATTCCAGTATTTCTTATGGTATTTGAAATACCAAATAACCATGATCAATATCATCCAAACACACATAATGTACAATAGATTATATATCACATCATATATCACAATATATGAACAAAACAATATTATAAATATTGAGGAATCCAGTTGGATCGCTCGAACCTATTTCCCTGCATCCACAGATGTTAAACAATATAAATAACATCAATTTGATTTCAATATGAAATATTCTGATAAACATAATCAATATTTGATTAACGACATATATATATATATATATATATATCGTTATCTATATTCTCAACCAATAAATTAGCAGTTCATCCAAACAGTCAACACACAACAATCAACCAACATTTACCAATACTAAAAATACGTTATAAAAAAATAAATTGATCAGAGTTAGTGAGATTTACTCACATTGGACATTTATTGTAAAATAACGATAATTCTCGTTGATTCAGATCAGACAATTTATTTTGCTATAAATTGTAATGAGCTCCAAGTCACTCCGAATCAATTCCATTGTGTAGCCCTCGTCCACACGATCCCAGTGGATCTTGTTTTGCTGAATTTGGTTAATGTATGACAAAGTTATGATATTTACAAGTTAATATACAATTAAATTAAATAAAACTTGAATTTTTATTTTCAAATGGGCCTTAACCTTTCAATAACGTTGGCTCACTCCACTACTTAACCCACGACCCGCTTAGAACTTCGATCCTTCTTCCAAAAATACTTAATTGCAACCTGCTCCTTTGAAATCCCCATTTTCGAACTTCAGAAGCTTCGATCTGCCCCGTTCCTTCATGAAATCCAAAATGAAACCTACTGTTGTTCTCTCCTTCGAATTCCCTTTCTAGACAACATCGCGACATTCATCTCTTACCCAAACGCAAACCGCGATTCTAAGCTAGGTCCTCCTCAACAGGAACAGATGCGATTTCTTTTTCATCATTGCTTTATGCCAAACAATGGATGTTAGGGCTATAAAGCATGGTGAACCCAAATATCAAATTGATTCCATGAATCGAACTACAATTTTTGCACATGCCTAACCCTACTTCATTGCTAGTCATTGCGTGTTCCAGAATCTGCGTCCCACCAGGTAAAATGGCTATGAGGTTGCAGCTCTTCTTGCCAGGAACCCATAGAAAGTAACGTAGTAATTTATAGAATTTTGTATGAATTATTTTTAATTTCTAAGCTCATGATTTTCGTTGTTTAATGTTACTAGAGGTTGCGGCGCCTCATTTTGACCAGTGGAGTAAAGAAAATAGGGTTTGAGGATGGTATGGTATTTATAGGATATATTGGCTTGCTCAAGAAGCTTCATTCAATTTTAATATTAATTTATATTCGATAATTAACTGAATTTTTAACTTTAAAAATTCCTATGATTACATACAATATCCCAATTTGACAAAAATGGACAAACAACTACAATTCGACATAACAGACCCAAGGAAACTTGTTTCGTCGAATTCCGAATCCATTTGCTCACACAACGTAATTTTAAAGTCAATTTATTGACTGTTTATTACATTTAAATTCCGCATGGCCACATACTAACTCCAATAATCACGAAAATTGAAATCTAACAATAATTTAATATTCCGGATCTAACAAAATTAGTTTCATCAAAAACGGAGGTCATTTGCAAAAATGGCTATTTTTAAAGCTCTAAATAAACCCATTTTAATATTAATATATTTAAAATTAATTAAATTAAATATTTATAAATAAATATTATCGTATATATTCACATAGAATATAATACAGCTCCAAAATATTCCTATCTGAATTTATAACACGACATTTCAAATCCAGATTAAATCATTCAGTTTATATTAAAAATGCATTTATAACATAAATAAATTATTATAAATTATAAAGGAATTCCATAGCGACTTTTCGAAAATTTGAATTAATAATAAATCAAAATCTCCACGACGAAATCTTGATTTTTCTCTTCTATTAGAAAAATATATTTCACTAGCTCTGAACGTTTCTTGTTTCACAGAAATCTGGCTTAAAACAGATTTTGTATATTCGTTTAAAGTTTGAATCGCCAAATTATGAACTTCTGCGCCATTTCAGAGCTCGATTTTAATTATAATATAAATAATTCATTCTAGCATCGTTTATAAATATATTCGTTAATATAATTCAACTCTAAACTAGATTAAATATTTTTAAATAATCTAATATACACAACATTGCTATTTCAGCTATATTCTGATTATTTTGGAATTAAATATATTATATTATTAATTATATTAATTAAATATTAAGTATAATTTATTTCAATCCATTTAAAATTACCAAACCATTATTTAAATAATTGAACAAATTATTTGTTATACCGTTAAAAAATATGGTTCGTTACATTCCCTCCTCTCCCCCCCCCCCCCCCCCCCGCCTTAAAATAATTTCGTCCTCGAAATTGCTAAGGTAGAAAACAAACCCTATTAACTGGGTAAAAATTATTTGTTTTACTTCTTTATATTTTAGTTTCAACTGAACCAATTAATTTCAATTAAAATATTGATTTATTCTGATTAACTAAAATTTTCAAAAAATTTGAAAACACCTTAAAATTTCAAAAAAAAATCGCCAGCGTCTTCTTTGCACATCTCAATCGGTACAGCTACAACTTGCCTCTCTAGGCCTTCTCCAACTCAAAAGAAAATCAAGCAGCCAACCGGCTTGCCAATTCGGCTCACAAAATCTCATACCCAATATAGAATACAAACTTGTACCTTTTTGTCGGTCATATCATTATATCATTTCCATCTACTACCAATTCAACATATACCAATGTCACCCCAATAAAACTCCAATCAGTTTATCCTCAACGCAGCTATTCGCTTATATCCAAACCATAATCTCATTTCAAATCGAGTTTCATCCTCGATTCCAAACCTTTAACTTACCAGTCCAATACCATTTCAGATTCCTATCTCATAATCCAATTCCAATTCCAATTTTATTCGATACAAAAGTTTCTTATTTAATTTTCAAATATATCCTTTTATAAAATCCATTTTATTTTATAAAATTCTAAAATTTCAATATCCACTTCACAAATTCCTTTTTATAAAAATCCTTTGATTTAATATAAATATTTTTATTTTAAGATACACTTTGAAATTTCCCTTTTTACATTCCAGTATTTCTTATGGTATTTAAAGTACCAAATAACCATGATTAATATCATCCAAACACACATAATCAACAACAGATTATATATCACATCATATATCACAATATGAAAAAAGAAACAGTATTAAAATATTGAGGAATCCAATTGGATCCCTCCAACCTGTTTCCCTGCATCCATAGATGTTAAACAATATAAATAACATCAATTTCATTTCAATATGAAATATTTTGATTAACATAATCAATATTTGATTATATATATAAATATATAAATATATATATATCGTTATCTATATTCTCAACCAATAAATTAGCAGTTCATCCAAACAGAACACACAACAACCAACCAACATTTATCAATTATAAAAATACGTTATAAAAATATAAATTGATCAGAGTTGGTGAGATTTACTCACATTGGACATTTATTGTAAAATAACGATAATTCTCGTTGATTCAGATCAGACAATTTATTTTGCTATAAATTATAACGAGCTCTGATTCACTCTGAATCAGTTCCATTGTGTAGCCCTCGTCCATACGATCCAAATGGATCTTGTTTTGCTGAATTCGGTTAAAGCATGACAAAGTTATGATATTTACAAGTTAATATACATTTAAATTAAATAAAACTTGAATTTTTATTTTCAAATGGGCCTCAACCTTTCAATAACGTCGGCTCACTCCACTACTTAACCCACGACCTGCTTAGAACTCCGATCCTTCTTCCTAAAATACTTAATCGCGACCTACTCCTTTGAAATCCCCATTTTCGAACTTCAGAAGCTTCGATCTGCCTTGTTCCTTCATGAAATCTAAAATGAAACCTACTGTTGTTCTCTCCTTCGAATTCCCTCTCGAGACAACATCACGACATTCATCTCTTACCTAAAACCAAACCGCGATTCTCAGCTAGGTCCACCTCAACAGGAACAGACGCGATTTCTTTTTCATCACTGCTTTCCGCCAAACAATGGACTCAAGTGCTATAAAGCACGGTGAACCCAAATATCAAATCGATTCCATATATCGAACTACAATTTCTGCACAACGCCTAACCCTACTTCATGGCTAGTCATTGCGTGTTCCAGAATCTGCATCGCACTAAGTAGAATGGCTATGAGGTTGTAGCTCTTCTTGCCAGGTACCCATAGAAATTAACGTAGAAATTTATAGAATTTTGTATGAATTAATTTTAATTTCTAAGCTCATGTTTTCGCTGGCTTGCTCAAGAAGCTTCATTCAATTTTAATATTAATTTATATTTGATAATTAACTGAATTTATCACTCTAAAAATTCCTATGATCACATACAATATCCAAATTTGATGAAAATGAACATATAGCTATAGTTCGACATTACGGACCCAACGAAACTTGTTTTGTCGAATTCCGAATCCGTTTGCTCACACAACGTATTTTTAAAGTCAAATTACTGACTGTTTTCACAATTAAATTCCGCATGGCCACATTCAGACTCCAAAAATCACGAAAATTGAAATCTAACTATAATTTAATATTCCGGATCCAACAAAATTAGTTTCGTCGAAAACGGAGGTCGTTTGCAAAAATGGCTATTTATAAAGCTCTAAATAAACCCATTTAAATATTAATATATTTAAAAATAATTAAATTAAATATTAATAAATTAATATTATTGTATATATTCCCATATAATATAATATAGCTCCAAAATATTCCTATCTGAATTTATAACTCAACATTTCCATTCCAGATTAAATCAGTATTCAATTTATATTAAAAAAGCATTTATAATATAAATAAATTATTATAAACTATAAAGGAATTTTATAGCGACTTTTTGAAAATTTGTTTGGACCATAAATCAGAATCTACACGACGAAATCCCGATTTTTCTCTTCCATTCGAAAAATATACTTCATTAGCTCCGAACATTTCTTGTTTCATAAAAATCCGGGTAAAAACGGATTTTGTATACTCATTTAAAGTTTGAACCACCAAATTATGAACTTTCGTGCCATTTCGAGCTCGATTTTAATTATAATATAATTAATACATTCTAGTGTCGTTTATAAATATATTCGTTAATATAATTCAAATCTAAACTGGATTAAATATTTTTAAATAATCCAATACATACAACATTGCCATTTTAGCTATATTCTGATTATTCCAGAATTAAATATATTATTCTATTAATTATATTATTTAATAATTCAATATAATTTATTTTAAGCCATTTAAAATTACCAAACCATTATTTAAATAATTAAATAAATTATTTATTATACCGTTAAGAAATACGGGTCGTTACACTTCAGATTCAACTGATCCACCTCAACAGGCTGATCTTCTACTAACAACTCACCCTCCTCTAACTCCAAATCAACTGTTTTGTTCACCATCTTCTCGCTACTAGAGTCACTCATAACAGTATTATTTCTCATTGCAATTCCATAAAGAACAGGCACTAGTCCTGTTGTTGCGTCACTGAACTAGCAAAGGGACGCTCAAGGGTTCAACACTATCACTTGCTTCATCACTTTGACTACTAAGTTCTTCTTTAGCCTTTTGAGTTTCTAATCCAATCTCCTCTTTCCTTAACTATTTTCCTCTATGTTTCAAGTTAATAACCTTTTTCCTAGCTTGTTTTCTCTTAAAGAAAGAGAATTTTTCTTGTTTTCTATCTTGACCTTTAGTATTACCCTGATTATCTTGTTCCACCCCTTTCTTACTCACTGATTTCTGAATAACCTTGGCAGGAACTTCACATTCAATTTCAATAATGGTATCTGCTTTTACATAATTATCCAGTTTATGACCAAATACCCTACAAACTGAGTGGTTTCCAAAGATACAAGACTCGAACAAATTGATCAGAGCCATCAGGTGTTGCATAGGGAATTCAACAGGGAGTTCCTATTCTGGTGTAACTACGAACATATACTTGGCGTATTCAAGCCTATAAATTCTCTCAGTCTTCGCATCCATACATTAAAATCTACCAATTCTAGTCGCTAACCAGATTATACCCATCTTAGACCAAGCATATGGGGGAATATTGAATAATTTAATCCAGACGAGAACATTCCTAATCTTGGCACTAGAGTTACTTCTGCCAATATCCCATTGTTTAACAATAAGCACCTTGTTTATAATTATTAAAGGATCCGCCTTAGTTATCTTGCTTCAATCCTCAGGCAGAAAGAAGTGGGAAAAGAAAGGAGTTCCATTTGATTGGTTCTAAATAATGTCCTTTTTATTTTAAAAGAGGAAAAAGGCATATTTCACAACAACTAAGTCAAAACCCCAACAAAATTGAACACAAATAGGTTTATATCTTTTAGATCAAAATTATATAATTTATTATTTAACACTGAAACTAGTGATCTGGAATAAAACTAAATCTAAACAGTGTTTAATGAGACTGATTTCCAGATCTAAAGTGTTTTGCAACAACCACGCTATATTTTCAAACATAATTGTAGGCAATATGTATAAACAATTAAGTAAGCCTACAAATAATATTAATCATAACCATAAATCTATACTTTCAGGTTTGTATCAGCATTCATAAGCAGTTCTAATAGGTGTCATTTCATATTTAAGGATATTATAAACAGATCTGATAATATTAGGCATATATTTTGAGATTTAATTCAAATGAAAAAAAAAAGCTATTGTAACTTTGTTTGTAAATTTCTCACTCACATGAAAACATCCAAATCTTAAATGTGAATAGTCTTTTAGGCCTACAACTCTCAAATTACTACAGATCTACAATTATTTTGAAACCGGGATACTTTCAGATTTGTAAATTTGCAAGAAAATAGGAAAAGAGGGGAGAATTTGATGAAGAATAGCTTAGCCATCAATTTACACCATTTTCCATTAGAATCTAATCGTCCCTTTCAAATCTGAATAATTTATGTTTGATTGATTGTGTATGAATATATTTTTAATTAAGAAATTGATTGGAAGAGAAAGGGAAATGGCAGAGCTTCGCTGCCGCCTACAAATTTGTGTGAAAAAGAATGAGGCCTTGCCCCTTTATTTATATGAACCATTAGATTTGATTAAATAAAAATCTATATGTTTATAATAATATATAAAAAACTAAACCATCTTAACCTACCCATTTCTGGGCACTTCAGGCCCGAAGCGGTCGACCGCACCCCCAGGGGTGTCGGCCGCCCTTCGGATGATTTTGCTAGTGAAGGTTGGTTATAAATGGTAAGATATATTATATTTATTATGTTTATTTATTTCCGTCTATTATTCGTATTTCATCCGTAACTTTTTCATACGGACTCCGTTCGTAAAACTCCAAGCATGAAAGTTGACCAAAATTCCAAGACGAATGCAATGATTAAAGTTCCGTGGTCAAATTCCATCATTTGCAAAAATTCCTATTTTTGAGAATCTAATTAAATAACTAATTAATTGTCAAAATTCTGAGTTGTTACATTCTTTCCTCCTTAAAAGGAATTTCGTCCCGAAATTATGACACCAACTTAATCTATCCAACTCAACCAATTTGTGTTCATCCACTTTGCAACTATGTGTGCATGTGCACAGTGTACATAATGCATTTCAATCATAAAACATGTATGCACAATGATTCTAAATCGGATCTCCCTAGCTATATGTATACATTAAATTTTTAAAACACATTTGAAAACAAGATGCAAAACATACTACATATACTAGCAGTTCTATTTGAATGCAAATTTTGTAAATCCCTTTTTTCATCCAAAACGTCAACGCGTCTAATCGCTTCCTATTTTATTACTCTTAAAGAAAAGGAAATCAAAGCAAAGAATTTTATCGTTCCCTTTACTTGTAAATATTTCATTTCCCGATCTACGGTGGAAATTTCACTTCAGTTACCCAAAATTCTCCAAAAATTTCCATCTGTAGACTGTAAATGAGGCTTAGAACAAGCTCTAAAACGTAAAAGGAGGTAATTAATAACTTTCGCGCATCCTTGACAAGGTATGGAAAAACCATTTCCAAGGCTAAAACAGCCTTTTTTATTGTCATTAACATTTTTATCACTTCGTCGGTCCTATTGCACTGCTAAAATCAGCACACAAATCATCCAAAAATCTTCCTTACGCTGTTCTTGTAACCAAAAATCGAAATTTTTCATAAAAATAAATTTACGCTTTAAAACTTCTTACATCTATTTTGAAATTTTCCTTTCAATATCATTTCACTTTCTATATGAGATTCATATGAAAATCAAAATTTCGGTAGCGTGTGCTTCATTTGCACCATTCAAACCATTTATTTTAATGTAAAACAGACATTCTAAACACGGTCAAACTGATGTATCCAAATTTTGTGTTTTCACACGAACCGAAATAAAAGAAAGTAAATCAGTAAAAAATTAAAAATGATAAAAGTTTTTTTCAAACAACGTTTCCAAAAGTTTTAAAAATATATTTTGCGGAAACTTAAACGATTCAAGTCACATGTTTGGCGGAAAAAGGAAGTCGGTCATGCAAAAATGCAAAAACAGAAACCACACATAAAAGGATGCAATAAATTTTAGCTTAACAAGAAACAACTGATTAATTAAACCCGTGACAATAACAATGCAAAACTTGTCATTCGCTAAAATTTATGAAACACAAAATTTTATTCTTTCAAGCTCCTGGACAACTGTTAGTTAGATAAGAAAATTGAGATTTCATCCAAACAGATACGCGTGAATGACATTAAGAAATCCCATTAACATAAGTCGTGCGATTTAAACAACACTAACAGTTACAAATACTACAAAACAAAGATAAAAAATACTAGAAAGGGAAACATACGATACAAAATGCACAAGGCATAAACTATCCACGACTAAGCGATACGAGATGGTCGATCCCCATAACTGGAATTCGATCCATTACTACCTCCATGCCAGGAACGTAGTATGTCCAAAATGCAAAAAATCTCGTAAGCCTGCCGACGTTGCTCCCTACAAACCTCTTGAAGCGCGGCCTGCATATGACGAATGGCGATGAGCCCCGAGCTATCCTGGCTAGGCTGCTGCGGCTGTTGAACGAAATTAGGAGGTGTTGGGACAGGAGCATCGGGCAGCTAAATACCCATCTTACGGAGAGTGGCGCGGCTAATGGCATTGGGGTCCTTCTTCACCGTTGTCTGCCCAGTAAGCCTCACCGGAAGTGCCGGAAGACAGGGATGAAAAGATGACTATAAGGAAAGTGGCTCTATGGGGTGCCGATGAAGGGCTCATGAAGATGAATCATATGCACACGTGCCCAAATGAAGGCTATACCGCCAAGAATAACATAGGTGGTGTGGCGCATAGAAGGATAAATCTGCTCCAAGTTGCCCATCTTCGGGATAATGTTGTGATGTATGATACAAACAACTACATGGGCAATGGGCCACAGATTAGCGGTGGTCCAAACCCTAGGGTCTTCTAGCAAGATACGCTGAAGAATCCGAGGGTCCTCCGTCTCGATAGCATCAAGCTTGGACCCGACTGCCGAGATACCCAAAATTTGTTCCAAGTCATCATCGGTAAACTCGATATAGGTGCCCATGACCTCAGATCAGATGACGCAAGATTCGTCATCGTTGTCAGCATCCATCTAGGCATCAAATAAGCGACAAAAAGCTCCTCCAAACCAAAAGCGGCGAAATCAACGAACTTCACCGTTCGACCAAAATGAAAATCATAATTGGCCATTGCTAAGTAACGCTTAATGTTTTCCTCATCGCGGTGTGGCCATGTGGCCTCCTGAGGTGGGAGACCAGGGTGTTGAGCGATGACATTTCGAGGAGATTTCATGGAGGAATTAGCCAAATGGGTGAACGAATTTATAGATCAAGAGTATAATAAGGTAAGGATCTATACGAGAAGGATTTTGGTGGTAATTAGGGACGAAACAGAGCAAAGATTTCTCGGATTAGAGCTTGGGAATGGGGGAGGGTTTTGGGTTTGCTGAAAATGGGGTTGGGGGAGGAAACGTCGACTAGAACGATATATATATATATATAGTTTCAACCGAGTCGGGTCGGGCACAGGCCACATCCCATAGGGAGAAGCGGTCGACCTGGCTCCTAGAGGGCGGTTGACCGCTTGCCCAAACATGGGCATGTTCTGAACCTCGGCCCAACGGCCTGAATAAATTATACAAAAATTAAAATTCCTATTACGTTGAAACGACTTCCGAACCCAACCGAATTCTCATGTCGACTTCCACCACTTGTTGAGTCGAGAAATTTAATTTCCAATACCTTTTTCTCTGCCTTTGAGCAGTTGTGACTACCAACGAATGGACTTAAAATAGAGAATCAGCTAGAAATTCGAAATAAAAATTAAAACGGATTTTCCCGTTAACTAGTTGACATAAAATTAAACGATTCGAAATCAAATACCCCAAAAATCATGACGAAGGATTTTACTTAGCCTTTTCAAAGGAAAATTTGAAACTTTTCAAAATGATATTTATTATAAACTAACGATTTTGTTTTATAATCCAACTTATTATTGCTACTATTATTGTATTCTAGATTATCTTACAAACTAAAAAACTTTTGGCATTCAAAAGTGTCAGAACATTAAAGTCCCGAGGATTAATTGTGATGATTTCAATAAATTATCCAATATATATAAAAAGAGGGTACTAAAAATCATAAGGGATGGTATCAATTAATTTCAAGTTTAGCAGCATTTCCTTTTCATCTCCAATTCCCTTCTTTCTACTAATCGGATTATATTTATTAAAATCACACAAAGCACAACAATTCTAAATCACAAATAAATTAAAATTTTAAAATCATATTTATATTTATAACCATGCCTTTGCAAAGCCTTTTTCTGAAACCGAAATTTCAAAACTTTCAAAATCCATTTTATTTCCCAAATAGTTTTAAAACTATAATTCCCTCAAACATAATGCCAAGAATTCAAATGAATATTTCAACAAAAGAATATTCAGAATTTTATCGAAGCATTGAATGGATTTACCTCGTAATTATTTCGAATAGATACGGTATACTAATTCGAACTTTTCCCGTTTTGGATCAAGAAAAGGTCTTTGACCGGAACTACCAAACGAAGCCAAAAATCAGAAATCGCGACTGTCTGGGTTATAGCTAGATTTTTGTTTAGCGTCTAAATTCAAATCAATTGAATCTGCCATATGTCATCTTCATGATCTTCATGACGAGATTGACAACGTACTATAAGGTAAGGCAGAATTGGCTAGAAATACGAACTCAACATATTTCAACTCTCAGTCGCTTAAAGCCCTTTTTATATAATTAGGCGCAGGACTAATTCATCGTCGAAATAAATTAAAGTTGAGTAAGAAAAACAGAGAAAATAAAATCAAATTACATTCTCTTATGAGTCCTAATTTAACTAATTTCTCTGATCGCCTAACCTATGCTCTGATACCAAATGTAACACCCCCACTTTTCTAAGCCTAAATTTCGACAAAAATTGAGACTCGAACACATCCAAGTGTGAAGCGTGTATATCTGGTACCTGCAAATAAATGAGCATGATCATAGTTAGAGTACAATAAAAATAACTCATAGTGGAAACAAAATAGGATAGACGACTAGTATTAACTCAAGTAACTATATTTTTGAAAGTAAGTCACTTTGTCAATACTGAGCATGAGAGAAAACGAGAACCGAAAGCCAAACCTAAACACCTGTGAGAACCCGAACTTATCTAGAAAACATGGGAGGTTGTATGGGGAAGGGGTTAGAACAACAAGTTTTGGTGAACAAGAAATGTACAACACAGATTATAATACATAGATGTATCCCGTTTAGTTCGACCAAAGATATATGCCTGCCAAGATTAGTTGTTCTAACCTAACCTTGAAAACATTTATGCATGACTCAAACTACCCTTTTGAAGGCAGCATTCCCAATAAATACGATGCCGAGATAGAACATTTACGCATATATTTATGAAGCCTTTAAACCAGAACTTAGTTGATTATTAAATCGAGAGTGAACTCCTAATTACGGAGTTTACTTATTCATATGCGCATCCTTATCCACTTAATGCCTCTCTATCTAATGATAAATAGGGTGGATTCTCCCAATCGCGTTATACCCTAGGCGGACTTGTTGGTCACTCAACACTCCTCGATGATTTATTCAACATTAATATAAACTAGAGGACACTAGCTATGGGGCCATACTAGTTAAGGCTTAGGTCATTCACGCATAAAACCCATACCACGTGTAAGGTGAGAGATGGTGTTTCGCTTTACCATCTAGCTGACCTTATTGGATAATTTCCTTAGTCGCTTAAAACTTCCCGTAGGATAGGTAGTCCTAAGGAATGACCATACCAGACATTTTCGAAATTCCAGGTTTGGGTAGGCCTCACACACACCATTTAAGACGCCCTAGATTGGAATACCTACTCCCGGGTGGACTTCTCTACCCAAGCGACTTAAGAGCCAGGGAAGAAGACTATACACGAATATTATCAAGTTTGCACCCAATTAGCCTTTAATGCTTTCACTTATGTGAGGTGGGTTAGCAATCACTTAATACCTTTTTATAGGTGGATCTGACCACTTAAGACCTTAATCCCAAACCAGGCTACGTTATGAAGTTATTCCCGTTTAGTTTCTCTTAACGGAAATAACATTCGCACACGGTTACTTATCATCACGGGTTCCTATAGTTAAGGATGCTTCACATCAATGACCTACCAAGTCCTACTCTAACTTTTAATTTATACGTTATGTATTAACTAGTATAAGTAAGGAAAGTGAAATCCTTCTTTTCTTAGCCTAGGATATTTATTTTACTATTCTCCTAATTGGACTTAGTAATTTAAATGGCAAGCAATACCCATTAATCCCCCTCTTTATTTCATTTATTTCTGTTCATTGGGTTATTGCCATTTATAACCATAACGGTCATATTCTTCTGAGGTAACAAACAATCTTTAATTTCTTAATTAACGATGTAATATCCTTATTTTATTAGTCCTGAAGTATCTATATTTTGTACCGCAATAGAGATTACTAAATTTTATTTATTTACTTATTGCTTGTTATATATATATATATTTGCACCAGACCTCTCACATTAATTTGACCCTATGTGAATGTTGGATTTGTCGGGCGGTGCCAGGTGGTTTCGGGTAGACTTCTACAACAAGTTGAAATTAACCGTGTGCCTTAGTGCGGTTATATTTTAAAATTCCCTAATTGGGGTTTATAACATTAATCCTAGTGAATTTAGAAATTGTAACCATTAGGCTTAATTACCTAATTAAATTTACTTTTCCTCAAATCAACGTCGGTTAAAATAGCTATTTATTTATTTATGGCCCCGTTAATAGCAATAAATTACATTAATTGCTACAGTGGTCACCACAAATATTTTTTTTAATATGGATTACATTTTTATGTATAATTCCATGAATGAATACCATTCACACATTCCGACATCAATTATAATGTATATTTCGTTGTTTACCTAGATTCGGGCTGATAATATATATATATGTATTTATATTTTTGCACGGTTAACTTCTTTTATTCTTTTTATAATTAAGTTTAATAATTTGGTTCAACTAATAACCAAATGCTCCTTTTTGTATTCAATTTTGCAATAAGGTTCTAAATCTTACAAAAAGACTACCAACTGTAGTTTTTGTCAGTTGTGCCAGAATACTGCAGCAAACATTATTTCAAACCACAAGAAATATAATTTATGTGTATTTTGGAAAAGTCGATGCTAAATACACACAAATATGTATATTCGTATTTATACATAAATTTGTACAACTTTTCCCTTTTCAATATTCGACATATTTCTTATTGATTCCAAATAATGTCCTTTTTATTTTAAAAGAGGAAAAAGGAATATTCAAAACAACTAAGTCAAAACCTCAACAAAATTAAACACAAATAGGTTTATACTTTTTAATCTGTAACAACCCGGAAAATCTGAACTAATTTAAAAAATTTATTTTAAATAAATTGGTTGAAAAATTTGCCAGAAATTAAAATTTTCATTTTTAAATAATATTAAAGCCAGTGAAAATAGTCAATTTTCAAACGACCTCTGTTTTCGACGAAACTACTTTTGTTGAAACCAGAATGTCAAATTATTACTAGGTTTCAATTTTTAAAATTTTCCGAATTAGTATGTGAGCGTGGCGAAAGAAAATGTGTTTTATTCAATTCAATCAAATTTAATCGACTGAAAAATAGCCCTTTTTCAGATGGTCTCATAATTCGACAAAATTAATTTTGTTAGGACCGTATTGTTATAACAAAGCCAAATATATTTTTTCTGGAATTTTCTGAGTCTGTATTTAGCCTCGGTGAATTTATTTATGTGAACGAATTAATTTAATAAAGGATTTAATTATTGAATTAAATAATTTAGGCCACGGACAGCCGTTTGGGCGGACGGGACCTGGCCCGTTGGATCCGGAACAGGGGCTATTGGGTAGGGGCACCTTCAGTTGGACTGAAATTGGATTGGTTTTAAACTTATGGATTTAATTACAAAATTACCATTTGAATTATATAAATAATTGAGAAAGATAAAAAAAACCTAGGCACTGTTCATTTTCACTTCAGCCGCCGCCCCCCTTATCCCATGGTCGATACTGTTCGAAACCTCATCCTCTAAATCCTCCTCCATCACCAACTTTCAAACCACAACCTATACACCACTTCGAAGCCCTTTCCACCACCTTCACATCCATACGGACCTCGACCCGAACCATCACCTGAAACCCGAGAACCGACGTCGTGAACCCAGCCACTTTCGAGCGCTGCCCCGACCACCACACTCCACCCCACTTAAGGCGCACGCGCGCCACACTCTGCTCTCCGACGTCCTGTCACCGTATCATCTTCAAGCTGCAAGAACTGATCGAAAATTTTAAACCTAGGATCGAACAGAAGACAAAACGTGCGGCCCTTGTTCTGTAGGTGGAAGAAAGCACTATTCCTTAATTAACTATTTAATTAATCAATATTAAAATTTTTCCAATCTTAATTAAACAATAACTAATTCGTTCTAGCTTGGAATTCGATGATTTCTGAAGCTGTGCGATCGTGATACGGAATACTACGCTTCAGAACTGACTAGGACTGATTCTAGACCTTTTGAAATTTTTGATATGGATTTGAATTGAGGTGAGATCTCCGATTTAAATAATTAAATTATTTAAATATTTTCCTCGCTAGTTAAATAAGTGTTGTATGTTAATAAACCAGATCTGCGATGTTATGAAATTGTTGAATATTTATATATTGATTTGTGATGTTTTTATTTAGATCTGATAGTTAATTATTCTATTAATTCAGATCTGTATGTTAAGAATAAATTAGATGTCGAATCACATATTTTGTTGAACCGCATATAGAATTATGACGAACAAAAAGGACATTTCTTTTTATTTACATCTAGTTGTAAATAAAATATTGATTATAGAAATATGAAAAACAAAAAGGACATTTCTTTTTATTTACATCTAGTTGTAAATAAAATATTGATTATAGAAATATGACGAACCAAAAGGACATTTCTTTATATTCACATCTAGTTGTAAATAAAATATTGATTATAGAAATATGACGAACAAAAAGGACATTTCTTTTTATTTACGTCTAGTTGTAAATAAAATATTGATTATAGAAATATGACGAACAAAAAGGACATTTCTTTTTATTTGCATCTAGTTGTAAATAAAATTTTGATTATAGAAATATGAAATTCCTTTTATTTACCATTTAGTTGTAAATAAAATCTTGATCGTATAAAAAAAGAACAAATTTTGCGATGACATTTTATCTACATTTTCTATGTAGAATAAAGAGAACAAATTTTGCGATGACATTTTATCTACATTTTCTATGTAGAATAAAAGAACACATGCATTTACATTTATTATGTAAATAGGATATGTAGAATAAAAGAACACATGCATTTACATTTAGTATGTAAATAGCATATGTAAAATAAAAGAATACATTTATTTACATTTATTATGTAAATAGGATATGTAAAATAAAAGAATACACTTATTTACATTTATTGTGTAAATAGGATATGTAAAATAAAAGAATACATTTATTTACATTTATTATGTAAATAGGATATGTAAAGTAAAAGAATACATTTATTTACATTTATTATGTAAATAGGATATGTAAAATAAAAGAATACATTTATTTACATTTATTATGTAAATAGGATATGTGAAACACCCCACCTCTGTTAAGGTCACTCACAAAGGGAATGCCTTAACTTTGGTGGTGGTTTATAAGTAAAAGTCACAGATAAACTCAAGACAGATATAAATACACATATTTTAAACAGCGGAAAACCAAACAGACTTTTATTTCATCAATACGTGTTCAAAACAAAACATTCCATAATTGTCTCAAAATACTTCCAACATTACAACCTCGTAACTGTCTTGATTATTAAAGAAGCATAAAACATAAATAAAGTGACAAAAATCCCCATAGTGATATCCAAAGCCATAATCCGAGCAAGAAAGATCCAAATCATACATCTACGGTCTTGGAGCTTGAAGAGGGTCTGACTGAGCTGAGTTGTTTCCTCCCTGGGGACCTGGGGGGGGGGGGATGGAAGAAAAGAAGACGAAAAGAAAATATGGTCAAACATAAAGCCTGAGTAAATCTAGTAACTCTTCAGTTGTGAATAAGAAAAGGGCATGTTAGATATATACTGAAAATAGGAAAGTGTCACAAGCTAAGGAAGTGTCGAATGTACTATCACACCCATACTATATCTCTGCACTTACTTGAGTTTATTCTAACTGGCACCCCATGGTAAGGGTGAAGTGATCCCCATTCTTATTAAAAGATTGGCTCCTACTCGCGTTAACATATGTCATACGGCCCCCAAGAGTTGTAGATACCTATGCTGGTTCCACCATGGTGTGTATCAAGACCCATGGTGGCGGCCCCGACACAAATCTAGAAGGCATAGGTTATACTACAGGTGTCCCCAGTGCCCTGGTTGTCTGCTCCGGAGTGTGTGCACGCCCGCACCCCGTTAGACCTACACTGCACCCACCGTCGTCGTTTGACCGCTTACAATCAGCCCAGTAATTGTGCCCCACCCTGCCTAGTTTTAGGGTACCGTTGATACCTAACTTGGGTTACTGCTGAAATGGGTCCCTGGTTACCAGGATTTTCTAGTCAAACATGTTAAGTGGTTAAGTGTCTGTATTTACCTAACCCCACCCATCAATTCTTGTTAACATGTTGAATTTGGTTAAGTGTTATAGTTGACTTAACTCTACCATCTGTCCTTAGCCTCTTAGGAGCACCAGACCACTCACATTAGACAGGTATTGCTACGGTTACTGGATGTGCCGGTCGGTTCCGGGAAGGTTTACACCGTAGCTCAGTCTAACCTCGGGTCCTTATTGGGCTCAATGCTTAACCACCCACATTGGATAGGTATTGTTGTGATTACTGGACAGCCGGGCGGGTCCGGGCAGGTTTACATCACAACTCAATCCAACCTCGGGTTAAGCATATCGTGTTTTCTAAATTTACATATTTTATTACTTCTCAATTATATATGTAAATGTCATATCTTTTATTCTTGGGTATATCAATCCATACCGCTTAAATGTCATTGTCGTTGGCATGTGCCAAGCATGCCAACATATATATTTTCATGTTTTACACCCAACGTTATTACCCTCGCTTATACGTTCGCAACATTATAACAAATGTTGGGCTCGACACAATTTAGCCCAACTTTATAAACGTGAGAAAAAGAGGAAATCAATAACATGTAATATTTTACAACATATAAGGGTGTGTGGCGCATGAACTTGCAATTTAGCGGTACTAACATAAATGATGGGTCATGTGAACTTGCATTCAAATCAAAGTATAACTAAGTAGGTGACATATGAAATGGCATAGTTTAAGCTAATATAAACTTGTGTTTAAACATGCTGAACTTGGCATAATGTCAACCACAAAACTAGCATGTTGTATATTCACCAAAATGTCCAATTATAACATCT
Organism: Allium sativum; assembly: GCA_030737875.1. Lineage (NCBI taxonomy): Eukaryota > Viridiplantae > Streptophyta > Magnoliopsida > Asparagales > Amaryllidaceae > Allium > Allium sativum. Next base: position 953,517,103 of record CM060913.1, read on the forward strand.
AATCACATAGCCTATTTCAACACGAACTTGCATAGTTTATGAAACCCAAACGATGCTTAACATAGATCCAATTATATTTTGCAAATAAACATGAAAATGATATCATAAGTTTTGGGTCATGTAGGCATAAAAGGTTTCAAATCTAGAACATGTTTACATAAATTCTAATTTATACTAAGGGAATATACATAGTCCATGCCATCGACATATACATAAAGGGATCAATTTCTAGTTTTTGCCACAAACTTGCAAGTGCCATTGTTTTCATATACAATTGTTCAATAGGCTTGCATCAATCAATTTATGCCACAAACATCAATACACAAGTCATGATAGAACCATTACAATACACAAAATTTATACAATAACACAGTTCTATTTTCATTTACATCGAATCACATCACAGTTTTTATTCATATTCTGAAAGGTCACTATGCTTACAACGAATGCAGAATCTTGAATTCTGGATTCTGAATTCTGAAATTGAGATGCGCTCCTTTGGGTAGACTAACGTTGCGTTGATTAATTTGATTAAACTTTAATCTTCTTCTTAATTTGATTCATCCCTAGGTTTTTCTCTCTTGATGGCTATGTTCAATTCCTCCCTGGCAGCATGACGACTCCTTTCTTATTTTTTTTGTGTGAATTTTCAGTTGAGACTTAGGGTGTATTTATAGTTTTTTAAATTGTTTTGAGCCTTCAGATGAAGACAGGAGGAATCTAGACCGTACAAAGTTCAAAGAGCCAATCAAGAGGTGACATGTCAGCCCTAATGACACACAGAGCCACAGAAATCCGAGCCAGAGCAAGACCTAGCCAGCCATGTCGACCAGGCAGGTCGACACCCAGGTCGACGCTATGGTCGACCTGGGGGGGCCAGGTCGACACTATGGTCGACCTGGGGAGGCCAGGTCGACACCATGGTCGATCCTATGGTCGACCTGGTCTCTGGGTGGGAATTTTCCCACCCAGCCCAGTTTGAATCTGAAATTCAAATTTTTGAATTTTAAACTGAGCTGTTTGAATTTAAATTTTGTTCTGAAACTTCCGAAGGCCATAACTCTTCATACGAAGTCCGATTCACGCTAACTCGGACTCTATCTCAAGCAAATTTCCGAGACGAACGAAATGGCATAACCCATTTCCCTTAATTATTTCATTTAGAATTAATTATACTTTAATTTGTGAAGCTTAACATTATAAAATTCACGGGGTGTTACATTCTCCCCCTTAAAAGGATTTCGTCCTCGAAATCTTTAAGTTAGGAAGAATGTATATCCTACCATCCAACAGTCCATCTACTCAACCAACAAACACAGGCGTCCACTGTCCTTAAAAGACTTCTAATGCTTCATGATCATATGCATAGTGTGTGTACATGTCCTTATCTAATGTAGAAATCAGGCGGTCTACTGATTCAGTTGACCTCCTTAATACGAATCATGTAAGTGTCATGAATCCATTATGTATGCAAATTTTTCCTACTCATACTTCTATATGAGTGCACAACTATTCATACAAATGCGACGACCATATGACAGCATATCAAGTTTCAACCATATACAAATGAGAATACATATATATGCATATGCAATATGAAGTGACTGAGCCGATCTAAAACCTAGGGTGTGTGTGTGTATATGCATCCACGAGCAACCACTAGCAATCACTAGCAACCATTTGCAGCCATTATCCATAACATGTTTTTAAATACATGTTTGCATCCATTTGTTTTCTACCTAAGGAGTTAGGAATAGGACCGAGGAGATATACCTAAAAAGATAGATAAAGCATAACTTAAGGAAATAGAGAGATCAAAGATGTACCCTCAAAAAGAAGAGGGTAGGCAGCGCGCATTCTGTCCTCAGTTTCCCAAGTCGCGTCTTCCTTGACGTTGCTCCACTGAACATTAATGAGTTTGACTTCGTGGTTGCATATCTTTTTCACTTCAGTTCCTAAAATGCGGGTTGGAACTTTCCTCACAGTTGCTTCACGTTCCACTTCGGCTTCTTCTAGAATGCTAGGTTCCACAACTTCCTCAGACTCATGCAAACACTTCCGGAGGTGAGAAACATGAAAGACGTTGTGAACTCCGGTCAGTCTCTCGGGTAGCTTTAATCTATAGGCCATCTTCCCAACCTTCTCGATGATAGGAAATGGTCCTACAAATCTTGGTGCTAGATTTCCTGCGGATCCAAAGCGAACGACGTTCCTTAAAGGAGATACCTTAAGGAAAACCCTGTCCCCAACCTCGAACTCAAGGTCGGTCCTTCTTTTGTCGGCGTAGGATTTCTGTCGGTCTTGGGCAGTCTTCATCCTCCTTCGTATCAGGTCCACTTTCTCCGAAGTCTCTCGAATCATGTCTGGCCCAAGTATAAGCTTATCTGTACACTCCCACCAACAACTTGGTGATTTGCACAGTCTTCCATACAAGGCATCGAAGGGTGTCATGCCTATGGTAGCTTGGTAGTTGTTGTTGTAGGCAAATTCCACTAAAGGAAGGTAATCCTCCCACGTCCCTCCAAAGTCAAGAATGCAAAGTCTCAATAGATCCTCTAAAACTCTATTCACCCTTTCCGTCTGGCCATCGGTTTGGGGGTGATAGGTCGTGCTCAAACATAACTGTGTGCCTACAGCTTCTTGCAGACTCCGCCAAAACTCGCTTGTGAAGATAGGGTCTCGGTCACTAACAATGCAAGAGGGTATCCCATGGAGTCGAACTATTTCCTTGAGATAAAGAGATGTTAGAGATGCGGCAGTCCTTCTACTCTTGATAGGTATAAAGTGGGCGCTCTTAGTAAGCCTATCCACTATTACCCAAATGCTAGTGTTGCCTCTTCTCGACCTAGGCAGTCCATCAATGAAGTCCATTGAAATGCTATCCCACTTCCACTGTGGGACCTCTAAAGGATGAAGTAGTCCTCCGGGCTTCTTCTGTTCCGCCTTTACCCATTGGCAGGTCATGCACTTAGAAACAAAATCTGCCACGTCTTGCTTCATGCTGCTTCAAAAGAAAGTTCTTTTTATATCCTTGTACATCTTATCACCGCCAGGGTGTATAATCATCTTGGAATGATGTGCTTCCTCGAGAACCTTCTTTGTCAACTCCCTTGCTTGTGGGAGGCATAATCTTCCATCTCGCCTCAGCCAACCCTTATCATCGATGGCGTATCTACTGAAATGACTAGAAGTCTCACCCCTAATAAGTTTATCAATCACATCAACAAGCTGAGGGTCTTCACGTTGTGCAGCCCCTATTGAGTCCAAGAGAGTAGGGCGCACTTCGAGAGATGCTAACAAACCCGATACAAAATCTGAGGAGGGCCTAAAGTTAAAACTGGCTATATACTCCAGGCTTTGCCTTTCCACAAAGAGAGGGCTTAAGGTCAGTTTCTTTTGGCTCAAAGCGTGTGCTACTACGTTGCCTTTGCCGAGAGTATAGGAAATTTCAAAGTCATATGAGGCAAGAAACTCCATCCATCTTTGCTGCCTCAAGTTTAGATCCTTCTACGAGAAGAGATATTTCAACGATTTATGGTCAGTGTATAATTCGAACTTCTCACCTAGGAGATAATGGCGCCAAGACTTAAGCGCAAAGACGATGGCGGCTAACTCGAGATCGTGGGTTGGGTAGTTCTTTTCATGAACTTTCAATTATCTTCCGCCATAAGCTACTACCCTTCCTTCTTGCATTAGAACAGCGCCTAGTCCCGTTCCACATGCATCTGTGTATACTGTGAACATTTTGCTTCCATCTGGCAAAGTTAGAACTGGAGCTGTTGTGAGAGCCCTTTTTAATCGTTGGAAAGCAATGTCACAGTCTAAATCCCAAGCGAATGCTAGATTCTTCTTTGTTAGCCTTGTGAGTGGGGCTGAGATTTTCGCGAAATCCCTAATAAATTTTTGGTAAAAACCGGCTAGCACAAGAAAGCTTCGAACTTCGGTTGCATTTCTTGGTGTCTTCCAATCTTGCACTGCCACCACTTTCGCGGGGTCCACAACCAACCCTTCTTTGGACACTATATGCCCCAGAAATCTTACTTCTTTTCTCTTGAAGTGACACTTGGAAAATTTGGCTTTTAACTGATGTGCCCGGAGAGTATCCATGATTTCTTTCAGATGTTGAGCATGCTCTTCCTCATTCTTTGAGAAGATTAAGATATCATCTACGAAGACAACCACAAATTTGTTGAGGGATTCTCTGAACACCCTGCTCATTAGGTCTACGAAATAAGCGGGTGCGTTTGTCAAGCCGAAAGGCATGACAAGCCACTCGAATAAACCGTCTGGGGTTCTGAACGTCGTTTTATCAATGCTATCTTCAGCTACTCTTAGCTGATGGAACCCAGTTGCCAAATCAAGTTGGGAGAAGACCGTTGCACTTAAAAGCTGATCAAACAAATCGTCGATTCGGGGAAGAGGGTGCCTATTTTTCTTGGTCAATTTGTTTAACTCCCTATAGTCGACGTAAAGGCGAAGCGAACCGTCCGCTTTGGTTGCGAACACCACTGGAGCACCCCACTCCGAAATGCTCCGTCTAATGAACCCCTTTTCAAAAAGTTCTTTAACCTGCTTTCTGAGCTCCTTTCTCTCCTTTGGAGCCATGTGTCTGACAGGTAAAGCTATAGGTTTTGCATTATCCACAAGATATATGCGGAAGTCTATTTCCCGCCTCAGAGGTAAGCCTTTCACCTCCTCAAAGACATCCGGATATTCCCGGACTACTCTAACTGATTGCAAACTCTCCTCAGAAGCATCAAGCGACTCTAGATAACTAAGCATAACTGCATTCAGGGGATTACAAGAAATTTCTAGAGTGTTACCAAGCCGAGTCAAGAGTCTAACTACTCTTTTATCACAATCAAGAATGGCACTACTACTGGATAACCAGTCCATGCCTAATATCGAACCGTATCCCGGGAAGCCCAAAACAAAGGCATTACAGCTAAACTCAACGCTGAGGATAGAGATTTTCAAACCCAAACAAACCATTGACAAGTAAGCGGAGCCCCCAATTGGATTTGAAACTACTAAGGGATCTTCTACCATACTAGTGTCTAGATGCAGAGATTCTACTAAGGCAGATGAAATAAAAGAGTGTGATGCGCCAGAGTCAAAATGTGTACGAACTGGATGATCATAAAGATAAACTACACTTTCTACAGAAATATTACTACCTCGTTCTTGCTGAGGTGCCACTAGCGCATGAACCTGACCCCCTGAAGTGGATCCAGCTTTCTGTCCCTGCCCTTTCTTCTTTGGGAAGTCAATAGCTTGGCGCCCAGTCTCTCCACAATGGAAGCAACCACCTATCTTCGCCTTCCTTTTTCTGCAGTCTTTTGATATATGGCCCATAATGCCGTAGAAATTGCACCTTCTCTTCTCACAGGGCTTATTGTTCTTTCCTCGTTTCTTGAAGTCTGTTTTCTTTTCTTGTAGACCCTCTTTCTTCTCTTCCACCTTAGTTTCTTTCTTGCTGTGGTCTTCCTCGTGTAGCAACGCCATGTCCACCAAGCTTTCATAAGTCGCTCCCGTGGATACATGGGTCATGGCAAGGCTGTGTAGAGGCTCATTCAAACCCTTGACGAAGCGAAGTGCCTTCTTATGTTGGGTGTTTACTAAGTCTAGCCCAAATCTGGCCAGCTGATTAAACTGATTAACATATTCCCTGATCGTCATGCTTCCCTATTTCAGAGTGAGAAACTTTTCCATTTGCAGGCTTCTTTCGGCTTGGGAGAGGAATTTCATCTCAAACCTTGTCCTGAAGTCTTCCCATGTTTCCACCGCCCTCTGAGCATTGGTAATTTCCCACCAATAGGAAGCTTCATCCTTAAGCAACCATACCGCTAGTTGTATCTATTGCCTGTCATCAACTCCGAAGATGACAAACAAATCCTTAGTCTCCTTTAGCCAGTTTCTTGCTCCTACAAAGGATTCTATCCCATAAAAGTCTTTTCCACCCATAGCCTTGAAGTCCCTACATGTTTTTGCGAAGGCATTTCCACGAGGAGATGGAGGAGGAGGGGGAACCGAGGCCATTGGAGGAGGGATGTCTGCTGGGCCCACGCCATTGGCCCTTGCTTCTAAGTACCTCCTAAAACAGCTGGGAATCGGCACTCCATCCGGGAGGTTAAGGTCTCCAGACATGCTGAAACAGAAAGGAAAGATTCAAAACGAAGGGTAGAGAGAGATAGATAGGGCACATGGCTTTGGGGGATTTTGTCTCTTTATAAATATAACACTTTTTCTTGAAAAATGCTTCTTTAAACTTTCCTTTTGAAAACAATTTTAAAAACTTTTATCTTATCTAGTAAACCTATGCTCTGATACCAAGTGAAACACCCCACCTCTGTTAAGGTCACTCACAAAGGGAATGCCTTAACTTTGGGGAGGTTTATAAGTAAAAGTCACAGATAAACTCAAGATAGATATAAATACACATATTTTAAACAGCGGAAAACCAAATAGACTTTTATTTCATCAATACGTGTTCAAAACAAAACAATCCATAATTGCCTCAAAATACTTCCAACATTACAAACTAATAACTGTCTTGATTATTAAAGAAGCATAAAACATAAATAAAGTGACAAAAATCCCCATAGTGAAATCCAAAGCCATAATCCAAGCAAGAAAGATCCAAATCATACATTTATGGTCTTGGAGCTTGTAAAGGGTCTGACTGAGCTGAGTTGTTTCCTCCCTGTGGACTTGGGGGGGGGGGACGGAAGAAAAGAAGACGAAAAGAAAATAGGGTCAGACATAAAGCCTAAGTAAATCTAGTAACTCTTCAGTATGTGAATAAGAAAAGGGCATGATAGATATATACTGAAAATAGGAAAGTGTCACAAGCTAAGGAAGTGTCGAATGTACTATCGAACCCATACTATATCTCTGCACTTACTTGAGTTTATTCTAACTGGCACCCCATGGTGAGGGTGAAGTGATCCCCATTCTTATTAAAAGATCGGCTCCTACTCGCGTTAACATGTGTCATACGTCCCCCAAGAGTTGTAGATACCTATGCTGGTCCCACCATGGGGTGTATCAACACCCATGGTGGCGGCCTCGACACAAATCTAGAAGGCATAGGTTATAATACTGGTGTCCCCAGTGCCCTGGTTGTCTGCTCCGGAGTGTGTGCACGCCCGCACCCCGTTAGACCTACACTTTGCACCCACCACCGTCGTTTGACCACTTACAATCAGCCCAGTAATTGTGCCCCACCCTGCCTAGTTTCAGGGTACCGTTGATACCTAACTTGGGTTACTGCTGAAATAGGTCCCTCGTTACCAGGATTTTCTAGTCAAACATGTTAAGTGGTTAAGTGTCTGTATTTACCTAACCCCACCCATCAATTCTTGTTAACATGTTGAATTTGGTTAAGTGTTATAGTTGACTTAACCCTACCATCTGTCCTTAGCCTCTTAGGAGCACCAGACCACTCACATTAGACAGGTATTGCTACGGTTACTGGATGTGCCAGTTGGTTCCGGGCAGGTTTACACCGTATCTCAGTCTAACCTCGGGTCCTTATTGGGCTCAATGCTTAACCACCCACATTGGATAGGTATTGTTGTGATTACTGGACAGTCGGGCGGGTCCGGGCAGGCTTACATCATAACTCAATCCAACCTCGGGTTAAGCATATCGTGTTTTCTAAATTTACAAATTTTATTACTTCTCAATTATATATGTAAATGTCATATCTTTTATTCTTGGGTATAACAATCCATACCGCTTAAATGTCATTGTCGTTGGCATGTGCCAAGCATGCCAACATATATATTTTCATGTTTTACACCCAACGTTATTACCCCCGTTTATACGTTCGCAACATTATAACAAATGTTGGGCTCTACACAATTCATCCCAACTTTATAAATGTGAGAAAAAGAGGAAATCAATAACATGTAATATTGTACAACATATAAGGGTGTGTGGCGCATGAACTTGCAATTTAGCGGTACTAACATAAATGATGGGTCATGTGAACTTGCATTCAAATCAAAGTATAACAAAGTAGGTAACATATGAAATGGCATAGTTTAGGCTAATACAAACTTGTGTTTAAACATGTTGAACTTGGCATAATGTCAACCACAAAACTAGCATGTTGTATATTCACCAAAATGTCCAATTATAACATCTGATCACATAGCCTATTTCAACATGAACTTGCATAGTTTATGAAACCCAAACGATGCTTAACATAGATCCAATTATATTTTGCAAATAAACATGAAAATGATATCATAGGTTTTGGGTCATGTAGGCATAAAAGGTTTCAAATCTAGAACATGTTTACATACATTCTAATTTAGACTAAGGGAATATACGTAGTCCATGCCATCGACATATACATAAAGGGATCAATTTCTTGTTTTTTCCACAAACTTGCAAGTGCCATTGTTTTCATATACAATTGTTCAATAGGCTTGCATCAATCAATTTATGCCACAAACATCAATACACAAGTCATGATAGAACCATTACAATACACAGAATTTATACAATAACACAGTTCTGTTTTCATTTACATCGAATCACATCACAGTTTTTATTCATATTCTGAAAGGTCACTATACTTACAACTAATGCAGAATCTTGAATTCTGGATTCTGAATTCTGAAATTGAGATGCGCTTCTTTGGGTAGACTAACGTTGCGTTGATTAATTTGATTAAACTTTAATCTTCTTCTTAATTTGATTCGTCTCTAGGTTTTTCTCTCTTGACGGCTATGTTCAATTCCTCCCTGGCAGCATGACGACTCCTTTCTTATTTTTTTGTGTGAATTTTCAGTTGAGACTTAGGGTGTATTTAGAGATTTTTAAATTGTTTCGAGCCATTAGATGAAGACAAGAGGAATCTAGACCATACAAAGTTCAAAGAGCCAATCAAGAGGAGACACATCAGCCCTAGTGATACACAAAGCCACAGAAATTCGAGCCAGAGCCAGATCTAGCCAGCTAGGTCGACCAGGCAGGTCGACACTATGGTCGACCTGGGGGGGCCAGGTCGACACTATGGTCGACCTGGGGAAGCCAGGTCGACACCATGGTCGACCCTATGGTCGACCTGGTCTCTGGGCGGGGATTTTCCTGCCCAGCCCAGTTTGAACCTAAAATTCGAATTTTTGAATTTTAAACTGAGCTGTTTGAATTTAAATTTTATTCTGAAACTTCCGAAGGCCATAACTCCTTCATAAGGGGTCTGATTCACGCAAACTCGGACTCTATCTCAAGAAGAATTCCAAGACGAACGAAATGGCATAACACATTTCCCTTAATTCTTTCATTTAGAATTAATTATACTTTAATTTGTGAAGCATGACGTTATAAAATTCACGGGGTGTTACAATATGTAAAAGAAAAGAATACATTTATTTACATTTATTATGTAAATAAGATATGTAAAATACAAGAATACATTTATTTACATTTATTATATAAATAGGATATGTAAAAGAAAAGAATACTTTATTTGCATTTAGTGCAAATAGCATATTTAAAAGAAGAAGGACATCTTATTTACATTTAGTGTAAATAAAGCATGATATAAAGAAAAAGGACATTTTATTTACATTTAGTATAAATAAAACATGAGATAAGAAAAGGGACAAATTTTATTTACTATTTAGTGCAAATAAAATACAAAACATAGAAAAAGTATTACATGTTTTTGTTTGCATTTTTAGATGCAAACAAATTATGGAAAAAGAAATACATATTTTGTTTGCCTTTTTATATGTAAACAAACATAGAAGAAAAGAATTATATTTCTTATTTGCATTTTTAGATGCAGATAAAACATAAAAAGGAAATACACTTTTATTTGCAAATTTGTTGCAAATATGTAAAAGTACATTTTTATTCACTTTTCAAATGTGAATACAAATATGAAAATAAAAAGTATATTTTTATTTGCATTTCATATGTAAATAAAAACACCATTTCTAAAAGTGAATTATTATTTGCAGACTATTTGCAAATAAAAACATGAAGTTAAGAATGTACACTTTTATTTGTAATTTAGTCACGAATAAAAAATAGAGATATTAAAAGTGATATTTTATCGCCATTTTAGATGCGGTAAAAAGAGTGAAATTAAAAGTGATATTTTATCGTCATTTTAGATGCGATGAAAAGAGTAGAAATTAAAAGTGATATTTTTATCATTATTTTAGATGCGATAAAAAGAATGGATTTTTATAGTTGAAATCGCCAAATGATTTATATTTATAATTATATATATAAATATAAAATTAAAATGAAACGCGCGCGGCAGTTCTCGTATCGGCAATCGTAACTTTAAACGATCATACCGAAAGATCCGACCAATGGATTTTCCCAAAACTGGAACCGTTAGGACCGCTTTGGGAAGAACTTTCCAACGATATAAATTTCGTCAAAATCCGACGGTTAGTTTTCAAGATATTTGTAAATCAAAATTGGGTAAAAACAGCGTCAGGGCCATCCATTGACCCGAAGCCTCGTTCTATTATATTAGACTATTTTTACATAGATAAAATAGCGATAAATCGTTATAAATAAATAGTAATGATATGAAATGATTTAAATGATAATTATGCAAAAATTATTTTAAAAAACAGAGTTCAACTCATTTCAAATAATTACACGGCGATTAAATAAAAGATGTAGAAGACGATGATTTAAGATCAGCGATCTTCACATCAAATGGACGACGACTACTGATGCCTTGGACTGACTTGCTCCCAGGAAGGGGTTGAAGCAGTAGTTGTCCAGACATATGTGTTGATTGTCCGGATAAGCGAGAACCTCTCAGGTGTCTCCGGTTTCGTTCAGTCCCAGAACGGGCTTTTAAATGGATGCAGGTATGACGTTGGAATTCATTTCATGTAATTAAATCGATTTTTATTAATGTATGTCTGTTTGGTGGTGGAGAATTTATTCTCTACTTAACACCCTGGTATATATTAGTAGTTATCGATAGCATGGCATGAATTGTCAATGTGGCATGCCAAGATGCAGATGATCAAGGCTTTTGTTGAAAAGCAGGGCCTCGTGGTTGATGATCAAAGCATGGCCTGTTTAGTGCAGCTTTGTGTATAGCGTTACTTCACGAGCCTCACACCCCGGTAGAGTCTAAAACGGGACAAGGGAACGCAGGGAGTGCACACGTTTCTTTCTAGCTAGAGTGATGTCAGTGACCTACCAGCCCTGACATTTTTACTTATGTGGATGATGGATTATGAGGTACCTCAGTTTTATAGGTTGTTAGTGGCCATATGGAGGTCTAAAGGGACCGGGAAACGCGTGTTCAGGAATTGCCAATCCACTAACATTAGGTGTGGACCGGCCCTGCAGGATCCAAGGGTTGCCCATAGGTGTGATGTAACACCCCACGTCCATTAATGTCACTCACAAAGGGAATGCATTAACTTCCATGGAGGTTTTAAGTGAATATAGAACAGTAAAATTACAACAAGACAGATATAAAATAGTACTTGGAAATTCAAAAACTTTATTTCATTGTAGCAGAAGTCAAAACATGTTTGATTTCATCATAACACCATATTCAATGTCAAGTACAATATCTATCTTGATAAAACAAGTACATAATCCCATTACATGAATAGCCATTAAAAAGAAAGATAACAAGCTGGACTTTACTTCAGCAGTCCAAGCTTTCCAGAAGATAAGCGATCCAACTAGACTCCACTAGAACTTGGCCCAACCTGCGGACCTGAAGGGAGAAAAAGGATGGAAAAGAGGGGGTCAGACATAAAGTCTGGTGAATATGATAATTCTACAATACTATTACCAAAATAACTGGACTAAGGCATAAGCTGGAAAACAAGAAAATGTCTATGAAGAGCAGATTAAGGACATAGACAATCGCTAAAGGAAACGTTATAGGCGCTCCTAAATACTAAAGGATAAACACTATACTGCACCACACCAGTCACCCTAAAGATTCATCCCACTTAGCTTCACTTAGAAACTTTCCCAATGGCTTTACGTACCCCTAGCTGACTACATAGGTGCCGCCTGCCCCTATCTCCACTAGGTGTACCCTACTTCCCATTATTCGATCGGCTCCCTAACTCGTAGATACCCGTGCTGGCCCCACAGTGGGGTGTATCACTCCCCTAAAGTGGCAACCTGATACAACGGACATGCACGGCTTATACCTACACGATGCAACAACGTCTTACCTACCAGCCCGGGTCCACACACGCATATGAAACCCGTTGGACTTGCGTTGCCACCGCTCCCTGTTTTGGCCTCTTATAGTCAAACCCAGTATGCGTGTCCCGTCCTCGACTTGGGTCGAGCCCACAAAGATACGTTTTGGGATACTGGTTGAAATGGGCCCCCACTATTTACCACAAGCATTCCACCTAAGCTTGTCCCCATTAGTCCATCCCACTTAACCCACTTAGTCATGTTCATTTACATGTGTGTTTGGTTAAGTCTAATCGTATTTCAAATGCCTCTAAAGGCAACCACCAGATTCCTCATGCCACCCAAGGCACCTACTTAACCCCCATGTCCCACCTTACATGATTATCTGGTTAAGTATTTCTTAGTTCATTAAGGCCATAACCTCATAAAGACCTCTCACATTAGACTGGCATTTATGGCAGCTGGATTTGCCGGGCGGGTCCGGGCAGTCTTACACCATAAAAGAGTCTAACCTCGTGTCTTTACAACTGTTATGCTTTAGTTTGGGCCTAGGACCTCTCACATTGGGCCGACATTTGTGACTACTGGATTTGCCGGGCGGGTCCGGGCAGGTTTACATCACAAACGGGTCCAACCTCGTGTCCTAAGCATTGATTATTAATAATAATCCACTTTCCCCCAATTTTAATAATTCCCTACTTGAATTATTAATTACTTCCAATTTTTAACAATGTCCATAATTGACTCAATTATGGACATTCATTCATGGTATGCAACATCTTACAAAATTGCACCCAATTTATTAATTCCTAATATTACCCCTACCCCACGTTTGAACGTTTATTCGCAAAATATATGTTAGACTCGAATAGCCTAACTCATAGCATAAAAGAGATTATCATAATAACAACATGTATATGTGACCAAATGAATCATAATAAGGGGTGAAACTTGCATATGTCCAACTTGCATAGATTATACATGTCATGGATCTAAAGGTGTCAACTTGTTCAAAATTCACCTAATATGATCTCAATCAATTTTCATAAACTTACATATGAACATGTGTGAATCAACATCATCTAATTTTTTTTTAACAACATGGTTTTATATGGGTACACCTAACTCAATAGGAAAATTCCCATAATCAAGTTTTATTTAATTATAGTTTCAAGTTTATGGGTACACCTAACCTAATAGGCAAATTCCCATAAACAAGATCCATTTAAATTAAGAAAAAAAACATAACTTTAAGCATGATCCAACAACATCATGATTTTTCAACATAATATAGCATGATTTATAACATGGCATAGTATGATAGTATAACATAGCTTGACATGATTCTCAACATAGCACGACATAGCATAAGAGAATTTACAACATAGCATGACATAGCATATATAATTTACATCATACGACAACATAATAACATAATAAGAGATCCACAATATATAGAATTTACAATTACAAATCACATCACTTTCTTGTGATCCATTCATAACTGAGTCAAATTAGTTTGTAATAGTCTTGTGAGAATCATCATACTCACCAACAAAAGAAAAGAATTAGAGAAAGAGAGATCTTTTGATTTGATTTGTGTAGATTTAGTTGTAGATGATTAGGCTTCCTCTTCTTAGTTTGTGACGGCTATGCTGAACTCCATGGCAGCAGCATGACGGTAGCTTCTCTAATTTTACAAATGATTTAGGTCTAGGGTCTACCCACTTATTTATAGATTTTAGAATTCATTTAGGCCATTAGATTTAACCTAGAAATAACCGCAGCCGTTCAGACAAGATGGGGTTTATCTTGTTGACTCAGCAATGAGTCAGAAGTGACTCAGCAAACACTCAGCATATTAATAAACTTCTATTCATGTCATAAATATATATATATATATTCTACAATGTACATATTAGATACATCCCCCTTTACTTATTATTGTTTTTATATACATATTAGATACATCCCCTCTCTTACACACTTATTAATATTTTTATATTCATATTAGATACATCCCCTCTCTTACACACTTATTAATATTTTAGCAACTTTAGTGTTAATAGAAAATTCGGGGTGTTACATTCTCCCCTCCTTTTAGGATTTCGTCCCCGAAATCTTCAAGTCTGGAAGAATGTATATCCTACCATCCAAACGTCCATCTACTCATCCATCATACACAGGCATCCATTGTCCTTAAAAGACTTCTAATGCTTTATGATCATATGCAAGTGTGTGTACATGTCCTTACCTAATGCGAAATCAGGCGGTCTACTGATTCAGTTGACCTCCTTAATGCAAATTATGTAAGTGTCATGAATCCATTATGTATGCAAAAGATCCTAATTGCTTACATACTACTTCTATATGCGTGCACACCCATTCAACCGAATGCAGCATCCATATGATGGTACAACCATTATACATCCATTATACTAAATACATCCATATATATGCAATATGCAATATGAAGTGACTGAGCCGATCTAGTGCCTAAAGTGTGTGTATATATGCATCCACGAGCAACCACTAGCAAACACTTGCATCCATTTTGCATCCATCATACATAACATGCCTCAAACACATGTTTCAACCATAGGATTATCCTAACTAAAGGTCAAAGATACTAATGAGAGGACATACTAAAGATAAGATAAGATAAGCTAAGCGATAAAGGAGAAATTAAAAGACATACCCTCAAAAAGAAAAGGGTACAACGAACGCATCTTCTCTTCTGTCTCCCAAGTTGCGTTGCTCTCATCATCTCCCCATTGCACTTTAACCAGTCTGACCTCTCGATTCCTCAACTTTTTGATCTCCGACCCAAGAATGCATGTAGGAGCTCGTCTAATTGTTGCATCACGCTCTATTTCCACCTCTTTAAGCAAGCTCGGCTCTACCACCTCCGCGGTCTTGTGCAAACACTTCCTCAAATGTGATACATGGAATACGTCGTGTACTCCACTAAGTTTCTCAGGCAACTCCACCCTATATGCCATCTTCCCAATCCTGTCTTTTACAGGAAACGGCCCTACAAACCTTGGTGCTAATTTCCCCACGGACCCAAAGCGAACAACATTCTGTAACGGAGATACTTTGATAAAAACCATGTCCCCAATGTAAAACTCAAGATCTGTTCTCCTCTTATCAGCATACGATTTTTGCCTATCTTGTGCTGCTTTCATCCTCCTTCGAATCAACTCAATCTTCTCCGAGGTTTCCCTAACCATATCGGGCCCAAGTAGGATTTTATCGGTAGATTCCCACCAACATGTAGGCGAACGGCAAGGCCTTCCATAAAGAGCTTCGAAAGGTGCCACGCCAATACTAGACTGAAAGCTATTATTATATGTGAATTCTACTAACGGAAGGTGCTCTTCCCATGTACCCCCAAAGTCTAGGATACAAAGCCTTAAAAGATCCCCTAGAATGCGATTCACCCTCTCGGTCTGGCCGTCTGTCTGAGGATGATATGCGGTGCTCAAACATAGCTGAGTCCCTACCACCTCTTGTAAACTCTTCCAAAATTCGCTAGTAAAGATGGGGTCACGGTCGCTTACTATACTAGAAGGAATACCGTGCAAACGAACTATCTCCTTAATGTATACAGAAGCCAACCACGGAGCAGTCCTCTTACTTTTCACGGGAATAAAATGGGCGCTTTTAGTAAGTCTATCTACTATAACCCAAATCCCTGTGTTACCCTTCCTTGATCTTGGTAATCCATCCACAAAATCCATTGAGATGCTTTCCCATTTCCATAGTGGAACTTCTAATGGGTGAAGCAACCCACCGGGTTTCTTTTGTTCTGCTTTAACTCGTTGGCACACCAAGCATCTAGCGACATACTCGGCCACATCCTTTTTCATACTGGCCCAAAAGAAAACCTGCTTCATATCTTTGTACATCTTATCCCCGCCGGGATGAATGGTCATTTTTGAGCGATGAGCATCATCAAGAATGGCCTTCCTTAAGTCTTCGTCTTGTGGTACACAAAGTCTATTATCCCTTCGTAACCAACCCTTATCGTCTAGGGTATACCTACGAAGATGGCTTGACGACTCCCCCCCCCCCCCCTTTGAGCTTTTCTACTATCTCAACCAACTGTGGGTCGTCTCGCTGTGCCTCACCAACCCGTCCTAGAAGTGTAGGTCTAACCTCCAAGGATGCTAACAGACCGGGTACTAAGTCAACGGAGGGTCTAAAGTCAAACATAGAGATGAATTCTAAGCTTTGTCGTTCAACAAACAACGGACTCAAGGACAACCTTTTCCTACTTAAGGCGTCTGCCACCACGTTACCCTTGCCCGGGGTATATGCTATTTCAAAATCGTAGGAGGCTAAGAATTCCATCCACCGTTGCTGCCTTAAATTCAAATCCTTCTGAGAGAATAAGTATTTTAATGATTTGTGGTCAGTGAACAGTTCGAATTTCTCACCAAGAAGATAGTGACGCCAAGACTTAAGCGCGAAAACAATTGCGGCTAGCTCTAAGTCATGCGTGGGGTAATTCTTTTCATGAACCCTCAACTGCCTTCCACCATAGGCTATTACTCTTCCCTCTTGCATGAGGACCGCGCCAAGTCCCGTCCCACAAGCATCAGTATAGATGGTAAACGGTTTATTCCCGTCTGGCAGCACTAAGACTGGGGCTGAAGTTAAGGCTCTCTTTAAACGTTGGAACGCATCATCGCAATCTTTGTCCCACGTAAAAACCAGGTTCTTCTTCGTTAACCGTGTTAATGGAGCTGATATTTTTGCGAAGTCTTTGATAAACTTCCTATAATAGCCAGCCAACCCCAAGAAACTTCTTACTTCGGTTGCATTTTTAGGGACCTTCCAATCTTGGATGGCCACCACCTTTGCGGGATCCACTGCTATCCCTTCTTTGGAAACCACGTGCCCTAAGAACCGTACTTCCTTCCTCCAGAAGTGACACTTAGAAAATTTTGCCTTAAGGTTACGCGCTCGAAGGGTTTCCAACACTTCCCTAAGATGTAGGGAGTGCTCTTCTTTATTCTTAGAAAAGACTAAGATGTCATCCACAAAGACTACCACGAATTTGTTAAGGTATTCCCTAAACATCCTACTCATCAAATCAACAAAATATGCAGGGGCGTTTGTCAAACCAAAGGGCATCACTAGCCATTCATAGAATCCGTCAGGAGTCCTAAAAGCAATCTTATCTATACTACCCTCAGCCACTCTCAGTTGATGAAAGCCAGTGGCTAAGTCCAACTGCGAAAACACTAAGGCGCCAACTAACTGATCAAAGAGATCGTTAATCCTCGGCAGTGGGTGTCGGTTCTTTTTAGTAAGCTTGTTTAGTTCTCTATAGTCCATACAAAGTCTAAGAGACCCATCCGCCTTTGTGGCAAAAACTACTGGAGCACCCCACTCCGATATACTATGTCTTATGAACCCCTTCTCAAGCAACTCCTTTACTTGCTTATTGAGTTCCCTCCTTTCACGAGGAGCCATGTGGCGCACTGGCAAAGATACGGGTTTAGCATTATTCACAAGATAAATTTGAAAGTCTATCTCCCGCTTTGGAGGTAAGCCCTTCACCTCCTCAAACACATCCGGATATTCCCGGACCACTTCTACCGATCACAGGTTCTCTACAGACGCGTCAAGCGATTCAAGATAACTTAGCATAACGGAATTTATGGGATTACAAAAGATGTCGAGAGCATTACCAAGGCGAGTCACAAGCCTAACTACTCTTCTTTCACAATCAAGAATGGCCCTATTTCTAGACAACCAATCCATTCCTAAAATTAGCCCATAGCCCGTGAAGCCCAATACATAAGCATCACATCTAAATTCAACGCTAAGTATAGAGATTTTCAAATCCAAACATATCATGGTCAAATGAGCCGAACCCCCAATTGGATTTGAAACGACCAAGGGATCCTCTACTAAACTGGTGTTCAAGTGCAGTGATTCAACTAATAATGCAGAGATAAACGAATGAGATGCGCCAGAATCGAATAAGGTACGGACAGGATGATCAAATAGAAAAACTAAGCTTTCAACAGAAATTGTCCTACCTCTTTCTTGCAGCGGTGGGGCCGCAATAGCCTGAACTTGCCCCCTTGCCTGCCCTGGTGCCATAAGAGCCTGCACCTGTCCTCCCGAGGTAGACCCTGCCCTCTGCCCCTTCTTTGGACAGTCCTTCACTAAATGTCCCGCATCTCCACAATGAAAACAACCAGTCTTCTTTTTCTTTCTACAATCTTTGCTGAGATGGCCAGGCGTCCCACAATTGAAGCATTTCTTCTTCCCTTTGCCATTATTGTTTTTACCACCCTTCTTATTTTGCTGTTGGGGTTTCTTCTGATCCCCTTTCTTTTCAACTGCCTTATCCTCATGCATAAGTGCCATTTCTACTAGCTTTTCAAAGGTGGCTCCCATAGGGATGTGGGTCATAGCCAACCCTTGCAACGGTTCATTCAAGCCTCTAACGAACCTCAAAGCTTTCTTCTCTGGCGTGTTCACCAACTCCAAGCCAAACCTTGCTAACTGATTAAATTTATTGACATATTCCTTTACTGATGAGCTCCCTTGCTTTAGTGCCAGGAATTTTTCCATATTTAAGTTCTCCTCTGCCCTTGAAAGAAACTTTGCCTCAAACCTTCGTCTGAAATCCGCCCATGAATCAACTGGACGTTCCCCGTTAGTGACCTCCCACCGAAACGAGGCCTCTCCCTTCATTAACCAAGCAGCTAAACGGACTTTCCTCCCATCTTCCACTTCAAAGATATCCAACAATTCCTCAGTCTCCTTAAGCCAATCTCTGGCCTCCACAAACGTCTCAGTCCCTTGAAAAGTTTTTCCTCCCATAGCCTTGAATTCCTTGCACGTCTTTGCAAAAGTGTCAACACGAGGAGGAGGAGGAGGAGGAATGGGTGCAACTAGGGGTGGAGGAGTATCCGCTGGGCCTGCAGTGGTGGCCCTAGCCTCCAAGTATCTCCTAAACCACCCTGGAATCGTCACACCTTCTGGGAGATTAAGATCTTCAGCCATGCTGAAACGAAAAAGGAAAGATTCAAAATGGAGAATTCGAAAGATAAAGATAAGGATGTGGCTATTTGGGATTATGTTTTTCATAAAAACTCTCTTTAAATAACATGTTTTTTTTTTTGAAAGCACTTCTTCCAAAAATACTTTAGAAAAAAAATATTTTTCTAAAAAAAAATTTATCTGTTCTGGTAACCTTATGCTCTGATACCACGTGTAACACCCCACGTCCATTAATGTCACTCACAAAGGGAATGCATTAACTTCCATGGAGGTTTTAAGTGAATATAGAACAGTAAAATTACAACAAGACAGATATAAAATAGTACTTGGAAATTCAAAAACTTTATTTCATTGTAGCAGAAGTCAAAACATGTTTGATTTCATCATAACACCATATTCAATGTCAAGTACAATATCTATCTTGATAAAACAAGTACATAATCCCATTACATGAATAGCCATTAAAAAGAAAGATAACAAGCTGGACTTTACTTCAGCAGTCCAAGCTTTCCAGAAGATAAGCGATCCAACTAGACTCCACTAGAACTTGGCCCAACCTACGGACCTGAAGGGAGAAAAAGGATGGAAAAGAGGGGGTCAGACATAAAGTCTGGTGAATATGATAATTCTACAATACTATTACCAAAATAACTGGACTAAGGCATAAGCTGGAAAACAAGAAAATGTCTATGAAGAGCAGATTAAGGACATAGACAATCGCTAAAGGCAACGTTATAGGCGCTCCTAAATACTAAAGGATAAACACTATACTGCACCACACCAGTCACCCTAAAGATTCATCCCACTTAGCTTCACTTAGAAACTTTCCCAATGGCTTTACGTACCCCTAGCTGACTACATAGGTGCCGCCTGCCCCTATCTCCACTAGGTGTACCCTACTTCCCATTATTCGATCGGCTCCCTAACTCGTAGATACCCGTGCTGGCCCCACAGTGGGGTGTATCACTCCCCTAAAGTGGCAACCTGATACAACGGACATGCACGGCTTATACCTACACGATGCAACAACGTCTTACCTACCAGCCCGGGTCCACACACGCATATGAAACCCGTTGGACTTGCGTTGCCACCGCTCCCTGTTTTGGCCTCTTATAGTCAAACCCAGTATGCGTGTCCCGTCCTCGACTTGGGTCGAGCCCACAAAGATACGTTTTGGGATACTGGTTGAAATGGGCCCCCACTATTTACCACAAGCATTCCACCTAAGCTTGTCCCCATTAGTCCATCCCACTTAACCCACTTAGTCATGTTCATTTACATGTGTGTTTGGTTAAGTCTAATCGTATTTCAAATGCCTCTAAAGGCAACCACCAGATTCCTCATGCCACCCAAGGCACCTACTTAACCCCCATGTCCCACCTTACATGATTTTCTGGTTAAGTATTTCTTAGTTCATTAAGGCCATAACCTCATAAAGACCTCTCACATTAGACTGGCATTTATGGCAGCTGGATTTGCCGGGCGGGTCCGGGCAGTCTTACACCATAAAAGAGTCTAACATCGTGTCTTTACAACTGTTATGCTTTAGTTTGGGCCTAGGACCTCTCACATTGGGCCGACATTTGTGACTATTGGATTTGCCGGGCGGGTCCGGGCAGGTTTACATCACAAACGGGTCCAACCTCGTGTCCTAAGCATTGATTATTAATAATAATCCACTTTCCCCCAATTTTAATAATTCCCTACTTGAATTATTAATTACTTCCAATTTTTAACAATGTCCATAATTGACTCAATTATGGACATTCATTCATGGTATGCAACATCTTACAAAATTGCACCCAATTTATTAATTCCTAATATTACCCCTACCCCACGTTTGAACGTTTATTCGCAAAATATATGTTAGACTCGAATAGCCTAACTCATAGCATAAAAGAGATTATCATAATAACAACATGTATATGTGACCAAATGAATCATAATAAGGGGTGAAACTTGCATATGTCCAACTTTCATAGATTATACATGTCATGGATCTAAAGGTGTCAACTTGTTCAAAATTCACCTAATATGATCTCAATCAATTTTCATAAACTTACATATGAACATGTGTGAATCAACATCATCTAATTTTTTTTAACAACATGGTTTTATATGGGTACACCTAACTCAATAGGCAAATTCCCATAATCAAGTTTTATTTAATTATAGTTTCAAGTTTATGGGTACACCTAACCTAATAGGCAAATTCCCATAAACAAGATCCATTTAAATTAAGAAAGAAAAACATAACTTTAAGCATGATCCAACAACATCATGATTTTTCAACATAATATAGCATGATTTATAACATGGCATAGTATGATAGTATAACATAGCTTGACATGATTCTCAACATAGCACGACATAGCATAAGAGAATTTACAACATAGCATGACATAGCATATATAATTTACATCATACGACAACATAATAACATAATAAGAGATCCACAATATATAGAATTTACAATTACAAATCACATCACTTTCTTGTGATCCATTCATAACTGAGTCAAATTAGTTTGTAATAGTCTTGTGAGAATCATCATACTCACCAACAAAAGAAAAGAATTAGAGAAAGAGAGATCTTTTGATTTGATTTGTGTAGATTTAGTTGTAGATGATTAGGCTTCCTCTTCTTAGTTTGTGACGGCTATGCTGAACTCCATGGCAGCAACATGACGGTAGCTTCTCTAATTTTACAAATGATTTAGGTCTAGGGTTTACCCACTTATTTATAGATTTTAGAATTCATTTAGGCTATTAGATTTAACCTAGAAATAACCGCAGCCGTTCAGACAAGATGGGGTTTATCTTGTTGACTCAGCAATGAGTCAGAAGTGACTCAGCAAACACTCAGCATATTAATAAACTTCTATTCATGTCATAAATATATATATATATTCTACAATGTACATATTAGATACATCCCCCTTTACTTATTATTGTTTTTATATACATATTAGATACATCCCCTCTCTTACACACTTATTAATATTTTTATATTCATATTAGATACATCCCCTCTCTTACACACTTATTAATATTTTAGCAACTTTAGTGTTAATAGAAAATTCGGGGTGTTACATGTGATCCTGAGGCATTTGCTAGAGTGTCTCGAATCGGTAAGGAGGCCTCTCCTAGCCTTGACTCTTGACGGAAACCAAATTTCCAATATGACATTACGATTTGGTTGTAACTTATATATAGCGACATAGTATATGGTAGCTATGCCGTCTAGGATTAATACATTTACTTTAAAGTATTTTAATGCTGCTTAGACACTAATAATAATATTAAAAATATTATTTTATACGTATCAAGTCATGTTTGATCATTATAAGGTAAAACTCTATCCTCCGTTTTGCGTTGCATTGTATGATGGGACTTGAGTCTTATAACGATTTCATTTTTCAAAAAGTCATTGCGTGTATCAAATTTATTTAATCATGCACTGGCAATCCAATGAAGTAAACTCGTTCCGCGTTATCGACGTGGTACTGTGATTCGCCATATTGTTAGTTAGTATAGAAAGATTTCTCATACCAGTCCCACGACTGACTCGATGTTTGTTTCACTTTGCAAACTCGGGTGCCCTCTCCTTACACAGGCAGCCAAGTAACAGGTTTTAGGGAGACATTTTCTGGACTGGAGCTTGCTGGAGAAGAAGACGAAGACCTCTCTTTTATCTTTATTTCTGCTTTAGAGACTTTATTCCATCTTTGTATTTTGATGTATGTTATGGAAGTTGAGACCTATTTCCTTTTTGAGACTTATTCCCTTTTCATTCAGACTTTCTATTTTGCTAAGTGGATCCTATAACTGCGTACTCTGATGTTCAGTTGCTATGATGTTATGACATTTATCTTTCCGCTGTAGTGTTTTTGTGTTATGATATTATCTGAGATCTGTTATTGTTGTAAATATGTTGTATTCCAAATGATTGTCCTCACTTTCGCACTACGGAAGTTTGGGGTTGTTATAGTTGGTATCAAAGCCAGATTAACCTTAGCTTCGGAGTATAACGTATTTAGAACAATTCATCTAGATAGAATCAATGTTACTCTAAGGCGAGTAGCTTATTAGAGATAGGATTAGTATTGTCCTAGAATGAGCACAGCAGAATAGCACATATTAATCAATCATTACATCATCATCGTTCTGTTTGTCTTTATCTTACCTTTCCTTAAAAATTTATGTTTCTATTGGTCTAACTCATTCCTTGATGGTACAGACTGATTGAAAATGGATACTCGATCACGAACTAGAGGTGGGGCCCGAGGCGGAGCCCGAGGCAGAGGAGGAGGTAGAGGGCCTGCTAGAGATGAGACCATTCATAAGCAGCCCGACCCCGTAGTAGTAGCACAACCACCCCCACAACCCTTCGACTTGGAAAGGATGTCAAAGAAATTCAGAAATTTAGGAGATGTACCCTTCACTGGACGAGAGACTACGGTTGAAGCAAAGTCATGGCTAAAGGACTATGAAAAGATCTTGGAAGGCTTAGAATTAGAGGATCAGCGCAAGCGTTTTCTGGCAGTATGGCAATTGAAAGAGGAAGCTGGACATTGGTGGGACACAGTCAAGATTTGCAATGATGTGGCAAACATGTCTTGGGCCAAATTTAAAGAACTCTTCAATGATAAGTATGTTCCTCCACAAGCAAGAGAGCGCCTTCACGAGCAGTTTGTCAACTTACAGCAAGGGAGTATGTATGTTTCTGATTATGCGAGAAAGTTTGATGAGCTCTCATGTTATGCTCCTGGATTGATCCAAGATCCAGTCGATAAGAATAAAAGATTCATCAAGGGCCTTTCAAAGAAATACTTGGACAGAGTCACCGCTCATATCAAGCTCCCATTCAATGAAGTAATAGAGATGGCTTGCCGCTACGAAGAGAATGACGGGGCCGCACAACAAGATTGAGTGAAAAAACAGAACAACATCAAGAAGGAGCAAACTGATAAGAAGCCTGAGGCAGGAAACTCTTCGGCAGCTAAGCCGCAAGGAAAGAAGAGGGACAGGACCAAGGAGACATGCTATAATTGCGGCAAGGTAGGACACTATGAATCCGACTGCAGAGTCCCAAAGAGGCCCAAGAAGAATGAATGTGGACCTAGCCAGAATCGTAACCAGAATTCTCAGAATCGTGGACAGAACCCCCGGAACACTCAAGATTGCTATAACTGCCATAAGCCAGGGCACTTTGCCAGAAATTGTCCCCTACTGAAGAAAGCTGAAGTAGCACATGTTTACGAGGGAGCGGATGCACCATCATCTAGCGAGGGTGCAGGTAAACCTGATGTCTTAGGAGGTACTCTTAATATTTAGAACATTCCTATTACTGTCTTATTTGACACTGCTGCAACACAAAGTTTTATCTCTAATGATGCAATTAAAAAGTTAAAATTGAAACCAAGAAAACTGAAAGAGTTGATTAGAGCCCATAGTCCGATAGAAGGTTCTCTTATTCTTGATCAGTACTGTAGAGTGCCTGTATCTTATTCCTATTTCCAGTTCACTTTTGACTTGATCGTTATGAGTTTTTCTGGATATGATATCATACTTAGGATAGATTGGCTAACCAAATATGAGGCTGAGTTAGTATGCGCTGATAGAATTGTCAAAATTAAAACCAAACTTGGAGATACTATTGCTGTACCGTGCCACGGGTCAGCCACCGATAGAAAAGAATTCTGGTCTTCTCTAGAAGTTACCCCTACTTCTACTGAAGATATCCATGTCGTCAAAGATTACGCTGATGTATTCAACGAGGTTGATAGCTTACCTCCTCGTAGAGAAATCAACTTCAGAATTGACTTAGCTCCGAATGCAAGGCCTTTCATACATCCTATTCGGAGAATGTCGCCAAAAGAAAAGGAGGAGCTGAGCAATCAAACTAAGCAGCTTTTGTGGAAAGGGCTAATCAGGCCTAGCTTCTCAGAATGGGGCGCAGCAGTGGTATTTGTCCCAAAGTCAGACGGTACCCTCGGGCTATGTGTGGACTACCGCGACCTCAATAAGCAAACGCTGAAAAACAAATATACACTGCCTCGTATTGATGATTTACTGGACCGCTTACATGGAGCACGAGTAATATCTAGGATGCATCTAGCCACAGGTTTCCACCAACTGAGCATTGCAGAAGAGTGTGTTCCTTTGATTGCTTTCATAGGACCAGATACATTCTATGAATGGATAGTAATGCCCTTCAGGTTATGTAATGCTCCAACATATTTTGTTGATTTGATGAATAGAGTATTCCAAGATGTTTTGAATAAATTCGTGTTGGTATTCATCGATGACATCTTCATCTTTTCTAAATCCACTGCTGAGCACGAACAACATCTGAGAGAAGTCTTGGAGATTTTGTGAAGAAATGTGTTGAAAGCCAAATTCTCCAAAAGCATATTCTGGCAAGAAGTGGTGGAATTCCTCAGCTATGTCGTATCAAAAGATGGCATCTCAGTAGATCCAGGTAAGAACTCAGCCATCCAAGACTGGAAGCAACCTCGAACCCCCACAGAAGTCAGAAGTTTCTTAGGACTGACTGGCTATTATCGAAAATTCATTAAGGATTTTTCGAGGATAGCTTGTCCATTTACAAAGCTGACCAAGAAGCATACAAAATTTGTTTGGACACCCAAATGTGAGACAGCTTTCCAAGATCTAAAATGGAGGTTGATCACTGCTCCTGTGTTGACCATTATAGATGGCAATCAGGATTTGAAAGTCTGGACCGATGCTTCTAAAGAAGGTTGTTTCTTTTATTAACATGTTAGAGATGACATTCTTAAATGATTGATTTCACTTTAACATGTTATTCTTTTATCTGTGTAAGGTATTGGTGCGGTAATAATGCAAAGTGACAAAGTAGTTGCATATGCTAGCCGCCAGCTGAAACCACATGAGAAGAATTATGCCACTCATGATCTTGAGCTAATGGCCATTGTATTTTCTCTAAAGATATGGAGGCACTATCTCTAGGGTGAGATGTTCGAACTATATATGGATCACAAATCCTTGAAGCATTTGTTTACCCAAAGAGGCCTGAATATGAGGCAGCAACGCTGGGTTGAATTTCTTACGGCCTATGATCTGGATATCTTATATATTCCAGGGAAAGCCAACGTTGTAGCCGATGTGCTCAGTAGGAAGAATGCGGACAACGTCAATCTCATCCTCGCCAATTTCATTATCACTCCTACTCTGATTGATAAAATTTCTGCTCTGCAGAAGGATGATGAGTTTATCCAGAATATTAGCCAAAGAATTCGGGATGGCAAAACCACGAGTTTTCAAATGGATGACAAAGGAGTTCTTAGGCTATTAGGCCGAATTTGTGTCCCAAACATTTTTGAGCTCAGAAGGTATTATGTATGAATGTCATAAATATAAGCTTAGCATTCATCCTGGGGTGAGCAAGATGTATCACAAGCTCAAGCGCACATTTTGGTGGAGGTTCGTAAAGAGAGATATTTCTATTTATGTTGCTAGATGTCCCACTTGTCAGCAAGTTAAAAGTGATCAACAGAAGCTGGCAGGTTTGTTGCAACCGCTAGGAGTTCCAGGTTGGAAGTGGGAGGAAATCTCCATGGACTTTACTGATGGCTTGCCCCGAAGAAGAAAAGGGAATGATAGCATATGGGTGATTGTACATCACTTAACAAAAACTGCCCATTTCATCCCTGTTAGGTCTAATAGAACAGCTCGAAGTCTGGCGCAGCTTTATGTCAAAGAGATTGCCATACTACATGGAGTTCCCAAAAGCATTGTTAGTGATCGGGATCCTATATTTACTAGCAAATTGTGGGAAGCTTTCCAGAAGGAACTAGGGACCAAGTTGAATCTGAGCACTGCTTATCACCCTCAGACAGATGGCCAGACTGAAAGGGTGAACCGTATTTTAGAAGACTTGTTGCGAGCGTGCATTCTTGACTTTGGTGGTTCATGGGTGGATCACTTGCACTTGGTTGAGTTCTCTTATAATAACAGCTATCGAGAAAGCTTGAAGATGTCACCGTTTGAATTATTATATGGCAGACCATGCAGATCCCCGACATGTTGGGTAGAGCAAGGCAATCGGTTAGTCTTGGGCCCCGATATGATACGTGAAGCATCAGATAAGGTTGATTTGATTAAGAAGCGCTTATTGACTGCTCAGAGCCGATAGAAAAGATATGCAGACCAGCGAAGAAGGGATTTAGAATTCTCTATTGGCGACTATGTTTACTTAAGGGTTTCTCCATTGAGAGGCGTAGTTCGTTTTGGGAAGACTAGAAAGTTGGCAGCGAGGTTCATTGGTCCATTTCCTATTCTCGAAAGGATTGGTACTCTCGCTTATCGAGTGTAGCTGCCTGAATGGTTGCCAGGGGTGCATGATGTATTTCATGTGTCTCAACTCCGCAAACATGTTCATGATCCAGACTTAGTTGTGGAGGAAGTAGCACAAAAAGAATTGGAGATTACACCGAGCTTAGCAATAAGGAGGGAGCAGGTGGAAATCGTTGGCAAAGAAACTCGAGTACTGAGGAACAAGAGGATCCACCTAGTCAAGGTGCAGTAGAGCAAGGATTCTAGAGACTGTACTTGGGAGACAGAGGACAACATCAAAAAGGCTTACCCCAAGTGCAGAGTGGACATCTCCGAGTAACTCTTGTGTTAAGGTACATTTACATTTTCCGTTTTGCTTCCTACTTTTATTTCCTTTTCGAGGACGAAAAGATTTTAAGTGGAGGAGATTGTAACAACCCGGAAAATCCGAACCAATTTAAAAAATTTATTTTAAATAATTTGGTCGAAAAATGTCCCAGAAATTAAAATTTTCATTTTTTAAATAATATTAATGCCAATGAAAATAGTCAATTTTCAAACGACCTCTATTTTCGACGAAACCACTTTTGTTGAAACCGGAATGTCAAATTATTGCTAGGTTTCAATTTTTAGAATTTTCCGAATTAGTATGTGAGCGTGGCGAAAGAAAATGTGTTTTGTTCAATTCAATCAAATTTAATCGACTGAAAAATAGCCAATTTTCAGACGGTCTCAGAATTCGACGAAATTAATTTTGTTAGGACCGTATCGTCATAACAAAGTCAAATATATTTTTTATGGAATTTTCTGAGTCCGTATGTAGCCTCAGTGAATTTATTTATGCGAACGAATTAATTTAATAAAGGATTTAATTATTAAATTAAATAATTCAGGCCACGGACAGCCGTTTGGGCTGACGGGATCTGGCCCGTTGGATCCGGAACAGGGGCTATTGGGTAGGGGCACCTTCAGTTGGACTGAAATTGGATTGGTTTTAAACTTATGGATTTAATTACAAAATTACCATTTTAATTATATAAATAATAGAGAAAGATCAAAAAAAAACCTAGGCACTGTTCATTTCCACTTCAGCCGTTGCGCCCCTTTATCCCATGGTCGATACTGTTCGAAACTTCATCCTCTAAATCCTCCTCCATCACCAACTTTCAGACCTCAACCTATACACCACTTCGAAGCCCTTTCCACCACCTTCAAATCCATACGGACCTTGACCCGAACCATCACCTGAAACCCGAGAACCGACGCCGTGAACCCAGCCACTTTCGAGCGCCGCCCCGACCACCGCACTCCACCCCACTCAAGGCGCACGCGCTCCACACTCTCCTCTCTGACGTCCTGTCACCCAATCATCTTCAAGCTGTAAGAACTGATCAAAAATTTTAAACCTATGATCGAACAGAAGACAAAACATGCGACCCTTGTTCTGTAAGTGAAAGAAAGCACTATTCCTTAATTAACTATTTAATTAATTAATATTAAATGTTTCCAATCTTAATTAAACCATAACTAATTCATTCTAGCTCGGAATTCGACGATTTCTGAAGCTGTGCGATCGTGATACGGAATACTACGCTTCAGAACTGACTAGGACTGATTCTGGACCTTTTGAAATTTTTGATCTGGATTTGAATTGAGGTGAGATCTCCGATTTAAATAATTAAACTATTTAAATATTTTCCTCGCTAGTTAAATAAGTGTTGTATGTTAATAAACCAGATCTGCGATGTTATGAAATTGTTGAATGTTTATATGTTGATTTGTAATGTTTTTATTTAGATCTTCTAGTTAATTATTATGTTAATTCAGATCTGTATGTTAAGGATAGATCAAATGTTGAATCACATATTTTGTTGAACGCATATAGAATTATGACGAACAAAAAGGACTTTTATTTTTATTTACATCTAGTTGTAAATAAAATATTGATTATAGAAATATGACGAACAAAAAGGACATTTCTTTTTATTTACATCTAGTTGTAAATAAAATATTGATTATAGAAATATGACGAACAAAAAGGACATTCCTTTTTATTTACATCTAGTTGTAAATAAAATTTTGATTATAGAAATATGACATTCCTTTTATTTACCATTTA
Organism: Allium sativum; assembly: GCA_030737875.1. Classification (NCBI taxonomy): domain Eukaryota; kingdom Viridiplantae; phylum Streptophyta; class Magnoliopsida; order Asparagales; family Amaryllidaceae; genus Allium; species Allium sativum. Next base: position 953,546,740 of record CM060913.1, read on the forward strand.
GTTGTAAATAAAATCTTGATCATATAAAAAAAGAACAAATTTTGCGATGACATTTTATCTACATTTTCTATGTAGAATAAAAGAACACATGCATTTACATTTATTATGTAAATAGGATATGTAAAATAAAAGAATACATTTATTTACATTTATTATGTAAATAGGATATGTAAAATAAAAGAATACATTTATTATGTAAATAGGATATGTAAAATAAAAGAATACATTTATTTACATTTATTATGTAAATAGGATATGTAAAATAAAAGAATACATTTATTTACATTTATTATGTAAATAGGATATGTAAAAGAAAAGAACACTTTATTTACATTTAGTGTAAATAGAATATGTAAAAGAAAAAGGACATCTTATTTACATTTAGTGTAAATAAGGCATGATATAAAGAAAAAGTACATTTTATTTACATTTAGTATAAATAAAACATGAGATAAGAAAAGGGACAATTTTTATTTACTTTTTAGTGTAAATAAAATACAAAACATAGAAAAATTATTACATATTTTTGTTTGCATTTTTAGATGCAAACAAAATATGGAAAAAGAAATACATATTTTGTTTGCCTTTTTATATGTAAACAAACATAGAAGAAAAGAATTATATTTCTTATTTGCATTTTTAGATGCAAATAAAACATAGAAAGGAATTACACTTTTATTTGCAAATTTGTTGCAAATATGTAAAAGTACATTTTTATTCACTTTTTAGATATGAATAAAAATATGAAAATAAAAAGTATATTTTTATTTGCATTTCATATGTAAATAAAAACACCGTTTTAAAAAGTGAATTATTATTTTCAAACTAGTTGCAAATAAAAACATGATGTTAAGAATGTGCACTTTTATTTGTAATTTAGTCACAAAAAAACAGAGATATTAAAAGTGATATTTTATCGCCATTTTAGATGCGGTAAAAAGAGTGAAATTAAAAGTGATATTTTATCGTCATTTTAGATGCGATGAAAAGAGTTGAAATTAAAAGTGATATTTTTATTGTCATTTTAGATGCGATAAAAAGAATGGATTTTTTTAGTTGAAATCGCCAAATGATTTATATTTATAATTATATATACAAATATAAAATAAAAACGAAACGCGCCTGGCAGTTCGCGTATCGGCAATCGTAACTTTAAACGATCATACCGAAAGATCCGACCGATGGATTTGCCCAATACTGGAACCGTTTGGACCGCTTTGGTAAGATCTTTCCAACGATATAAATTTCGACAAAATCCGATGGTTAATTTTCAAGATAAGTATAAATCAAAATTGGGTAAAAACAGCGCCAGGTCCACCCACTGACCCGAAGCGTCGTTCTATTATATTAGACTATTTTTACATAGATAAAATAGCAATAAATCATTATAAATAAATAGTAACGATATGAAATGATTTAAATGATAATTATGCGAAAATTATTTGAAAAGTCCGAGTTCAACTCATTTCAAATAATTACACGGCGATTAAATAAAAGATGTAGAAGACGCTGATTGAAGACCGACGATCTTCACATCGAATGGACGATGACTACTGATGCCTTGGACTGACTTGCTCCCAGGAAGGAGTTGAAGCAGTAGTTGTCTGGACGTATGTGTTGATTGTCCGGATAAGCGAGAACCACTCAGGTGTCTCCGGTTTCGTTCAGACCCAGAACGGACTTTTAAATGGATGCCGGTCTGACGTTGGATTTCATTCCATGTAATTAAATCGATTTTTATAGATGTATGTCTGTTTGGTGGTGGTGAATTGATTCTCTACTTAACACCCTGGTATATATTAGTAGTTATCGATAGCATGGCGTGAATTGTAAATGTGGCATGCCAAGATGCAGATGATCAAGGCTTTTGTTGAAAAGCAGGGCCTTGAGGTCGATGATCAAAGCATGGCCTGTTTAGGTGTAGCTTTGTGTATAGAGTTACTTCACGAGCCTCACACCCCGGTAGAGTCTAAAACGGGACAAGGGAACGCAGGGAGTGCACATGTTTCTTTCTAGCTAGAGTGACGTCAACAACCTACCAGCCTTGACATTTTTACTTATGTGGATAATGGATTATGAGGTACCATAGTTTTATAGGTTGTTGGTGCCCATATGGAGGTCCAAAGGGACCGGGAAACGTGTGTTCAGGAATTGCCAATCCACTAACGTTAGGTGTGGACCGACCCTGCAGGATCCAAGGGTTTCCCGTAGGTGTGATCCTGAGGCATTTTCTAGAGTGTCTCGAATCGGTAAGGAGGCCGCTCCCAGCCTTGACTCTTGACGGAAACCAAATTTCCAATACGACATTACGATTTGGTTGTAACTTATATACAGCGACATAGTATATGGTAGTTATGACGTCTAGGATTGATACATTAACTTTGAAGGATTTAAATACTGCTTAGACACTAATAATAGTATTAAAAATATTATTTTATACGTATCAAGTCATGTTTGATCATTATAAGGTAAAACTCTATCCTCCAGTTTGCATTGCATTTTGTGATGGGACTTGAGTCTTATAATGATTTCATTTTTCAAAAAGTCATTGCGTTATTTTGTATCAAATTTATTTAATCATGCACTAGCAATCCAATGGAGTAAACCCGTTCCGCGTTAGTGGCGTGGTCCTATGATTCGCCATATTGTTAGTTAGTATAGAAAGATTTCTCATACCAGTCCCACGACTGACTCGATGTTTGTTTCACTTTGCAAACTCGGGTGCCCTCTCTTTACATGGGCAGCCAAGTAACATGTTTTAGGGAGACATTTTCTGGACTGGAGCTTGCTGGAGAAGAAGACGAAGACCTCTCTTTTATCTTTATTTCTGCTTTAGAGACTTTATTCCATCTTTGTATTTTGATGTACGTTATGGAAGTTGAGACCTATTTCCTTTTTGAGACTTATTTCCTTTTCATTCAGACTTTCTATTTTGCTAAGTAGATCCTGTAACTGCGTACTCTGATGTTCAATTGTTATGATGTTATGACATTTATCTTTCCACTGTAATGTTTATGTGTTATGATATTATCTGAGATCTGTTATTGTTGTAAATATGTTGTATCCCAAATGATTATCGTTACTTTCGCACCACGGAAGTTTGGGGTTATCACATAATCAAAATTACATAATTTATTATTTAATGCTGAAACTATACATCAGGAATAAAATTACATCTAAAGTGCTTAATGAGACTGATTTCCAGATCTACAGTGTTTTGCAATAACCAAAATATATTCTCAAGCACAATTATAGGAAATATGTATAAATAATTAAGTAAGCCTACAAATAAAATTATTCATAACCACAAATTTATACTTTCAGGTTTTTGTTAACATTCATAAGCAGATCTGATAGGTATCATTTTGGATTTAATAATATTGTAAACAAATCTGATAATATTAGGCATATATTTTGAGATCTAATTCAAACGAGATAAAAAAGCCATTATAACTTTGTATGTAAATTTCCCACTCATCTGAAAGCATCCAAATCTGAAATTTGAATAGTCTTTTAGGCCTCCAATTCCCAAATTCTTCCAGATCTACAATTATTCTGAAAAGGGGATACTTTCATATCTGTAGATTTACAAGAAAATAGGAAAAGTGGGGAGAATCTGATAAATAATAGCTTAGCCGTCAATTCACTACCTTTCCCATTAGAAACTGATCGTCACTTTCAAATTTGAATAATTTAAATTTGATTGATTGTGTATAAATATATTTTTAGTTAAGAAATTGAGTGGAAGAGAAAGGTAAATGGCCAAACTTCGCTACTACCTACATATTTATGGGAAAGAATGAAATCTTACTCCCTTCATTTATAGGAGTTGGATAGGACATGAACCGTTATATTTGATTAAATAAACATCTGTCCATATATATATAGTAATGTGTATAAAAGTAAACCATCTTAACCTAGCCGCCATTAGGCACTTCAGGCTCAAAGCGGTCGACCACTCTCCTATGGTGTCGACCGCCCTTCGGCTGATTTTCCCAGTGAGGGCTGATTATAAATGGTAATTTTATCCTGCTTATTTATTTTCGCCAGCTTTTTGTCCTTCGTCCGTAACTTTTTTATACATACTCGGTTCGCGAAACTCCAAGCATGAAAGTTGACCAGAATTCCGAGACGAACATAATGGTTAAAGTTTCATAATCAAATTTCATCATTTGCAGAAATTCTTATTTTTGAGAATCTAATTAAATAACTAATTTATTGTCAAAATTTCAGATTGTTACAATATAGCATCCAAACTTTTAGTTTTCAACTTAATCCTCTCAATCTTCTTAGCATTCAAAAGAAATTGTACATTTAGAGAAATAAATAAACTCTCAAGATGCTAAAATTGAAAAAATAATTAAGATGATGAAGTAACTAATGAAAAGTAATAAGAAAGGAAAATTTTCTAGTCAACCTGAGGTCAACCCAAAATATGATTCCCATGCAGTAAATTCTTGTGAGAACAAAATCCATAATCCAGTCAATGTGGTCACCACCTTTAGGTCTGGAAAGAAGATTGATAATAATGTTGGCAACCCTAACGAACCTTCTAACTCGACCCCAATGAAAAAGATTGACGATCACCTAATGGCTATGAATGCCAATTCTTCTAAACCTACATCTTCCGTAACTGTTGGCAATCCTAACAGTTCTTCAGCTAGTGTTGGCAAACCAGATAAGCCTTTGAAAATCGATGTTGGCAATCCAACATCTCATCTTCTATGCCCTTACCACCTTATTTTCCGATGCCTTTACCTTCTTCTTCGAATGATGAAATCGATCAGAGAGTCGAAAAACTAGTTGCTCCATTTCCTCATAGACCCAATAAAAAGAAGAATTGGCAAATTCCGATAAAATTTTGGAAATATTCAAGAAAGTTTGTGTGAACGTTCCTCTTTTAGAAACCGTTGATCAAATTCCTCATACTAAATGTAACAACCCGCAAATTCTGAACCAATTTAAAATTTTTATTTTAGAAATTTTAATAGTAAAAATTAATTTATTGGAAATAATAATGATGAGAATATATTTTAATCGAAGTTAGAACGAAAATTTTAATTTTAATAAAAGGAGTTAGAAATAGCACGGTAGTTTGAAAAGTCAGACTTGAACTTTGACCGAATGTACCAGATTCAAAATTTAGAGGATTTTAGTGAAACCAAAAATATTACAATCTATTTAAAATTATCTTACCAACGAGTCCGAAAAATCAAAATTTCATAGCGGGAATCAAAAGTTATGCCCAGTTTAATTTTCAGAATAGTCGCTGTAAAATTTATATATATTTTAATATAATATATGGCCCTTAAAAATAGCCATTTTGCAAACGACCTCTGTTTTCGACGAAACCACTTTTGTTGGAACCGGAATGTCAAATTATTGCTAAGTTTCAATTTTCAGAATTTTCGAATTAATATGTGAGTGTGGCAGAAGAAAATGTGTTTTTTCAATTTCAGTCAAATTTAATCGACTAGAAAATGGCCATTTTTCAAACAGTCTCAGAATTCGACGAAATTAGTTTTGTTAGGACCATATCGTTAAAACAAAGACAGAAATATTTTTTTTGGATTTTTATGAGTTCGTATGTGGCCCCGATGAATTTAAATATACGTTCAAATTAATTTAATAAAGGATTTAAATATTAAATTTAATAATTCAGGCTACATACAACTGTTTGGACTGACGGGACCTAGCCCGTTGGATCCGAAACGGGGGCTAATGGGTTGGGTAGACTCCGGTTGGACTGAAATCGGATTAGTTATGATGTATGGATTTATTTGTAAATATTACATTAAATAATATAAAAATACATCATCTTCCAATACCCTAATACCATCAACAGTAGCCGCCGCCTCTTCTAATCCATGGCCGAATTTGCTCCACACTCATCCGCTAAAACCTCCTTCTCCTCCACTAATTAGACTCCACCCTTTATACTGTATCGAAGCTCTCTTCCTCCTCTACATTTCTATACGGCTTGATCATTCTCTAGTGGCCCGAACTCCCAGAATCGTGCACCCAAAGTCGCGCCAGAGCCACCGCCGTACCTCCCTGGGCTCGATCGAGTTGAGCAAAGGTGGGCCCCCCGGTGCTCCGCTGGTGGCTCTCCGACGCGCCGCCTTCCGATCGTCCTCTGGTGCTGCGAATTGATAGCAAGGATCAACCCTAAAATTGAACAAAAGCTGAAACCAACGGCCGTATACTATAAAGAGGGAGAAAGGTTTAAATCCTTAATTACTTTGCTAATTTAATTTCAAAATAATTATCAATCTTATTCAGACCATAACTAATGCATACGACAACGAAACTTAACAATTTCAGATTCAGTGTGATCGTACGACAAAGATCTAAAATCCTAGACTGAAAAGGGAAAATTCCGAGCAGTCTGAAATTTTGACAAATTTGCGAATCCGAACTGAATGTAAGATTTCTAATTTGAATTATTTAATCAAGTTTAATTATTTTTATCGCTGATAAATAATTATGTGTGTGTTAAGTAATTAGCTATGCGATGTGATGCAATTTTGATGATTGATCTGTTTATTCTGTGTGTATGTATGTTAGATCTGTTGTTTAAATTTTAGATCTATATATGTTAGTCAAATAAAACATTTTCCCTTTTGCTAATATTTGTGGATTACGTGGATTAAACAAAAATGAGTACTGAATTTATTGGTCAATTAGTGAATTGTAATAGAATTGCCGATTCAAGAAAAGTCACCATTTTGCTTATATTGTTCAACTGAATTTGATTGTCAATTCAATATAGAAAAACTATGTTATTCCTTATTTTTGAATTGAACTAGTTTATCAATTCAATACATCATGCTATGTGATTATTTTTGAATTGATTTAGTTGTCAATTCAATACACCATACTACGTTATTATTTTTGAATTGATTTAGTATATCAATTCAACACACAAAATCATGTTATCATTTTTGAATTGATTTAGTTTATCAATCCAAATGCTCAATATTATGTTACATAGAAATTGACTTTTTATTTGTGTTCTGTATCGCAAATATAATATAGAATTAAAAGTTCACTTTTTATTTGCATTCCACAATGCAAATAAAACATTGAAATGAAAAGTTCACTTTTTGTTTAGCATCCTTTAATGCAAATGAACATCGAAATTAAAATTTGTTCTTCTATTTACATCCACCAATGTAAATAAACATGAGAAATAAATTTTGTTCTTTATTTTGCATTTCACAAATGCAAAAATTAAAACTTGTTCTTTTATTTACATCCACCAATGTAAATAAACATGAAAAATAAAATTTGTTCTTTATTTTGCATTTCACAAATGCAAACAAACATGAAAATTAAAACTTGTTCTTTTGTTTACATTCACTAATGTAAATAAACTTGAAAATAAAATTTGTTCTTTTTATTTGCATTCACTAATGCAAACATATATGTAAAAATAAAATTTGTTCTTTTATTTGCATTTCACAAATGCAAATATACATGAAAAATAAAGTTTGTTCTTTTACTTACATTCACTAATGCAAATATATATATAAATGAAATTTGTTCTTTTTTTATCTGCACCCTTTTTATGCAAATATACAAAGAAATATAAAAATGCTCTTTTATTTGCATTCTTTGTGCAAATACACTTTGAAATATAAAATATTCTTTTATTTGCATTCTCTAACGCAAATATGCATTGAAATAAGGAAAACTATATTTTTGTTTGCTATTTTAGATTCAAGCAAAACATTAGAAGTAAAACTATATTTTTATTTTTAATTTTAGATTCAAACAAACATTAGAGTTAAAAATCACATTTTTTTGCAATTATAAATGCAAACAAAAACACTAGAATGAATATGACATTTTTATTTTGTATTTTAGATAAAAATAAAAATATGATTTCAAAAATTACATTTTTGCTTGTAAATTTAGTTGCAAACAAACATAAGGCATAAATTAAAAGATTTTATTTTATTTGCATATTTCGATGCAAATAAATATCGTAGTTAAAAGATTATATTTTTATTTGCATTCTTTGATGCAAATAAACACCGTATTTAAAGGTCGAATTTCTATCTGCATTCTTGAATGCAAATAAACAACATAGTTAAAAGGTTATATTTTATTTGCATATTTAGATGCCAATAAACATCATAGTAAAAGGATTATATTTTTATTTGCATTCTTTGATGCAAATAAACATTGAAATAAAAAGTTATATTTTATTTGCATTCTTTGATGCAAATAAAACATTGCAATAAAAAGTCTTATTTTATTTGCATTCCTTAATGCAAATAAACATAGTATTTAAAAGTTGAATTTTTATTTGCATTCTTTGATGCAAATAAAAATCGTATTTAAAAGTTGAATTTTTATTTGCATTCTTTGATGCAAATAAACTATGAAATTAAAAGTCGCATATTTATTTGCATTCCTTGATGCAAATAAAATGTTGAATTAAAGGTTGAATTTTTATTTGCGTTCCTTGTTGCAAATAAAACCTTGAATTAGAAAGTTGCATTTTTATTTGCATCCTTTGATGCAAATAAAACATGAAGATAAAAGTTGTATTTTTATTTGCATTCCTTGATGTAAATAAATCATAAATTATAAGTATTACCTTTTATTTGCATTTTAGATGCAAATAAAAAGCATAGTTTAAGAAGTTACACTTTTATTACAATTTAGATATAAATAAAAGAACAGGATTATCATTTTTACTTTTAAACTAGAGTAAAAAAAAGGATTACGATAAAATGAATTCATCGTAGTTGTAATTTTGTTGAAATAAATAAAATGATTTTATTTTCATCATAGATTAAATTAAAAAGATTAGAATTAAGAAGGTATATTTTTAGTGTCATCTTAGCTTCAATAAAAAGAGTAAAAAAAGATAGAGAAGGTTTATTTGTCCTTTTGTTGCAATACAAAAAGATACATTTTTATCGTTAGAATGAGACAAAATTTATTTAATTTTCTCATTTTAAAAAAAAGGTTGAAACAAAATAATCACTTTTGTCTATTTATATTAGTTGAATCAAACATTCATTTTGTCGAATTATATTGGTTAAAACCAAAAAGGACCTTTTTGTCAAATAAGAATCAAACACAAATAATATTTTGATAAAATAGAATTGTCGGCAAATGAAGGTATCACTCGTCTTATACATTTTGTTGAAATAGAATTTATATGCAAATATAAAAATCATTTTTATTTGGAAAATTGCATTGGAACTTATATTCAATTATAAGAATCATATTATTGGTCAAAATATATATTAGAATGTATAAGTGTGGTAAGGTGACATCATTGTATGTTATTGCATACATTAGAATTTGTATGCAATTTAAATAAACATTTTTTAGCGGTTGAGTTATACATTGAATACATATACAATTGGGATTATTCCTTTTATGTGATCAAATTAAGAATAATTACATACAAATAAAGTATAATGAAAGTATAATGAAAATTATCTTTTATTTGTCATCCACAATAATGTCATATAAGTAAATTACATTCTATTAGATGTTAGATATTATGCAAGTCAAATATATTTTATTTCGACATTAGGAATAAAATATCATGTTTTGTCTATCATTATCAACATGTTGATAGCATTAAAATTGGTTAAATTAATTAACCAATTATTTATTTATATGTATTGTTGTTGGCTGAAAACCCCACACGGGTATTGGGATGATAATTAATATACACTAGTCCCAATATTTATTCATATGTCAATCGATAGATTGACAGGCTGCGATGAGCGTTATTATTTCATTTAATGCTCGCACAGTTGAGAACTTCACTTGGATGTTGAATGGATGGTTTGATGATTATTTATCAATTGTTGTCATTTACGTACGATATATGAAATCCATATGAAACACCCCACCTCCGTTAGGGTCACTCTCAAAGGGAATGCCCTAATTTTGGTGGAGGTTTATAAGTATAAGTCACAGATATACAAGACAGATATAAGAACACATATTTGTAAACAGCGGAAAAACAACAACTTTTATTTCATAAAAGCAAATACGTGTTACAACAACATCACCATGATTGTCTTACATCCTTTCCAAAAACAAAACATAACACTTTCATAATCTGTCTTGGTTACATTATTTAAAGAAGCATAAAGAAAACATAGATAAACTGCAAAAGCCCCATAGTGGTTGTCCAAAGCCATAGTTCAAAACGAAAAGGTCCAAGCAATACATTTCTCCTCTTCAAGCAGGATGTTAAGGCTGGTCAAGCTGCAGTGTTCCCTCCCTGTGGACCTGGGGGGGGGGAAACGGAAGAAAAGAAGATGAAAGAAAAGTAGAGTCAGACATAAAGCCTGAGTAAGTCTAGTACTATTCTATCTATGAATAAAGAACTGGGTATGATAAGTATAAACAAGAAGTGGGAAAGCACTATAAACTTGGTTAAGTTGTCTAGGGTCGAATATACTATCGTACCCCATGTTAATCTCTGAACCCATATAAACTAGTTCCCAACTGGCACCCCATAATCAGGGTGAAGTGATCCATTTTATAATGATCGGCACCTACTCGCATAGTTACATGTGTCTTACGGCCCCTGATGTTGTAGTTACCTATGCTGGTCCCACCATGGGGTGTATCAAGTCCCATGGTGGCGGCCCGACACAATCCTAGAATGCACAGGTATGCTACTGGTGTCCAGTGCCTTATTTTTCTGCGCCGGAGTGTGTGCACGCCCGCACCCCGTTAGAACCTACACTGCTACACCACCGCCGTCGATTTGACCTCTTACAATCAACCCAGTAATCGTGCCCCACCCTGCCTAGTTTCAGGGTATCCTGATACACCTTCTAGGGTTACTGCTGAAAAGGGTCCCCCGTTACTAGGTTTTCTATCTCTAGCCAACATGCTAAGTTGGTTAAGTGTTTTCTAACCTAACCCCCACCAGTCCGTTTAGTTTAGCATGTTCCATTTTGATTAAGTCTTTAGTTCACTTAATCCTAACAATCCTGACTCAGCCTTAATTGTCTTATTAAAGCCTTGACCTCTCACATTAGACAGGTATTGTTGTGGCTGCCTGTTGCCGGTTGGTTCCGGGCAGTCTTACGCCACAACTCAGTCTAACCTCGGGTCCTTATTGGGCTCCATGTTTAACCTCCCACGTTGGATAGGTATTGTTGTGACTACTGGACAGCCGGGCGGTTCCGGGCAGGTTTACATCACAACTCAATCCAACCTCGGGTTAAACACATCGTATGTTCTACATTTACATATTTTGTCTTTCTTCTTTATTTTCTTACATGTAAATATTTGCGGCCCATTATTAAGTTAATCGTGTAAAGGTTACACCAATCATGGGCCCAACCCATACTTGAATTTGGGCCCTTCTACTTTATATTTTCATTAATTAATTAATTTGGCCCAACGCTATTTTCCCCCGTTTAATACGTTCGTTTATCATAATATATGTTGGGCTTAGGCTTTTAAGCCCAACTTAGCCATGAGAAAAAGGGGAGGCTTAAAGCGTGATTACATACACAAAAAGGGGAGTGTGAACGCATGAACTTGCAATGTGACGTTAGAACTACAAAATAGAAACTGGTGTACTTGCATAGTGGTAACATATACTTTGGTCATAAAGCATAAGTGACATGAATCAAACCATGTAAACTTGTAGTTAAGTTAAGAATTATCACTATTGACACATAGGCTTAACTACAACATAAACCTATATTTTATTTAGGCATAATATCAAACATAAGCAAATCATGTTTATAAGATTACTACATGTTTACAAAGGTGCTTACTTTTGTGACTAATACAAAAGTATACTTCAACTAGAATTAATCCAACTTAATCATGATTCTAAATCTATTCAAAGATACTTATGGCATAAATATTTCTAACATGAAATCATGATTTTTACTTTAGTCATGGAAACTTGCAAAAGGGGATTTTGAATCTAACCTAGCTATGTACCACATATGTCATCATATAATTCTTGTTAACAATATAGACCTAACATGGATTTCAATTATGCAAAATATCAATCATAGCCTAGCCATATTCACAAGTTTGCAAATAGGTTTTCTAGTACAAAAGCATGGCTTAATACATAGATCATGGTGCCAAAATTTCAACATAGTTTCATATGAACTATAATAATCCAAATTTGTTCCAATTACGTACAAAATGATTTTTGTACAAAAATATTATGATGGCATAGTAGCAAAACCCCAAACTTGCATGAATTTCAATTAATCAACTACATACATGTAGCTTCAACATGGATTACATAATTTGCGAATATTCCAAACGTATACTTGCATAAAACTACCGCAAATATGTAGTTTTTTATAATGAATAACATAATTCGAGAATATCCAAACGTATACAATATTCCAAATCGATAAGAATCATAGTAACGCGCAAATATGAATTACTTTATCGCCACAAATCAAGTATACAAACCAACACAATTATTTGTTCATACCAAAATAATACTCTACTTACAATTGTGTGGCGAATTCTCAAATTTAGGGATTTGAAGATGCGATTCCTTGTTGATTTGATTTGATTAAGTTGCTTTATGCTTTAGAATTTGCCTCCTAATCCTCTCTCCAATTGGTGGCTACTCTTAGTCGTTCCTGAGCAACATGGTGACCTTGTTCTTATTTTTTGAATGAATAGATTAGGTTGAGTCTAGGGTCATTTTTATAGGGTTTATGAACTGATTAGGACCATTGATGTCGCTTGGATTGATCGTAGCCATTCATTCTAAAGAGAGACCAATTAGAGCCTGCCACCTAGCCCTAATGACAAAGCAGACTGCAGAAAATCGACCAACATAGAATAGGCCAGCCAGGTTGGGCTGGGTTCGACCTGGCTCTGGACCAGGTCGACAGCCCTGTCGACCTGGCTAGACCAGGTCGACAGCCCAGTCGACTTGGGTGCATTATGCGGGAGTTTTCCCGCCCTGGCCAATTGGGCCCGATTTTGGAGTTTAAGCTTGTTTTTCTGAGCTGTTTTATTCTGTTCGAATTTTAAACTTAATTCAGAAACTTCCGAAGGCCATATCTTCTTCATACGGACTCCGTTTTTCGAAAACTCGGACTCTATTTCGCGTATTTTTCCGAGACGAACGCAATGGCGTATCCCGTTTCCCTTAGTTCTTTGATTTCAAATTAATTATACTTTAATTTGTTAATTTCACAGTTAGAGAATACACGGGGTGTTACATTCCCCCCCACTTAAAAGGATTTCGTCCCCGAAATCTTCAAGTTTAGGAAAATGTATATCCTAACATCCAATCATCCATCTACTCATCCATCAAACACGAGCATCCATTGTCCTTAAAAGACTTCTAATGCTTCATGATTATATGCGAAGTGTGTGTGTGTGTACATGTACTTATCTAATGCAAAATCAGGCGGTCTACTGATTCAGTTGACCTCCTTAATGCGAATTATGTAAGTGCCATGAATCCATTATGTATGCAAATTTTCCTATTCATGATTCTACATGAGTGCACAATCATTCAATACAAATGCAACATCCACATGACAACACATTAGAGTTCAACCATATACGAATGCAAACATATATGCATATGCAATATGAAGTGACTGAGCCGATCTAAAACCTAGATTGTGTGTGTATATGCAACCACGAGCAACCACTAGCAATCACTTGCAACCACTTGCAACCATCATCCATAACATGTTTCAATTACATGTTTCCATCCAAAGGGTTTCTACCTAAAAGATAAGGTCGAGGAAATATACCTAAAAAGATAGATAAAAGCGCAACTTAAGGAAAAAGGAAAGATCAAGGATGTACCCTCGAACAGAAAAGGGTAGGCCGTGCGTATTCTAGCTTCAGTTTCCCAAGTCGCGTCTCCCTCGGCGTCGCTCCACTGAACTTTGACGAGCTTGACTTCGCGGTTGCGTAGCTTCTTCACTTCCGTTCCTAATATGCGGGTTGGAACTTTTCTTATGGTTGCTTCGCGTTCCACTTCGGCCTCTTCGAGGATATTTGGCTCTACCACCTCAACAGACTCATGTAGACATTTTCGGAGATGTGAAACGTGAAAAACGTTGTGGACTCCAGCCAACTTCTCGGGTAGCTCTAATCTATAGGCCATTTTCCCAATTTTCTCGATGATAGGGAATGGCCCTACGAACCTTGGTGCCAGTTTTCCTGTGGTTCCAAAACGAACAACGTTCCTTAGCGGTGATACCTTGAGAAAAACTCTGTCTCCAACCTCAAATTCAAGGTCAGTCCTTCTCTTGTCGGCATAGGACTTTTGTCTGTCTTGGGCCGTCTTCATCCTTCTTCGTATTAAGTCCACTTTCTCTGAAGTCTCTCGGATCATATCTGGTCCAAGTATGAGCTTATCAGTAGACTCCCACCAACAAGTGGGCGATCGGCACGGTCTTCCATATAAAGCTTCGAAGGGCGCCATTCCGATGGTTGCTTGATAGCTGTTGTTGTAGGCAAATTCCACCAAAGGAAGGTGGTCTTCCCATGTCCCTCCGAAGTCAAGGACGCATAGCCTTAAAAGGTCTTCCAAAACTCTGTTCACTCTCTCTGTTTGGCCATCGGTTTGGGGATGATAGGCTGTGCTCAAGCATAACTGCGTTCCTACTGCTTCTTGCAGACTCCGCCAAAACTCGCTGGTGAAGATGGGGTCTCGGTCACTAACAATGCTAGATGGTATTCCATGGAGTCGAACGACTTCCTTGAGGTAAAGTGATGCTAGGGATGAGGCAGTTCTCTTACTTTTGACAGGTAAAAAGTGGGCGCTTTTAGTAAGCCTATCCACTATTACCCAAATGCTAGTGTTGCCTTTCCTAGACCTAGGCAGCCCATCGATGAAGTCCAGTGAGATGCTATCCCACTTCCACTGCGGGACCTCCAGAGGATGTAGCAGTCCGCCAGGCTTTTTCTGTTCCGCCTTAACCTGTTGGCACACCATACACTTAGAAACGAATTCTGCCACGTCCTTTTTTCATGCCGTTCCAGAAGAAAGTCCTTTTTATATCTTTGTACATTTTATCTCCGCCTGGGTGTATCGTCATCTTGGAGTGATGTGCTTCCTCGAGAACCTTCTTTATTAAATCTTTTGTCTGTGGGACGCATAGTCTTCCGTCTCGCCTTAGCAAACCCTTATCGTCGATGGAGTATCTGTTGAGGAGACTTGAAGTCTCACCCCTAATTAGCTTATCAATTGTTTCCACAAGCTGAGGGTCTTCGCGTTGTGCTGTCCCTACTGAATCCACTAAAGTTGGGCGCACTTCGAGAGATGCTAGCAAGCCTGGTACGAAATCGGAGGAGGGCCTAAAGTCGAAGCTGGCTATAAACTCTAGGCTTTGTCTTTCAACAAACAACGGGCTTAGGGTCAATTTCTTTCGGCTCAACGCATCTGCCACTACGTTGCCTTTGCCCGGAGTGTAGGAGATTTCGAAATCGTACGAGGCAAGAAACTCCATCCATCTTTGTTGCCTCAAGTTAAGATCCTTCTGCGAGAAAAGATATTTCAACGATTTGTGGTCAGTGTAAAGTTCGAACTTCTCACCTAGGAGATAGTGTCGCCAAGACTTGAGTGCAAAGACGATGGCGGCTAACTCAAGATCCTGGGTTGGGTAGTTCTTTTCGTGCACTTTCAACTGCCTCCCGCCATAAGCTACTACCCTTCCTTCTTGCATTAAGACGGCGCCTAGCCCTGTCCCACATGCATCCGTATAAACAGTGAACATCTTGCTCCCATCTGGCAGCGTCAAAACTGGGGCTGTTGTAAGAGCCCTTTTCAGTCGTTGGAAAGCAAATTCGCAATCCAAATCCCAATCGAACACTAGATTCTTCTTACTCAATTTCGTGAGTGGAGCTGAGATTTTCGCAAAATCCCTTATAAATTTTCGATAGAAACCTGCTAGTCCTAGAAAGCTTCGGACCTCAATCGCATTCCTTGGTGTCTTCCAATCCTGTACCGCCACTACCTTACCAGGGTCCACTGCTAACCCTTGTTTGGATACTATGTGCCCAAGGAACCTCACCTCTTCTCTCCAAAAGTGGCATTTGGAGAATTTGGCTTTTAGTTGATGGACTCGCAAAGTTTCCATGATTGCCCTTAAGTGCTGAGCATGTTCCTCTTCACTCTTTGAGAAGATAAGGATATCATCTACGAAGACCACTACGAATTTGTTGAGGAAATCTCTAAATACCCTACTCATCAGGTCCACGAAGTAAGCAGGTGCATTTGTCAAGCCGAAAGGCATGACAAGCCATTCAAAGAAGCCGTCTGGGGTTCTGAATGCCGTTTTATCGATGCTATCTTCAGCCACCCTTAGCTGATGAAAACCGGTTGCTAAATCGAGCTGGGAGAAAACAGACGCTCCTACAAGCTGGTCAAACAAATCGTCAATTCTAGGGAGAGGGTGCCTATTCTTTTTCGTTAGCTTGTTGAGCTCCCTATAGTCAACACATAGACCGAGTGAACCATCTGCCTTTGTAGCGAACACCACCGGAGCGCCCCATTCTGAAATGCTCCTCCTAATGAACCCCTTTTCTAGAAGCTCTTTAATCTGTTTACTGAGCTCTTTCCTTTCTCGTGGAGCCATGTGTCTAACGGGTATCGCAACGGGCTTTGCATTATCTACAAGATATACGCGGAAGTCTATTTCCCGCTTCGGAGGCAAGCCCTTCACCTCTTCGAAGACATCCGGATATTCCCGGACCACTCTAACTGATTGCAAATTTTCAACAGAGGCATCTAGCGATTCAAGGTAACTAAGCATAACCGCGTATGAGGGATTACAAGAAATTTCCAAAGTATTACCGAGCTGGGTTAGGAGCCTAACAACCCTTTTCTCACAATCAAGGATGGCCCCATTACTGGATAGCCAATCCATACCCAAAATCAAACCATAACCCGAAAATCCCAAAACAAAGGCACTACATTGAAATTCTACGCTTAGAATAGAAATTTTCAATCCCAAACAGATCATAGACAAATGAGCTGGGCCCCCAATTGGGTTTGAAACAATTAAGGGGTCCTCTACCATACTAGTTTTTAGGTGCAGAGATTCTACTAAAGCAGACGAGATAAAGGAGTGTGATGCGCCAGAATCAAATAAAGTGCGAACGGGGTGATCATAAAGATAAACTACACTTTCTACAGAAGTATTTATACCTCGCTGTTGCAAAGGTGGCGCTTCTAGCACATGAACCTGTGCCCCTGGGGTGGATCCAGCCCTCTGCCCCTGTCCTCGTTTCTTTGGGCAGTCCTTAGCCCTATGGCCTGTCTCACCGCAAGAAAAACACCCACCATTCTCCTTGGCCTTCTTTTTCCGGCAGTCCTTTACTAAGTGCCCCACTTTGCCACAGAAATTACACTTCCTCTTCTCTTTGTTGCCTTTCCCGCCCTTCTTAAAGTCTGTCTTCTTAGGCTGCAAACCCTCTTTCTTCCCTTGAGAGTTTTCTGCCTTTGTCTCCTTCTTGCCCTTATCCTCTTCATTCAGCAATGCCATTTGCACCAATCTTTCATACGTGGCTCCCATGGGTATATGGGTCATGGCCAAACTGTGTAATGGCTCATTCAACCCTTTGACGAAACGGAGAGCCTTCTTGTGTGGGGTGTTGACTAGGTCAAGCCCAAACCTAGCCAGCTCATTGAACTGATTCACATACTCTCTGACTGTCTTGTCCCCTTGCTTAAGAAATAAGAATTTTTCCAACTACAAACTTCTTTCCGCATCTGAGAGAAATTTAGTCTCAAACCTTGCCCTAAAGTCCTCCCATGTCTCCACTGGTCTTTCAGCATTAGTGACTTCCCACCAGTAGGAAGCCTCGCCCTTCAATAGCCATACTGCCAATTGTACTTTTTGTCTATCCTCTACCTCAAAGATGATGAATAGGTCCTCAGTTTCTTTCAGCCAATTCCTAGCTGCCACGAAGGACTCAGTTCCATGGAAATCCTTTCCTCCCATAGCTTTAAAATCTTTACATATCTTAGCAAAAGTGTTTCCCCGAGGAGGAGGTGGAGGAAAAGGTGCTGCTGCAGCTGGATGATTTCCTGCAGCTGAGGGAGGAGGAACGGTAGGACCTGGCTGAGTGGCTCTTGCTTCTAAGAACCGTCTAAACCAACCAGGTATTGGCACCCCTTCTGGCAAGTTAAGTTCTTCGGACATGCTGAAACAAAAAGGAAAGATTCAAAACGAAGGATAAGAGATAGTACCTATGGCTTTGGGGGGACTTTGCCTTTTTAAAATAAAATAATATTTTTCTTTTAAAAATGCTTCTTTAAATTTCCTTTTTGAAAATAAATTTTCAAAACTTTTTATCTTATCTGGTAAACCTATGCTCTGATACCAAGTGAAACACCCCACCTCAGTTAGGGTCACTCTCAAAGGGAATGCCCTAATTTTGGTGGAGGTTTATAAGTATAAGTCACAGATATACAAGACAGATATAAGAACACATATTTGTAAACAGCGGAAAAACAACAACTTTTATTTCATAAAAGCAAATACGTGTTACAACAACATCACCATGATTGTCTTACATCCTTTCCAAAAACATAACATAACACTTTCATAATCTGTCTTGGTTACATTATTTAAAGAAGCATAAAGAAAACATAGATAAACTGCAAAAGCCCCATAGTGGTTGTCCAAAGCCATAGTTCAAAACAAAAAGGTCCAAGCAATACATTTCTCCTCTTCAAGCTGGATGTTAAGGCTGGTCAAGCTGCAGTGTTCCCTCCCTGTGGACCTGGGAGGGGGGGAAACGGAAGAAAAGAAGATGAAAGAAAAGTAGAGTCAGACATAAAGCCTGAGTAAGTCTAGTACTATTCTATCTATGAATAAAGAACTGGGTATGATAAGTATAAACAAGAAGTGGGAAAGCACTATAAACTTGGTTAAGTTGTCTAGGGTCGAATATACTATCGTACCCCATGTTAATCTCTGAACCCATATAAACTAGTTCCCAACTGGCACCCCATAATCAGGGTGAAGTGATCCATTTTATAATGATCGGCACCTACTCGCATAGTTACATGTGTCTTACGGCCCCTGATGTTGTAGTTACCTATGCTGGTCCCACCATGGGGTGTATCAAGTCCCATGGTGGCGGCCCGGCACAATCCTAGAATGCACAGGTATGCTACTGGTGTCCAGTGCCTTATTTTTCTGCGCCGGAGTGTGTGCACGCCCGCACCCCGTTAGAACCTACACTGCTACACCACCGCCGTCGATTTGACCTCTTACAATCAACCCAGTAATCGTGCCCCACCCTGCCTAGTTTCAGGGTATCCTGATACACCTTCTAGGGTTACTGCTGAAAAGGGTCCCCCGTTACTAGGTTTTCTATCTCTAGCCAACATGCTAAGTTGGTTAAGTGTTTTCTAACCTAACCCCCACCAGTCCGTTTAGTTTAGCATGTTCCATTTTGATTAAGTCTTTAGTTCACTTAATCCTAACAATCCTGACTCAGCCTTAATTGTCTTATTAAAGCCTTGACCTCTCACATTAGACAGGTATTGTTGTGGCTGCCTGTTGCCGGTTGGTTCCGGGCAGTCTTACGCCACAACTCAGTCTAACCTCGGGTCCTTATTGGGCTCCATGTTTAACCTCCCACGTTGGATAGGTATTGTTGTGACTACTGGACAGCCGGGCGGTTCCGGGCAGGTTTACATCACAACTCAATCCAACCTCGGGTTAAACACATCGTATGTTCTACATTTACATATTTTGTCTTTCTTCTTTATTTTCTTATATGTAAATATTTGCGGCCCATTATTAAGTTAATCGTGTAAAGGTTACACCAATCATGGGCCCAACCCATACTTGAATTTGGGCCCTTCTACTTTATATTTTCATTAATTAATTAATTTGGCCCAACGCTATTTTCCCCCGTTTAATACGTTCGTTTATCATAATATATGTTGGGCTTAGGCTTTTAAGCCCAACTTAGCCATGAGAAAAAGGGGAGGCTTAAAGCGTGATTACATACACAAAAAGGGGAGTGTGAACGCATGAACTTGCAATGTGACGTTAGAACTACAAAATAGAAACTGGTGTACTTGCATAGTGGTAACATATACTTTGGTCATAAAGCATAAGTGACATGAATCAAACCATGTAAACTTGTAGTTAAGTTAAGAATTATCACTATTGACACATAGGCTTAACTACAACATAAACCTATATTTTATTTAGGCATAATATCAAACATAAGCAAATCATGTTTATAAGATTACTACATGTTTACAAAGGTGCTTACTTTTGTGGCTAATACAAAAGTATACTTCAACTAGAATTAATCCAACTTAATCATGATTCTAAATCTATTCACAGATACTTATGGCATAAATATTTCTAACATGAAATCATGATTTTTACTTTAGTCATGGAAACTTGCAAAAGGGGATTTTGAATCTAACCTAGCTATGTACCACATATGTCATCATATAATTCTTGTTAACAATATAGACCTAACATGGATTTCAATTATGCAAAATATCAATCATAGCCTAGCCATATTCACAAGTTTGCAAATAGGTTTTCTAGTACAAAAGCATGGCTTAATACATAGATCATGGTGCCAAAATTTCAACATAGTTTCATATGAACTATAATAATCCAAATTTGTTCCAATTACGTACAAAATGATTTTTGTACAAAAATATTATGATGGCATAGTAGCAAAACCCCAAACTTGCATGAATTTCAATTAATCAACTACATACATGTAGCTTCAACATGGATTACATAATTTGCGAATATTCCAAACGTATACTTGCATAAAACTACCGCAAATATGTAGTTTTTTATAATGAATAACATAATTCGAGAATATCCAAACGTATACAATATTCCAAATCGATAAGAATCATAGTAACGCGCAAATATGAATTACTTTATCGCCACAAATCAAGTATACAAACCAACACAATTATTTGTTCATACCAAAATAATACTCTACTTACAATTGTGTGGCGAATTCTCAAATTTAGGGATTTGAAGATGCGATTCCTTGTTGATTTGATTTGATTAAGTTGCTTTATGCTTTAGAATTTGCCTCCTAATCCTCTCTCCAATTGGTGGCTACTCTTAGTCGTTCCTGAGCAACATGGTGGCCTTGTTCTTATTTTTTGAATGAATAGATTAGGTTGAGTCTAGGGTCATTTTTATAGGGTTTATGAACCGATTAGGACCATTGATGTCGCTTGGATTGATCGTAGCCATTCATTCTAAAGAGAGACCAATTAGAGCCTGCCACCTAGCCCTAATGACAAAGCAGACTGCAGAAAATCGACCAACATAGAATAGGCCAGCCAGGTTGGGCTGGGTTCGACCTGGCTCTGGACCAGGTCGACAGCCCTGTCGACCTGGCTAGACCAGGTCGACAGCCCAGTCGACTTGGGTGCATTAGGCGGGAGTTTTCCCGCCCTGGCCAATTGGGCCCGATTTTGGAGTTTAAGCTTGTTTTTCTGAGCTGTTTTATTCTGTTCGAATTTTAAACTTAATTCAGAAACTTCCGAAGGCCATATCTTCTTCATACGGACTCCGTTTTTCGAAAACTCGGACTCTGTTTCGCGTATTTTTCCGAGAGGAACGCAATGGCGTATCCCGTTTCCCTTAGTTCTTTGATTTCAAATTAATTATACTTTAATTTGTTAATTTCACAGTTAGAGAATACACGGGGTGTTACACCATATAACCAAAGTTATATGGTAAATGATTGAGTCGCTTTCCGATTCAGAATATCTTCTATATAAAGAATAGTTTTTATAAATAAACGATTTCTTTTAAATAAAAAATAAATCTTTCAACTAAGATTATTGGTATTTCAATTTATTTATTGGGAAAGGGATTTTGGGTTTATCGTGAACAATGTTTTTGAATGACACTGATTCTTTAACCCAGTTAAAAATAAGATTTATTCCTTAAATTGGAATGATTGTAAAGTAGTGATCTTTGATATTAAAACTGAATTGGAATTTTAACAAATCTTTGAAAATAAGATTTAATAATAAATTTAAAAGATTTTATCTTTGATAAAATTAATGGGAACCTTTCCCTAATTATATGAATATTTTATTTAAAGAATATTCTAAATTGGAAAGAGGCGTTGGATGTATCCTTATAACACTTGATTTTTAATTATAAAAATACGCGAGTTATTCGGAATGACCGGGTTTAACCCATTCTGAATAATTACTACGATGATTAAAAGTCGAAGATGAAGACGGTGGTTGAAGACTGGCGATCTTCACATCGAATGGATGAGGACTACTGATGCTTTTGATTGGAGTTGCTGCCTTGAAAAGGTTCCAGTGGTAGTTGTCCGGACGTATTGTTGATCATTTGGATATGCAAGGTATAAGGTGCCTCTGGTTCCGTTCAGACCTAGAATGGACTTGTAAATGGATGTGTGTCTGACGTTGAATTTCGTTCTATGTAAATTGATTTCTATTAATATACAACCGTCGGTGGCGGAGAATTTATTCTCTTGCCTAACACCCTTAGAGGTTGTGTGTTGATAGTTATCAATTGCATGGTATGGACGGTCAATGTGGCATGCCAAGATGCAATTGATCAAGCCTTTTGTTGAAAAGCAGAGCCTTGTGGATGATGATCAAAGCATAGCCGATTTAGGCATAGCTTTGTGTATTTCGTTGCCTCGCGAGCCTCACACCCCGTTATGAGTCAAAAACGGAGCAAGGGAACGCAGGGAGTGCACACGTTTCTTTCTAGCTAGAAGTGGTGTTTGGGTTTAACACGGCCCAGCATTTTTACTTATGTGGTTGATGGATTTTGAGGCGCCTCGGATTTTTATTGGCCGCAGTGGCCAATTTATTGATCCAATAGGATCGACAAGCGTGTGTTCAGAAATAGCCAATCCAACCCATTGCACTATTCGGGGGCCGGCCCTGCTGTATCCAAGGGTTCGCCAGCGTCCGAATCCTGAGATATTGCTAGAGTGTCTCGAATCGGTCAGGAGATCGTTCCTATCCTTGACTCTTGATGGAAACCCAACCTCCAATACGACATCCTGCGGTTTTGATTGTATACCTATATATGGCGACATAGTAGGATGGGGTGCTATGCCATCTATGATTAATACATTATGATTGAATGTTTTTAAAACATATATACACTAGTAATAATATCAAATCCGTTTTTATCGTATCAAGCATTTTTGACCATTATAAGGTAAAACTCTATCCTCCCGCATGCGTTGCATTGTGTGATGGGACCTGAGTCTTATAATGGTTTCATTTTTCTAAAAAGCATTGCGTTGTTTTTAACGATTTACTTTATTTATGCACTGGTAATCCAATGGAGTAAACCCGTTCCGCGATAGCGGCGTGGTCCTATGATTAGCCTGCTTATTAGATAAGTTAAGTAAATATTTCTCACACCAGTCCCATGACTGACCCGTAGTTTGTTTCACTTTGCAAACTTGGGTGCCCTCTTTTCCACACGGGCAGTCGAGTAGCTTATTTTGTAGATATATTGAGTATGATTCTGGATCGAAGCTTAGAGCTGTGTTTAGAGCATTGATGGTCTTCCGCTGTGATTAAATTAATTATTCCGCTGCATTATATTAATTATGTTGTAATTAAATCTTCCGCTGTATTATTTATCAATGTACTCTGATATATTATGTACTCTGATGTAACATTATTATAATGTTTATAAATGTAACACCCCGTATTTCTGTTAACACTAAAGTTACAAATTTAATAATAAAGGTGTAAAGGGGAGATGTATCTAATGTGCATACAAATTTAATAATAAATGTGTAAAGGGGAGATGTATCTAATGTGCATACAAATTTAATAATAAATGTGTAAAGGGGAGATGTATCTAATGTGCATACAAATTTAATAATAAATATGTAAAGGGGGGATGTATCTAATGTGCATACAAATTTAATAATAAATGTTAATAATGTACATTAAGAAAGTAATTGTGAACATAATTGGCTTCTCTTTAGAACGGATGGCTTTGATTAACCTTGGCTTCATCGACGGCTCAAATTAACTTGCAATCCTATATAAACAGCCCCCTAGTCTCCTTCTCTTTGCACCATTCTTCTCTAACCTTATGCTGCACAAATTCTTGATGGACATAGCTTCTTCTTCTTCCTCTAAATCTAAATAAATTAAAATAAAATATAAATCAAGACAAGGATATCATGCTCAAGTCTTTCAAGAGAAGATTCAAAACAAGTTAGGATTCAAGTAAAGATTCAATGGCTTCAAGCAACGCTATCTTTCTATTCTTTTCTAGATCCAATCAATGTAAGTCGGTTACTTTTTAGATTTAAACCCCTTTTCTATTTGTGACATGAAATTAAAAGAATATAAGAAATATGCCTTATCATTTCATTGAATCTGTGCTTGTTTAGGACTTTGGATCTGATTCTTGATTATGGCCTAGAACACATTGTGACTAAATTGCCAATGCTTAAGATTATGACTATGGAGCTGTGGCCTTTGAAACCTTAAGCCTTTGACTATGAACATAAGCCTTTGACTAGGAGCATAAACCAATGCCTATTACTATGACAAGGACAATAGTGGATAATTACCTATGATTCATGAACATGATATTATTGCCTAGGATTATGACTGTGAGATTGGATCTAAACTTGATTATCAATTCAGTTTATTCTTAATTATCCTTGGATCTTGATTATGGGAATTTATCTATTAAGTTAGATCTACCCATATACTTGAACCTATGTTATTTGTTCAACCCTTTTTATGTAATAATATTATCATATCTATAGGCCTTCGATGCTTTAATCAATTTATTCAGTGTAATTTGTTAGATCTGTGATTAGTGAATTATCATCTTCTGCCAGTCATTATGTCTATCTTTTCTTGGCATTTTGGTTCATTCCCTTTTTATCCACAAATCTAGATTTATCTATAATCTAGGATGAAATCACGATTACACGAACGATGGGAATACGATTTGGGCAAATCATGAATTTGACTTAAACATGGTTGTCAACTTGGAAATTGGCATAATGTGGAACATTAACATAATTATGATTGACATAATTTAGAACCTGTATTATGGCATGTTTATTAGAACGCAAATTTGAAAATTTGACATGAATTATGGAATATGTAATTTGACATATTAAATTTAGTATTGGCAAGTAAGCTAAGTTTTAGGCTTAAACGGTAAACTAGAATAATAATTATAGTCTTGCCATAAACTGTAAATTAGGATGTTAAATCAGAATTGGGTCAATTAAAGTTAATTTGGCGTAATAAGTATATTAGCACAAATTTTGAATTTAGTCATAATTGTGAGTAATTGTCATGTTTAGAATAATCATGGTTAGTGACACTTAATTTGGTATAATTTACATACCAAAAACTATAAATATGATATATAGGGAAAATGGGCCATAATAATAAATGTTGACAATGTACATTAAAATAGTAATAATGGAATAAGTAAATTAGGGAAAATTTACTTATAGAATTTATCCTAAATGAGAAAAGTAAATTTAGACAATACGAACATGCTTAACCCGAGGTTGGATTGAGTTGTGATGTAAACCTGCCCGGACCCGCTCGGCTGTCCAGTGATCACAACCATACCTATCCAATGTGGGAGGTTAAGGCATTGAGCCCGATAAAGGCCCGAGGTTAGACTGAGTTGTGGCGTAAGACTGCCCGGAACCAACCGGCATACCGGCAGCCACAGCAATACCTGTCTAATGTGAGTGGCTGGTGCTTTAATAAGACAATTAATGAAACACCCCACCTCCGTTAGGGTCACTCTCAAAGGGAATGCCCTAATTTTGGTGGAGGTTTATAAGTACAAGTCACAGATATACAAGACAGATATAAGAACACATATTTGTATACAGCGGAAGAACAACAAACTTTTATTTCATAAAGTCAAATACGTGTTACAACAACATCCTTTCCAAAAACATAACATAACACTTTCATAATCTGTCTTGAGTACATTATTTAAAGAAGCATAAATAAAACATAGATAAACTGCAAAAGCCCCATAGTGGATTGTCCAAAGCCATAGTTCAAAACAGGAAAGTCCAAGCAATACATTTCTCTTCTTCAAGCTGGATGTTAAGGTTGGTCAAGCTGCTGTGTTCCCTCCCTGTGGACCTGGGGGGGGGGGGGGACGGAAGAAAGAAGACGAAAGAAAAGTAGAGTCAGACATAAAGCCTGAGTAAGTCTAGTACTATTTTGTCTATGAATAAAGAGCTGAGTATGATAAGTATAAACAAGAAGTGGGCATGCGTTATAAAACTTGGTTAAGTTGTCTAGGGTCGAATATACTATCGTACCCCATGTTGATCTCTGAACCTATATAAACTAGTTTCCAATTTACACCCCATAATCGGGGTGATGTGATCCATTCTATGATGATCGGCTCCTACTCGCATAGTTACATGTGTCTTACGGCCCCCGATGTTGTAGTTACCTATGCTGGTCCCACCATGGGGTGTATCAAGTCCCATAGTGGCGGCCCGACACAACCTTAGAATGCACAGGTATGCTACTGGTGTCCAGTGCCTTATTTTTCTGCACCGGAGTGTGTGCACGCCCGCACTCCATTAGAACCTACACTGCTACACCACCGCCGTCGCTTTGACCTCTTACAATCAGCCCAGTAATCGAGCCCCACCCTGCCTAGTTTCAGGGTATCCTGATACACCTTTTAGGGTTACTGCTGAAAAGGCCCCCCCGTTACTAGTTTTCTATCTCTAGCCAACATGCTAAGTTGGTTAAGTGTTTCCTACCTAACCCCCACCAGTCCGTTTAGTTTAGCATGTTCCATTTTGATTAAGTCTTTAGTTCACTTAATCCTAACAATCCTGACTCAGCCTTAATTGTCTTATTAAGGCCCTGACCTCTCACATTAGACATGTATTGTTGTGGCTGCCTGTTGCTGGTTGGTTCCGGGCAGTCTTACGCCACAACTCAGTCTAACCTCGGGTCCTTGCTGGGCTCCATGTTTAACCTCCCACATTGGATAGGTATTGTTGTGACTACTGGACAGCCGGGCGGTTCCGGGCAGGTTTACATCACAACTCAATCCAACCTCGGGTTAAACACATCGTATGTTCTACATTTACATATTTTGTCATTCCTCTTTATTTCTTATATGTAAATATTTGCGGCCCATTATTAAGTTAATGGTGTAAAGGTTACACCAATCATGGGCCCAACCCATACTTGAATTTGGGCCCTTCTATTTTATATTTTCATTCATTAGTAATTTTAACCCAACGTTATTTTCCCCCGTTTAACACGTCCGTTTATATATTTTGGGCTTAGCCTTTTAAAGCCCAAATTAGCCATGCGAAAAGGGGAGGCTTAAAGCGTGATTACATACACAAAGAGGGGAAGGTGAGCGCATGAACTTGCATATGACGTTGGAAATACATAATAGAAACTGGTGTACTTGCATATATATACTTTGGTCATAAAGCATAGGTGACATGAACCAAACCATGTAAACTTAAGATAAGAATCTAAATTAGGTGTCACATAGTCTTAACTACAACATAGACCTATGTTCTCATTTAGGCATAAACATAAACAAGTCATGTTCATAAGGTTTCTACATGTTTACAAAGGGGATACTTTGTTACTAACACAAAAGCATAGTTCAACTTATTCATGGTTTAAGTCTAATCACATAACGATGGTATAAATATACTTATGCATAAATATTCCTAATCATGGTGTTTGCTTTAAACTTGCAAAAAGGGGTTTTTGAGTCTAACCTAACCATGTCTCACATATGTCATCATATAATTCTTGTAAACAAGATAGACTTAATCATGGATTTCAATTATGCCAAATATCATTCATAGCCTAGCCATATTCATAAGTTTGCAAAAGCATGACTTAATACATGGATTATGGTGTCAAAATTCCAACATAGTTTCGTATGAACTATAACAACCAAACTTGTTTCAATTACTTGCAAAATGATTTATGCACAAAAATATACATCATGATGGCATAATAACAAAGCCCCAAACTTGCATGAATTTCAATCAACTACATACATGTAGCTTCAACATAGATTACATAATTTGCGCAATATTCCAAACGTATACTTGCATAGAACTACCGCATGTAGTTCTTTATAATGAATAACATAATTTTGCACAAAAATGAATTACTTTATTATCCCAATTCAAGCATACAAATCAACACAGTTGTTTATTCATACCAAAGTAATACTCTACTTACAATGGTTGCGGCGAATTCTCTAATTAAGAGATATGATTCCTTTGTTGAATTGATTGGCTTTAGGTTGCTTGAATTGCTTTAGGCTTTAGAACTTTCTTCCTAATTCTCTATCTAGTTGGCGGCTACTCTTAGTCGTTCCTCAGCAACATGGCGGCTATGTTCTTAATTTTGAATGAATAGATTAGGGTTTAGTCTAGGGTTGTTTATATAGAGGTTAGGAACTGATTAGGACCCTTGATGTTGCTTGGATTGATCATAGCCATTCATTAGATAGAGAGACCAATTAGAACCCGCCACCTAGCCCTAATGACAAAGCAGACCACAGAGAATCGGCCAAACATAGACCTGGCCAGCCAGGTTGGTTGGGCTCGACCAGGTCGACACCCCTGTCGACAGGGCTGTCGACATGGGTAGCCCAGGTCGACAGCCCAGTCGACCTGGGTGGCCTAGGCGGGTGTTTATCCGCCCTGGCCCATTGGGCCCGATATTTTAATTATTTTATTCTGTTTGAATTTTAAATTTAATTCAAAACTTCCGAAGGCCATATCTTCTTCATACGGACTCCGTTTTTCGAAAACTCGGACTCTATTTCGCGTATTTTTCCGAGACGAATGCAATGGCGTATCCCGTTTCCCTTAGTTCTTTGATTTCAGATTAATTATGCTTTAATTTGTTAATTTCACAGTTATAGAATTTTCGGGGTGTTACATTCTCCCCCACTTAAAAGGATTTCGTCCCCGAAATCTTCAAGTTAGGAGGAATGTAAATCCTAACATCCAATCATCCATCTACTCATCCATCAAACACGAGCATCCATTGTCCTTAAAAGACTTCTAATGCTTCATGATCATATGCGAAGTGTGTGTGTACATGAACTTATCTAATGCAAAATCAGGCGGTCTACTGATTCAGTTGACCTCCTTAATGCGAATTATGTAAGTGCCATGAATCCATTATGTATGCAAATTTTCCTATTCTTGATTCTACATGAGTGCACAATCATTCAATTCAAATGCAACATCCACATGACCACACATTAATGTTCAACCATATACGAATGCAAACATATATGCATATGCAATATGAAGTGACTGAGCCGATCTAAAACCTAGATTGTGTGTGTATATGCAACCACGAGCAACCACTAGCAATCACTTGCAACCACTTGCAACCATCATCCATAACATGTTTCAACTACATGTTTCCATCCAAAAAGTTTCTACCTAAAGGATAAGGTCGAGGAAATATACCTAAAAAGAAAGATAAAAGCGCAACTTAAGAAAAAGAAAGATCAAGGATGTACCCTCGAACAGAAAAGGGTAGGCAGTACGTATTCTAGCTTCAGTTTCCCAAGTCGCGTCTCCCTCGGCGTCGCTCCACTGAACTTTGACGAGCTTGACTTCGCGGTTGCGTAGCTTCTTCACTTCCGTTCCTAAGATGCGGGTTGGAACTTTTCTTATGGTTGCTTCGCGTTCCACTTCGGCCTCTTCGAGGATATTTGGCTCTACCACTTCAGCTGACTCATGTAGACATTTTCGGAGATGTGAAACGTGAAAAACGTTGTGGACTCCAACCAACTTCTCGGGTAGCTCTAATCTATAAGCCATTTTCCCAATTTTCTCGATAATAGGGAATGGCCCTACGAACCTTGGTGCAAGTTTTCCTGTGGTTCCAAAACGAACAACGTTCCTTAGCGGTGATACCTTGAGAAAAACTCTGTCTCCAACCTCAAATTCAAGGTCGGTCCTCCTCTTGTCGGCATAGGACTTTTGTCTGTCTTGGGCCGTCTTCATCCTTCTTCGTATTAAGTCCACTTTCTCTGAAGTCTCTCGGATCATGTCTGGTCCAAGTATGAGCTTATCCGTGGACTCCCACCAACAAGTGGGCGATCGGCACGGTCTTCCATATAAAGCTTCGAAGGGCGCCATTCCGATGGTTGCTTGATAGCTGTTGTTGTAGGCAAATTCCACCAAAGGAAGGTGGTCTTCCCATGTCCCTCCGAAGTCAAGGACGCATAGCCTTAAAAGGTCTTCCAAAACTCTGTTCACTCTCTCTGTTTGGCCGTCGGTTTGGGGATGATAGGCTGTGCTCAAGCATAACTGCGTTCCTACTGCTTCTTGCAGACTCCGCCAAAACTCACTGGTGAAGATGGGGTCTCGGTCACTAACAATGCTAGATGGTATCCCATGGAGTCGAACGATTTCCTTGAGGTAAAGTGATGCTAGGGATGAGGCAGTTCTTTTACTTTTGACAGGTAAAAAGTGGGCACTTTTAGTAAGCCTATCCACTATTACCCAAATACTAGTGTTGCCTCTCCTAGACCTAGGCAGCCCATCGATGAAGTCCATTGAGATGCTATCCCATTTCCACTGCGGGACCTCCAGAGGATGTAACAGTCCGCCAGGCTTTTTCTGTTCCGCCTTAACCTGTTGGCACACCATACACTTAGAAACGAATTCTGCCACGTCCTTTTTCATGCCGTTCCAGAAGAAAGTCCTTTTTATGTCTTTGTACATTTTATCTCCGCCTGGGTGTATCGTCATCTTGGAGTGATGTGCTTCCTCGAGAACCTTCTTTATTAAATCTTTTGTCTGTGGGACGCATAGTCTTCCGTCTCGCCTTAGTACACCCTTATCGTCAATGGAGTATCTGTTGAGGTGACTTGAAGTCTCACCCCTAATTAGCCTATCAATTATTTCCACGAGCTGAGGGTCTTCGCGTTGTGCTGCTCCTTTTCTAGAAGCTCTTTAATCCATTTACTGAGCTCTTTCCTTTCTCG
This sequence comes from Allium sativum, assembly GCA_030737875.1. Lineage (NCBI taxonomy): Eukaryota > Viridiplantae > Streptophyta > Magnoliopsida > Asparagales > Amaryllidaceae > Allium > Allium sativum. The sequence continues at coordinate 953,577,765 of CM060913.1, forward strand.
TGGAGCCATGTGTCTAACGGGCAACGCAACGGGCTTTACATAATCTACAAGATATATGCGGAAGTCTATTTCTCGTTTCGGAGGCAAGCCCTTCACCTCTTCGAAGACATCCGAATATTCCCGGACCACTCTAACTGATTGCAAATTTTCAACAGAGGCATCTAGCGATTCAAGATAACTAAGCGTAACCGCATACGAGGGATTACAAGAAATTTCCAAAGTATTACCGAGCTGGGTTAGGAGCCTAACAACCCTTTTCTCACAATCAAGGATGGCCCCATTACTGGATAGCCAATCCATGCCCAAAATCAAACCATACCCCGAAAATCCCAAAACAAAGGCACTACATTGAAATTCTACGCTTAGAATAGAAACTTTCAATCCCACACAGATCATAGACAAATGAGCTGGGCCCCCAATTGGGTTTGAAACAATTAAGGGGTCCTCTACCATACTAGTTTTTAGGTGCAGAGATTCTACTAAAGCAGACGAGATAAAGGAGTGTGATGCGCCAGAATCAAATAAAGTGCGAACGGGGTGATCGTAAAGATAAACTACACTTTCTACAGAAGTGTTTGTACCTCGCTGTTGCAAAGGTGGCGCTTCTAGCACATGGACCTGTGCCCCTGGGGTGGATCCAGCCCTCTGCCCCTGTCCTCGTCTTTTTGGGCAGTCCTTAGCCCTATGGCCTGTCTCACCGCAAGAAAAGCACCCACCATTCTCCTTGGCCTTCTTTTTCCGGCAGTCCTTTACTAAGTGCCCCACTTTGCCACAGAAATTACACGTCCTCTTCTCTTTGTTGCCTTCCCCGCCTTTTTTAAAGTCTGTCTTCTTGGGCTGCAAACCCTCTTTCTTCTTGCCCTTATCCTCTTCATTCAGCAATGCCATTTGCACCAATCTTTCATACGTGGCTCCCATGGGTATATGGGTCATGGCCAAACTGTGTAATGGCTCATTCAACCCTTTGACGAAACGGAGAGCCTTCTTGTGCGGGGTGTTGACTAGGTCAAGCCCAAACCTAGCCAGCTCATCGAACTGATTCACATATTCTCTGACTCTCTTGTCCCCTTGTTTAAGAAATAAGAATTTTTCCAACTGCAAACTTCTTTCCGCATCTGAGAGAAATTTGGTCTCAAACCTTGCCCTAAAGTCCTCCCATGTCTCCACTGGTCTTTCAGCATTAGTGACTTCCCACCAGTAGGAAGCCTCGCCCTTCAATAGCCACACTGCCAATTGTACTTTTTGCCTATCTTCTACCTCAAAGATGATGAATAGGTCCTCCGTTTCTTTCAGCCAATTTCTAGCTGCTACGAAGGACTCAGTTCCATGGAAATCCCTTCCTCCCATAGCTTTAAAATCTTTACATATCTTAGCAAACGTGTTTCCCCGAGGAGGAGGTGCAGGAAAAGGTGCCGCTGCGGCTGGATGATTTCCTTCTGCTGGGGGAGGAGGAATGGTAGGACCTGGCTGAGTGGCCCTTGCTTCAAAGAACCGTCTAAACCAACCAGGTATTGGTACCCCTTCTGGCAAGTTAAGATCTTCCGACATGCTGAAACAAAAAGGATAGATTCAAAACGAAGGATAAGAGATAGTACCTATGGCTTTGGGGAGTGGACTTTGCCTTTTTAAAATAAAATAATATTTTTCTTTTAAAAATGTTTCTTTAAATTTCCTTTTTGAAAATAATTTTTCAAAACTTTTTATCTTATCTGGTAAACCTATGCTCCGATACCAAGTGAAACACCCCACCTCCATTAGGGTCACTCTCAAAGGGAATGCCCTAATTTTGGTGGAGGTTTATAAGTACAAGTCACAGATATACAAGACAGATATAAGAACACATATTTGTATACAGCGGAAGAACAACAAACATTTATTTCATAAAGTCAAATACGTGTTACAACAACATCCTTTCCAAAAACATAACATAACACTTTCATAATCTGTATTGAGTACATTATTTAAAGAAGCATAAATAAAACATAGATAAACTGCAAAAGCCCCATAGTGGATTGTCCAAAGCCATAGTTCAAAACAGGAAAGTCCAAGCAATACATTTCTCTTCTTCAAGCTGGATGTTAAGGTTGGTCAACCTGCTGTGTTCCCTCCCTGTGGACCTGGGGGGGGAACGGAAGAAAGAAGACGAAAGAAAAGTAGAGTCAGACATAAAGCCTGAGTAAGTCTAGTACTATTTTGTCTATGAATAAAGAGCTGAGTATGATAAGTATAAACAAGAAGTGGGCATGCGCTATAAAACTTGGTTAAGTTGTCTAGGGTCGAATATACTATCGTACCCCATGTTGATCTCTGAACCCATATAAACTAGTTTCCAATTTACACCCCATAATCGGGGTGATGTGATCCATTCTATGATGATCGGCTCCTACTCGCATAGTTACATGTGTCTTACGGCCCCAGATGTTGTAGTTACCTATGCTGGTCCCACCATGGGGTGTATCAAGTCCCATAGTGGCGGCCCGACACAACCTTAGAATGCACAGGTATGCTACTGGTGTCCAGTGCCTTATTTTTCTGCACCGGAGTGTGTGCACGCCCGCACTCCGTTAGAACCTACACTGCTACACCACCGCCGTCGCTTTGACCTCTTACAATCAGCCCAGTAATCGTGCCCCACCCTGCCTAGTTTCAGGGTATCCTGATACACCTTTTAGGGTTACTACTGAAAAGGGCCCCCCGTTACTAGGTTTTCTATCTCTAGCCAACATGCTAAGTTGGTTAAGTGTTTCCTACCTAACCCCCACCAGTCCGTTTAGTTTAGCATGTTCCATTTTGATTAAGTCTTTAGTTCACTTAATCCTAACAATCCTGACTCAGCCTTAATTGTCTTATTAAGGCCCTGACCTCTCACATTAGACAGGTATTGTTGTGGCTGCCTGTTGCCGGTTGGTTCCGGGCAGTCTTACGCCACAACTCAGTCTAACCTCGGGTCCTTGCTGGGCTCCATGTTTAACCTCCCACATTGGATAGGTATTGTTGTGACTACTGGACAGCCGGGCGGTTCCGGGCAGGTTTACATCACAACTCAATCCAACCTCGGGTTAAACACATCGTATGTTCTACATTTACATATTTTGTCATTCCTCTTTATTTCTTATATGTAAATATTTGCGGCCCATTATTAAGTTAATGGTGTAAAGGTTACACCAATCATGGGCCCAACCCATACTTGAATTTGGGCCCTTCTATTTTATATTTTCATTCATTAGTAATTTTAACCCAACGTTATTTTCCCCCGTTTAACACGTCCGTTTATATATTTTGGGCTTAGCCTTTTAAAGCCCAAATTAGCCATGCGAAAAGGGGAGGCTTAAAGCGTGATTACATACACAAAGAGGGGAAGGTGAGCGCATGAACTTGCATATGACGTTGGAAATACATAATAGAAACTGGTGTACTTGCATATATATACTTTGGTCATAAAGCATAGGTGACATGAACCAAACCATGTAAACTTAAGATAAGAATCTAAATTAGGTGTCACATAGTCTTAACTACAACATAGACCTATGTTCTCATTTAGGCATAAACATAAACAAGTCATGTTCATAAGGTTTCTACATGTTTACAAAGGGGATACTTTGTTACTAACACAAAAGCATAGTTCAACTTATTCATGGTTTAAGTCTAATCACATAACGATGGTATAAATATACTTATGCATAAATATTCCTAATCATGGTGTTTGCTTTAAGCTTGCAAAAAGGGGTTTTTGAGTCTAACCTAGCCATGTCTCACATATGTCATCATATAATTCTTGTAAACAAGATAGACTTAATCATGGATTTCAATTATGCCAAATATCATTCATAGCCTAGCCATATTCATAAGTTTGCAAAAGCATGACTTAATACATGGATTATGGTGTCAAAATTCCAACATAGTTTCATATGAACTATAACAACCAAACTTGTTTCAATTACTTGCAAAATGATTTATGCACAAAAATATACATCATGATGGCATAATAACAAAGCCCCAAACTTGCATGAATTTCAATCAACTACATACATGTAGCTTCAACATAGATTACATAATTTGCGCAATATTCCAAACGTATACTTGCATAGAACTACCGCATGTAGTTCTTTATAATGAATAACATAATTTTGCACAAATATGAATTACTTTATTATCCCAATTCAAGCATACAAATCAACACAGTTGTTTATTCATACCAAAGTAATACTCTACTTACAATGGTTGCGGCGAATTCTCTAATTAAGAGATATGATTCCTTTGTTGAATTGATTGGATTTAGGTTGCTTGAATTGCTTTAGGCTTTAGAACTTTCTTCCTAATTCTCTCTCTAGTTGGCGGCTACTCTTAGTCGTTCCTCAGCAACATGGCGGCTATGTTCTTAATTTTGAATGAATAGATTAGGGTTTAGTCTAGGGTTGTTTATATAGAGGTTAGGAACTGATTAGGACCCTTGATGTTGCTTGGATTGATCATAGCCATTCATTAGATAGAGAGACCAATTAGAACCCGCCACCTAGCCCTAATGACAAAGCAGACCACAGAGAATCGGCCAAACACAGACCTGGCCAGCCAGGTTGGCTGGGCTCGACCAGGTCGACACCCCTGTCGACAGGGCTGTCGACAGCCCTGTCCACATGGGTAGCCCAGGTCGACAGCCCAGTCGACCTGGGTGGCCTAGGCGGGTGTTTATCCGCCCTGGCCCATTGGGCCCGATATTTTAATTATTTTATTCTGTTTGAATTTTAAATTTAATTCAAAACTTCCGAAGGCCATATCTTCTTCATACGGACTCCGTTTTTCGAAAACTCGGACTCTATTTCGCGTATTTTTCCGAGACGAACGCAATGGCGTATCCCGTTTCCCTTAGTTCTTTGATTTCAGATTAATTATGCTTTAATTTGTTAATTTCACAGTTATAGAATTTTCGGGGTGTTACAATTAAAGTTAAGCCAGAATGGGAGGGTTAAGTCCATAAGAACACTTAACCAACTTAACACAGTTAAGCTAGAATGGGAGGGTTAAGTCCATAGGAACACTTAACCAACTTAACACAGTTAAGTTAGAACGATAGGGTTAAGTTAACTAGAACACTTAACCAACTTAACATGGTAACAAGACAAGATTTGTAGGGGTTAAGTAACTAAGAAAAACACTTAGCCAATTTAATATGTTAACCAGACTAGAAAGTGGGGGTTAAGTAAATTCAATACACTTAGCCAATTTAACATGCTAACTAGACTAGAGGTTGGGGTTAAGTAAATTTAATACACTTAGCCAATTTAATATGTTAGCTGGACTAGACCGTAGGGTTAAATAAGCTTGAACACTTAACCATCAGAGTGTGATAAATGAATAGGGTTAAGTTAAAAACATGAAGGGACAATACTTAACCATTATAACATGTTAATCAAACCAATGTTAGGTTTAAGTTAACTAAGGGAACACTTAACCGTTATAATATGTTAGTTAAAACAGATAGGCAAGGTTAAGTTAAAAAGGAACACTTAACCAATACGAGATGAATGGGTAGGGTTAAGTAAATACTTAACCAATATAACTTGATGCAGGTAGGGTTAAGTCAACATGAATTACTGGTAACACTTAACCAGTTTAACATGACAAATGAATAGGTTAAGTTAACTTGTATCGACTAATGACACTTAACCAATCCAACTTGACGAACTAAGTAGTAAACCTTAGTTAAAAGGACTAAGTGGTAAACCTTAGTTAAGAAAACGATGATTCAGGAAACTAAGTGGTAAACCTTAGTTAGGAAAACTAAATCGTAATTCTTAGTATAACACGAGGAGGAGCGAACGTCCATCTGATCTTAAAGAAGGCTCCAACGAATTGGGTTACGAAGCCCGAGGCTTCGAGGGGACGTGAGGGTACTCTTGGTATCCCTCTGTGAGGCTGCAGATGATCCTCCTGGGCTCACAGAGGTTAAGGTCTGCGTTAGGAGAACCAAGGGTATACCTTGGTTGCAATTTAAGGCAACCTAAAGACTAGGGTGGACCAGCGTGATTCGGCGAGACCAGTAGCCCTGTGATAGCAACTCGTCGTCTATCTACCATCTTGAGTTAGTCGAGATACGTAAAGCGGAAAGGCGGAGAACTCCAAAAGATCATATACTTGCTATCTAGTTATGGGTGAGGATGGCCATAAAACAGTGGGGTATAGGGGGCCTGCGTATAGTTCTCAATTTTTCAAGGGTGGCCTTTAATTAGTTGAGGGAGGGGTCAGGTGGGACCATAGCCACTGGAAAAACAGGCCTTAGCATCTACATCGGCAGATATCTGAAAGCTCCCGACCGAGTTCTGTGTTTCTAGAATAGCCCAGCCATGGGACTCGGGTCGCACATTTCAGGACATGTGCATCTAGACAGCGATAAACGATTCGCGACACATACGTGGGGAAAGTCTAGGAACATATACCACTCTAGGTAGTGCGTCCTAGACTAGGGGCATCATTCAACAGGTAGCGTAATCCCTAGTTGGACCTAGGTGGCATAAACCCTGAATCTGTGAAGCATTAGATAAGCCGCGTAAACCCGAGTGGAATCTAGGAAGCACTTTGATATAAAACCCTAGATTAGATCTAGGTAATAAATAATAAATGTACGCCTAAAGGCAACCACAATTACTGGGATTGGGATCGCGTTATCATTTTAGACAGATTACTAGTTGGGACACTAGTTAGGTGGTGCAGAGACATAGAAACCATAATAACAGGTTAATAGCGAAGCGGAGAAAGTATTAAAGCATATCCAGTTTATCTTGTCTTAGCATATCTTGTGTTAATCTTATCCTATCTTGTTGGCCCTATCGTCATTGTATTGTCTTGTATTCAGTTAATTCATGTTGTTTTGTTTTTCCTTGTTCACATGCTAGAAGTAACTGAACTTACCAGACTTTATGTCTGACCCAGTTTTCTTTTGTCTTCTTTTCTTCCGTTCCCCCCCCCCCCAAGGTAGTCAAGGAGGGAATAGTATAGCTCAGGTTAGATTGGACCGTCACTCTTCCCAAGCTCGAAGATTCTTTGACAAAGTGCTTTGGACTCACTTTTTCTGCTGATATGGCTGGCTTATGCTACATTGGGGAATATAAATGTTATTTTATGCTTCTTTATTTTGTAAGACAGATGATACTCTGATATTGGAAAACAATTTTTGTACAAACTATTTTATCAATAAAGTAAAGTTTTAATTTCCGCTATTTTAATTTTGTCTGTCTTGTAATTTATCTGCATTTTTACCCTAAATGCTCCACCGAACTTAGTGCATTCCCTTTGTGAGTGACCCTAATGGATGTGGGGTGTTACACGTGGTATCAGAGCTGAAGGTTACCGGATCAGATAAAACATTTGAAAAAAATTATTATTTTCAAACAGTTTTAAAAGAAGCATTTTCAAAAGAAAAGTTTTGTTTTTAAAGGCATATTCCCCAAAAGCCATACGCACTATCTTCTGATTCTCTGTTTGAATTCTTGTCCCCTTCTTTCTTGAGTCTCTGGGGCTCCTGGCTTTCTGGGAGGTAACCTCATCGAACGGCGAAGTAGTGCCCGACTTCCATCTATAACCGTAGTAGTTTCACATGCTGCTAGTTTTCTTTCGAGCTTAGTAGGGTTTTCTGTACGATGGAGGCAGCTTTCGAGAGATTTGTCAACATGATTACACACGAAAGAGGATGAGGAGTTTGGCTAAGGAGCACAACCCAAGGATGAGGAATTCATTGATGTAGACTTGGCTCACGAAGGAGGAAGGGATTATAAAACCTAAGACAATAGGAAGTATCTTTACTATGGCAGAATAGGGCATATAATTAAGAACAAAGGACAAGATTTTCAGAAGGGCAAGTACATGCTTTCACCACTAAGAGTACCTAGGAGAAAGGTAGTAAAGTTCTGTTGGAAGAGTCTAGCTTTTCTGTTTGTACTCTTTCTTTTGGTTTTAGCACTTCGCATTTGTTCATATTTGCTTCCATAGTTGAGTCTCTGCACCTTAGTACTTGTATAGTAAAAGATCCCAACTAGTGCTCAAGTGTTTGGTTGTTTTTGCTTAGATCATCTCACGTAGATCGTCCAAATTCGGAGGAGACACTCCTCGGGTGCTTGTCTGATATTGGTTTAGGCCTTTGGGGCTTGTACTTGAGGGAAGTCGAGTTCGACTAGGTTGGTTTGCTTGAGAGATGAATAGTTGTGGCAGGCGCTCTATATAGAGAAGGACTAACCTTAAGAGAGGTAAAAAGTACGTAGTGACCTTTTGACCCTCATAGTTATGGCATGATGGATAAGCTAAGAGGAGAGACCTTTGATCATCCTAGTATATACACTCAGTATCATGGTTGACATTTGTTTATTTTGGAAATGGAGGTCAAGAAACTTCGCAATCGTGAAGTTGAATCTGTTAAGGTACAGTTGAGTAAAGCTCAAGAAGACGTGATACGGGAGATTGAAGATAAGGCATACACACCTCATACCCTTTTTCTTAAGGGTACATCCTTGATTCCTTTTTTTAGGAATTCTATGCATACTAATTTCTAGCTTTTAAGGTATATCATCTAGGAAGTATCATTGATCCTTAGGTAGAAACCCTTTTGGATGTAAACATGTATTTGAAACATGTTATGGTTGATGGTTGCGAATGGTTGCTAGTGGTTGCTCGTGAATGCATATACACACGTATTAGGCACTAGATCAGCTCAGACGCCTTCATATTTCATTTACATATATGTATTTGTTTATGAATTGAACTTAATGTGTTATCATATGGATGTCGCATTTGAGTGAATGAGTGTGCACTCATATAAAAATAATATGTATCATTAGGATTTGCATACATATTGGACGTAAGGCACTGACATGATTTGCATTAAGGAGGTCAACTGAATCAGTAGACCGCCTGATTTTGCATTAGATAAAGACATGTACACACTATGCATATGAACATACAAGCATTAGAAGTCTTAAAGGACAATGGATGCCCGTGTTTGATGGTTGAGTAGATGGATGATTGGATGGTAGGATTTACATTCTTATTGACTTGAAGATTTCGGGGTCGAAATCCTTTAAGGAGGCGAGAATGTAACACCCCAAATTTCTGTTAACACTAAAGTTACAAATTTAATAATAAATGTGTAAAGGGGAGATGTATCTAATGTGCATACAAATTTAATAATAAAAATGTAAAGGGGAGATGTATCTAATGTGCATACAAATTTAATAATAAATGTGTAAAGGAGATATGTATCTAATGTGCATACAAATTTAATAATAAATGTGTAAACGGGAGATGTATCTAATGTGCATACAAATTTAATAATAAATGTGTAAAGGGGGGATGTATCTAATGTGCATACAAATTTAATAATGAATGTTAATAATGTACATTAAGAAAGTAATTGTGAACATAATTGGCTTCTCTTTAGAACGGATGGCTTTGATTAACCTTGGCTTCATCGACGGCTCAAATTAACTTGCAATCCTATATAAACAGCCCCCTAGTCTCCTTCTCTTTGCACCATTCTTCTCTAACCTTATGCTGCACAAATTCTTGATGGACATGGCTTCTTCTTCTTCCTCTAAATCTAAATAAATAGATTAAAATAAAATATAAATCAAGACAAGGATATCCTGCTCAAGTCTTTCAAGAGAAGATTCAAAACAAGTTAGGATTCAAGTAAAGATTCAACGGCTTCAAGCAACGCTATCTTTCTATTCTTTTCTAGATCCAATCAATGTAAGTCGGTTACGTTTTAGATTTGAACGCCTTTTCTATTTGTGACATGAAATTAAAAGAATATAAGATATATGCCTTATCATTTCATTGAATCTGTGCTTGTTTATGACTTTGGATCTGATTATTGATTATGGCCTAGAACACATTGTGACTAAATTGCCAATGCTTAAGATTATGACTATGGAGCTGTGGCCTTTGAAACCATAAGCCTTTGACTATGAACATAAGCCTTTGACTAGGAGCATAAACCAATGCCTATGACTATGACAAGGACAATAGTGGATAATTACCTATGATTCATGAACATGATATTATTGCCTAGGATTATGACTGTGAGATTGGATCTAAACTTGATTATCAATTCATTTTATTCTTAATTATCCTTGGATCTTGATTATGGGAATTTATCTATTAAGTTAGATCTACCCATATACTTGAACCTATGTTACTTGTTCAACCCTTTTTATGTCGTAATATTATCAGATCTATAGGCCTTCGATGCTTTAATCAATTTATTCAGTGTAATTTGTTAGATCTGTGATTAGTGAATTATCATCTTCTGTCAGTCATTATGTCAATCTTTTCATGGCATTTTGGTTCATTCCCTTTTTATCCACGAATCTAGATTTATCTATAATCTAGGATGAAATCACGATTACACGAACGATGGGAATACGATATGGGCAAATCATGAATTTGACTTAAACATGGTTGTCAACTTGGAAATTGGCATAATGTGGAACATTAACATAATTATGATTGACATAATTTAGAACATGTATTATGGCATGTTTATTAGAACGCAAATTTGAAAATTTGACATGAATTATGGAATATGTAATTTGACATATTAAATTTAGTATTGGCAAGTAAGCTAAGTTTTAGGCGTAAACGGTAAACTAGAATAATAATTATAGTCTTGCCATAAACTGTAAATTAGGATGTTAAATCAGAATTGGGTCAATTAAAGTTAATTTGACATAATAAGTATATTAGCACAAATTTTGAATTTAGTCATAATTGTGAGTAATTGTCATGTTTAGAATAATCATGGTTAGTGACACTTAATTTGGTATAATTTACATACCAAAAACTATAAATATGATATATAGGGAAAATGGGTCATAATAATAAATGTTGACAATGTACATTAAAAGAGTAATAATGGAATAAGTAAATTAGGGAAAATTTACTTATAGAATTTATCCTAAATAAGAAAAGTAAATTTAGACAATACGAACATGCTTAACCCGAGGTTGGATTGAGTTGTGATGTAAACCTGTCCGGACCCGCCCGGCTGTCCAGTGATCACAACAATACCTATCCAATGTGGGAGGTTAAGGCATTGAGCCCGATAAAGGCCCGAGGTTAGACTGAGTTGTGGCGTAAGACTGCCCGGAACCAACCGGTATACCGGCAGCCACAGCAATACCTGTCTAATGTGAGTGGATGGTGCTTTAATAAGACAATTAAAGTTAAGCTAGAATGGGAGAGTTAAGTCCATAAGAACACTTAACCAACTTAACACAGTTAAGCTAGAATGGGAGGGTTAAGTCCATAGGAACACTTAACCAACTTAACACAGTTAAGTTAGAACGATAGGGTTAAGTTAACTAGAACACTTAACCAACTTAACATGGTAACAAGACAAGATTTGTAGGGGTTAAGTAACTAAGAAAAACACTTAGCCAATTTAATATGTTAACCAGACTAGAAAGTGGGGGTTAAGTAAATTCAATACACTTAGCCAATTTAACATGCTAACTAGACTAGAGGTTGGGGTTAAGTAAATTTAATACACTTAGCCAATTTAATATGTTAGCTGGACTAGACCGTAGGGTTAAGTAAGCTTGAACACTTAACCATCAGAGTGTGATAAATGAATAGGGTTAAGTTAAAAACATGAAGGGACAATACTTAACCATTATAACATGTTAATCAAACCAATGTTAGGGTTAAGTTAACTAAGGGAACACTTAACCGTTATAACATGTTAGTTAAAACAAATAGGCAAGGTTAAGTTAAAAAGGAACACTTAACCAATACAAGATGAATGGGTAGGGTTAAGTAAATACTTAACCAATATAACTTAATGAAGGTAGGGTTAAGTCAACGTGAATTACTGGTAACACTTAACCAGTTTAACATGACAAATGAATAGGTTAAGTTATCTTGTATCGACTAATGACACTTAACCAATCCAACTTGACGAGAAAGAGAACTAAGTAGTAAACCTTAGTTAAAAGGACTAAGTGGTAAACCTTAGTTAAGAAAACGATGATTCAGGAAACTAAGTGGTAAACCTTAGTTAGGAAAACTAAGTAGTAATTCTTAGTATAACACGAGGAGGAGCGAACGTCCATCTGATCTTAATGAAGGCTCCAACAAATTGGGTTACGAAGCCCGAGGCTTCGAGGGGACGTGAGGGTACTCTTGGTATCCCTCTGTGAGGCTGCAGATGATCCTCCTGGGCTCACAGAGGTTAAGGTCTGCGTTAGGAGAACCAAGGGTATGCCTTGGTTGCAATTTAAGGCAACCTAAAGACTAGGGTGGACCAGCGTGATTCGGCAAGACTAGTAGCCCTGTGATAGCAACTCGTAATCTACCTACCATCTTGAGTCAGTCGAGATACATAAAGCGGAAAGGCGGAGAACTACAAAAGACTATATACTTGCTATCTAGTTATGGGTGAGGATGGCCATAAGACAGTGGGGGCATAGGGGGCCTGCGTATAGTTCTCAATTTTTCAAGGGTGGCCTTTCATTAGTTGAGGGAGGGGTCAGGTGGGACCATAGCCACTGGAAAAACAGACCTTAGCATCTGCATCGGCAGATATCTGAAAGCTCCCGACCGAGTTCTGTGTTTCTAGAATAGCCCTGCCACGGGACTCGGGTTGCACATTTCAGGACATGTGCATCTAGACAGCGATAAACGATTCGCGACACATACGTGGGGAAAGTCTAGGAACATATACCACTCTAGGCAGTGCGTCCTAGACTAGGGGCATCGTTCGACAGGTAGCGTAATCCCTAGTTGGACCTAGGTGGCATAAACCCTGAATCTGTGAAGCATTAGATAAGCCGCGTAAACCCGAGTGGAATCTAGGAAGCACTTTGATATAAAACCCTAGATTAGATCTAGGTAATAAATAATAAATGTATACCTAAAGGCAACCACAATTACTGGGATTGGGATCGCGTTATCATTTTAGACAGATTACTAGTTGGGACACTAGTTAGGTGGTGCAGAGACATAGAAACCATAATAATAGGTTAATAGCGAAGCGGAGAAAGTATTAAAGCATATCCAGTTTATCTTGTCTTAGCATATCTTGTGTTAATCTTATCCTATCTTGTTGGCCCTATCATCATGGTATTGTCTTGTATTCAGTTAATTCATGTCATTTTGTTTTTCCTTGTTCACATGCTAGAAGTAACTGTACTTACCAGACTTTATGTCTGACCCAGTTTTCTTTCGTCTTCTTTTCTTCCGTTCCCCCCAGGTAGTTAAGGAGGGAATAGTATAGCTCAGGTTAGATTGGACCGTCATTCTTCCCAAGCTCGAAGATTCTTTGACAAAGTGCTTTGGACTCACTTTTTCTGCTGCTATGGCTGGCTTATGCTACATTGGGGAATATAAATGTTATTTTATGCTTCTTTATTTTGTAAGACAGATGATACTCTGATATTGGAAAACAATTGTTGTACAAACTATTTTATCAATAAAGTAAAGTTTTATTTTCCGATGTTTTAATTTTGTTTGTCTTGTAATTTATCTGCATCTTTTACCCTAACTGCTCCACAGAACTTAGTGCATTCCCTTTGTGAGTGACACTAAAGGATGTGGGGTGTTACAATAAAAGTCTGTTGTTATTTGTTCTGATGTGTTGTATTCCCAAAGTTAACTTATTCGGGTTTTGAGCGATTTTGATCGATCTAGTGGTCGATCGAGTCAAGTGAAATCCGGGTCGTTACAGTTGGTATCAGAGCTCTGGTTAACTCAAATCTTTGGCCTACAACTCGTTAGAACTGAACAAGGACTCATCAGAGATTGGATTAGTAATATCCAATAAGAATAACTCGTTAGAGATGGGATCAGTAGTACCCTAGAACGAGTGTGAAGAGTATTATTTTTTTTAAATAAAAATGCAAACAAATTTTGTTTAGAAAATTTAAAATCTTATTATACTTATTTGAATATATTATTTTATTTTATTTTGGACAATCGAGTATATAAAGATTTTGCATATATGCCTAGCTAGCGTGTATTCGAAACCTCAAAATATACTTGATAGATATAGAATAACACTTTAGTCGCCCAGAGATGTTCTAATGGTGGTTCGAAACATCATCAGAATTTATGTTCGAATTTCGAAAGTGGTATATCTATATATTTCCATTGACTGGTATGAGAACCAAAAGTAGATAGGGTCTATCGCTATGATTTGCACTAAAAATATGATATTTTTACTGTATATAAAAGTTATATATATTTGAAAAATTAATCACCTAATTGATTGCTGGTTGTGATGTTTGATAATTAGTGTAACTAATTAAAATATTGGAATGATAATTAATTCAACCAATATATAAAAGAATGATAAATTTAACTAAATCAAATTAAATATTGAACTGAACTGAAAATGGATTAAAATTAAAAGTTGAGTTGGTTAGTTAAACAACTTTTAGCATCGCTCCTTTTCGAGGACGAAAAGATTTTAAGTGGGTGAGATTGTAACAACCCGCAAATTCTGAACCAATCTAAAATTTTTATTTTAGAAATTTTAATAGTAAAAATAATTTATTTGAAATAATAACGATGAGAAAATATATTTTAATCGAAGTTAGAACGAAAATTTTAATTTTATTTAATAAAGGAGTTAGAAATAGCATGGCAGTTTGAAAGTTAAACTTGAACTTTGACCGAATGTACCGGATTCAAAATTTAGCGGATTTTAGTGAAACCAAAAATATTAGAATCTATTTAAAAATATCTTTCCAAATCCGAAAAATCAAAATTTCATAGCGGGAATCAAAAGTTATGCCCAGTTTAATTTTCAGAATAGTCGCTGTAAAATTTATATATTTTTTAATATAATATATGGCCCTTAAAAATAGCCATTTTGCAAATGACCTCTGTTTTCGACGTTTTGTTGGAACCGAAATGTCAAATTATTACTAGGTTTCAATTTTCAGAATTTTTCGAATTAATATGTGAGCGTGGCAGAAGAAAATGTGTTTAGTCAATTTTAGTCAAATTTAATCGATTAGAAAATGGGCATTTTTTGAACAGTCTCAGAAGTCGACGAAATTAGTTTTTTTAGGACTGTATCATTAAAACAAAGCCAAAAATAATTTTTATGGATTTTTCTGAGTTCGTATGTGGCCCCGGTGAATTTAAATATACGTTCAAATTAATTTAATAAAGAATTTAAATATTAAATTAAATAATTCAGGCTATAGACAGCCGTTTGGGCTGACGGGACCTAGCCCGTTGGATCCGGAATGGGGGATAATGGGTTGGGTAGACTCCGGTTGGACTGAAATCGGATTAGTTATGTTGTATGGATTTATTTGTAAATATTACATTAAATAATATAAAAATACATCATCTTCCAATACCCTAATACCGTCAACAGTAGCCGCCGCCTCTTTAATCCATGGCTGAATTTGCTCCACACTCATCCACTAAAACCTCCTTCTCTTCCACTAATTAGACTCCACCCTTTATACTGTATCGAAGCTCTCTTCCTCCTCTACATTTCTATACGGCTTGATCATTCTCTAGTGTCCCGAACTCCCAGAACCGTTCACCCAAAGTCGCGCCAGAACCACTGCCGTACCTCCTCGGGCTTGATCGAGCTGAGCAAAGGGGGGGGCCCTGGTGCGCCACTGGTAGCTCTCCAACGCGCCGCCTTCTGATCGTCCTCTGGTGCTGCGAATTGATAGCAAGGATCAACCCTAATATTGAACAAAAGCTGAAACCAACGGTCGTATACTGTAAAGAAGGAGAAAGGTTTAAATCCTTAATAACTTTGCTAATTTAATTTCAAAATAATTATCAATCTTATTCAGACCATAATAATGCATACGACAACGAAACTTAACAATTTCAGATTCAATGTGATCGTACGACAAAGATCTACAATACTAGACTGCAAAGGGAAAATTCCGAGCAGTCTGAAATTTTGACAAATTTGCGAATCCGAACTGACTGTGAGATTTCTAATTTGAATTATTTAATCAAGTTTAATTATTTTGATCGCTGATAAATAATTATATGTGTGTTAAGTAATTAGCTATGCGATGTGATGCAATTTTGATGATTTATCTGTTTATTCTGTGTGTATGTATGATAGATCTGTTGTTTAAATTTTAGATCTATATATGTTAGTCAAATAAAACATTTTCCCTTTTGCCAATATTTGTGGATTATGTGGATTAAACAAAGATGAGTATTGAATTGAATTTATTGTCAATTAGTGAATTGGAATAGAATTGCCGATTGAAGAAAAGTCACCATTTTGCTTATATTGTTGAACTGAATTTGATTGTCAATTCAATATAGAAAAACTATGTTATTCCTTATTTTTGAATTGACCTAGTTTATCAATTCAATACATCATGCTATGTGATTATTTTTGAATTGATTTAGTTGTCAATTCAATACACCATACTATGTTATTATTTTTGAATTGATTTAGTATATCAATTCAACACACAAAATCATGTTATCATTTTTGAATTGATTTAGTTTATCAATTCAAATGCTCAATATTATGTTACACAGAAATTGACTTTTTATTTGTGTTCTTTATCGCAAATATAATATAGAATTAAAAGTTCACTTTTTATTTGCATTCCACAATGCAAATAAAACATTGAAATGAAAAGTTCACTTTTTGTTTTGCATCCTTTAATGCAAATGAACATCGAAATTAAAACTTGTTCTTTTATTTACATCCACCAATATAAATAAACATGAGAAAAAAAAATTGTTCTTTATTTTGCATTTCGCAAATGCAAAAATTAAACTAGTTCTTTTATTTACATCCACCAATGTAATTAAACATGAAAAATAAAATTTGTTCTTTATTTTGCATTCCATAAATGCAAACAAACATGAAAACTAAAACTTGTTCTTTTTTTTACATTCACTAATGTAAATAAACTTGAAAATAAAATTTGTTCTTTTTATTTGCATTCACTAATGCAAATATATATATATATATGTAAAAATAAAATTTGTTCTTTTATTTGCATTTCACAAATGCAAATATACATGAAAAATAAAGTTTGTTCTTTTACTTGCATTCACTAATGCAAATATATATAGAAATGAAATTTGTTCTTTTTTTATCTGCATCCTTTTTATGCAAATATACATAGAAATATAAAAATGCTTTTTTATTTGCATTCTTTATGCAAATACACTTTGAAATATAAAATATTCTTTTATTTGCATTCTCTAACGCAAATATGCATTGAAATAAGGAAAACTATATTTTTGTTTGCTATTTTAGATGCAAACAAAACATTAGAAGTAAAACTATATTTTTATTTGCAATTTTAGATGCAAACAAACATTAGAGTTAAAAATCACCTTTTTTTTGCAATTATAAATACAAAAAAAAACACTAGAATGAATATGACATTTTTATTTTGTATTTTAGATAAAAATAAAAATATGATTTCAAAAGTTACATTTTTGCTTGTAAATTTAGTTGCAAACAAACATAAGGCATAAATTAAAAGATTTTATTTTATTTGCATATTTTGATGTAAATAAATATCATAGTTAAAAGATTATATTTTTATTTGTATTCTTTGATGCAAATAAACACCGTATTTAAAGGTCGAATTTCTATCTGCATTCTTGAATGCAAATAAACAACATAGTTAAAAGGTTATATTTTATTTGCATATTTAGATGCCAATAAACATCATAGTAAAAGGATTATATTTTTATTTGCATTCTTTGATGCAAATAAACATTGAAATAAAAAGTTATATTTTATTTGCATTCTTTGATGCAAATAAAACATTGCAATAAAAAGTCTTATTTTATTTGCATTCCTTAATGTAAATAAACATAGTATTTAAAAGTTGAATTTTTATTTGCATTCTTTGATGCAAATAAACATCATATTTAAAAGTTAAATTTTTATTTGCATTCTTTGATGCAAATAAACTATGAAATTAAAAGTCGCATATTTATTTGCATTCTTTGATGCAAATAAAATGCTGAATTAAAGGTTGAATTTTTATTTGCGTTCCTTGTTGCAAATAAAACCTTGAATTAGAAAGTTGCATTTTTATTTGCATCCTTTGATGCAAATAAAACATGAAGATAAAGTTGTATTTTTATTTGCATTCCTTGATGCAAATAAATCATAAATTAAGTATTACCTTTTATTTGCATTTTTTATGCAAATAAAATGCATAGTTTAAGAAGTTACACTTTTATTACAATTTAGATATAAATAAAAGAATAGGATTAAAAATATCATTTTTACTTTTAAACTAGAGTAAATAAAAGGATTACGATAAAATGAATTCATCGTAGTTGTAATTTTGTTAAAATAAATAAAATGATTTTATTTTCATCATAGATTAAAATAAAATGATTAGAATTAAGAAGGTATATTTTTAGTGTCATCTTGGCTTCAATAAAAAGAGTAAAAAAAAGATAGAGAAGGTTTATTTGTCCTTTTGTTGTAATACAAAAAGATACATTTTTATCATTTAAATAGAATGAGACTAAATTTATTTAATTTTGTCATTTTAAAAAAAAAAGGTTGTAACAAAATAATCACTTTTGTCTATTTATATTAGTTGAATCAAACATTCATTTTGTCGAATTATATTGGTTGAAACCAAAAAGGACCTTTTTGTCAAATAAGAATCAAACACAAATAGTATTTTGGTAAAATAGAATTGTCGGCAAATGAAGGTATCACTCTTCTTATACATTTTGTTGAAATAGAATTTATATGCAAACATAAAAATCATTTTTATTTGCAAACTTGCATTGGAACTTATATTCAATTATAAGAATCATATTATTGGTCAAAATATACATTAGAATGTATAAGTGTGGTAAGGTGACATCATTGTATGTTATTGCATACATTAGAATTTGTATGCAATTTAAATAAACATTTTTTAGTGGTTGAGTTATACCTTGAATACATATACAATTGGGATTATTCCTTTTATGTGTTCAAATTAAGAATAATTACATACAAATAAAGTATAATGAAAATTATCTTTTATTTGTCATCCAAAATAATGTCATATAAGTAAATTACATTCTATTAGATGTTAGAAATTATGTGAGTCAAATATATTTTATTTCGACATTAGGAATAAAATATCATGTTTTGTCTATCATTATCAACTTGTTGATAGTATTAAAATTAGTTAAATTAATTAACCAATTATTTATTTATATGTACTGTTGTTGGCTGAAACCCCACACGGGTATTGGGATGATAATTGATATACACTAGTCCCAATATTTATTCATATGTCAATCGATAGATTGACAGGCTGCGATGAGCGTTGTTATATCATTTAATGCTCACACAGTTGAGAACTTCACTTGGATGTTGAATGGATGGTTTGATGATTATTTATCAATTGTTATCATTTACATATGATGTATGAAATCCATATAAACAAAGTTATATGGTAAATGATTGAGTCGCTTTCCGATTCAGAATATCTTCTATATGAAGAATATTTTTTTAAAAAAATGGATTTCTTTTAAATAAAGAATAAATCTTTCAACTAAGATTATTGGTATTTCAATTTATTTATTGGGAAAGGGATTTTGGGTTTATCGTGAACAATGTTGTTGAATGATATTTATTCTTTAGCCCAGTTAAAAATAAGATTTATTCCTTAAATTGGAATGATTGTAAAGTAGTGATCTTTGGTATTAAAACTGAATTGGAATTTTAACAAATCTTTGAAAATAAGATTTAAGAATAAATTTAAAAGATTTTATCTTTGATAAAATTAATGGGAACCTTTCCCTAATAATATGAATATTTTATTTAAAGAATATTCTGAATTGGAAAGAGGCGTTGGATGTATCCTTATAACACTTGATTTTTAATTATAAAAATACGCGAGTTATTCGGAATGACCGGGCTTAACCCATTCTGAATAATTACTACGACGATTAAAAGTCGAAGATGAAGACGGTGGTTGAAGACCGGCGATCTTCACATCGAATGGATGAGGACTACTGATGCCTTTGATTGGAGTTGCTGCCTTGAAAAGGTTCCAGTGGTAGTTTTCCGGACGTATTGTTGATCGTTCGGATATGCAAGGTATAAGGTGCCTCCGGTTCCGTTCAGACCCAGAACGGACTTGTAAATGGATGTGTGTCTGACGTTGAATTTCGTTCTATGTAAACTGATTTCTATAAATATACAACGGTTGGTGGTGGATAATTTATTCTCTTGCTTAACACCCTTAGAGGTTGTGTGTTGATAGTTATCAATCGCATGGTATGGACTGTCAATGTGGCATACCAAGATGCAATTGATCAAGGCTTTTGTTGAAAAGCAGAGCCTTGTGGATGATGATCAAAGCATAGCCTATTTATTCATAGCTTTGTGTATTTCATTGCCTCGCGAGCCTCACACCCCGGTATGAGTCAAAAACGGAGCAAGGAAACGCAAGGAGTGCACACGTTTCTTTCTAGCTAGAAGTGGTGTTTGGGTTTAACATGACCTAGCGTTTTAATTATGTGATTGATGGATTTTGAGGTGCCTCGGATTTTTATTGGCCGCAATGGCCAATTTATAGATCCAATAGGACCGGGAAGCGTGTGTTCAGGAATTGTCAATCCAACCCATTGCACTATTGGCGGACCGGCCCTGCTGTATCCAAGGGTTCGCCAGTGTTCGAATCCTGAGACATTGCTAGAGTGTCTTGAATCGGTCAGGAGATCGTTGCTAACCTTGACTCTTGATGGAAACCCAACCTCCAATACGACATCCTGCGGTTTTGATTGTATACCTATATATGGCGACATAGTAGGATGGGGTGCTATGCCGTCTATGATTAATACATTATGATTGAATGTTTTTAAAACATATATACACTAGCAATAATATCAAATCCGTTTTTTATCGTATCAAGCACTTTTGACCATTATAAGGTATAACTCTATCCTCTGGCTTGCGTTGCATTGTGTGATGGGACCTGACTCTTATAATGGTTTCATTTTTCTAAAAATCATTGCGTTGTTTTTAACGATTTACTATTTATACACTGGCAATCCAATGGAGTAAACCCATTCTGCAATAGTGGCGTGATCCTGTGATTAGCCTACTTATTAGATAAGTTAAGTAAAGATTTGTAACACCCCGTGTATTTTATAACAGTGAAATTCACAAATTAAAGTATAATTAATTTCAAATCAAAGAATTAAGGGAAACGGGATACGCCATTGTGTTCGTCTCGGAAAAATACGCGAAATAGAGTCCGAGTTTTCGAAAATCGGAGTCTGTATGACCAAGATATGGCCCCCGGAAGTTTCAGAATTCAGTTTAAAATTCAAACAGACGAAAGCAGCTCAGAAAAGCAAGTTTAAAATTCAAAATCGGGCCCAATTGGCCAGGGTGGGAGAATTCCCGCCTAAGGCACCCAGGTCGACTTGGCAGTCGACCTGGGCTAGAGGTCGACAGGGCTGTCGACACCCGTGTCGACTGCCAAGTCGACACGGTGTCGACTGGGTTGTCGACCTGGCCCCAGAGCCAGGTCGAACCCAGCCCACCCTGGCTGGCCTGGTCTGTGTTTGGTCGATTTTCTGAGCCTTGCCTTGTCACTAGGGCTAGGTGTCAGCTCCTGGTTGGTCTCTCCTTCAAACGAACGGCTATTATTGAATCAAGCTCCATCGACGGTCTAAAACAACTCACAAACATTATAAAAAGGACCTAAGACCTAGCCTAAATCACACTATCTCATTTTAGCCTCAGGCCGCCGCCATTAAACCTAGAGCTCTGAATTAAAAATACAAAGAATAAAATTATAGAAGATAGAGGACGATTCTTGAAGGCTACAACTAGAAGCTACAACAACTACGACGCCTTAGACAACGAATTTGGGACTATTTGATTTGGGATTTTTATTTGGGTTATTTGCTTCATATTGTAAGTTCTATGTTACTTTTTAGGCAAAAACGCTAAAAACAATATGGACATGCCATGAATTGAAACCGGATTTAGGAACTATTGTTAATCCATTGTTTATATTGTTTATCTTTGAATTATAATTTGGAGATATTGCTATGGCAACGTTGCAAGTTAAACTTGTCATGATTTTGATGTTGTTATGAATCACTTGGGCTTAATTGTTTGGCAAGTTGGACTAATACATGTCCATGGAATCACTATGTTTATTGAAATTTTTATGTTGATTAAACCATGCCTATGATGCTAATTAAACCATGGCTATGACTATTGATGGAATTATGCCTGTGTTGTTAATATACCCATCATGATTAATGAAAAATTGGGTATTGCTAGGTTATGATGAAAAGTTGGAATTATTATGTTTATAATGTTAGATATGTTAAAAATGCTAAATTGGAATCATTATGTCTATAATGTTAATTGAGAATCATTATGTTAAAAACGCTAAATTGGAATCATTATGTCTATAATGTTAGTTGAGAATCATTATGTTAAAAATGCTAAATTGGAACCATTATGTTTATAATGTTAGTTGAGAATCATTATGTTAAAAATGCTAAGTTGGAACCATTATGTTTATAATGTTAGATGAGAATCATTATGATAAATTGGAATCATTATGTCTATGAGAATTATTATGTTAAAAATGCTAAATTGGAATCCACTATGCCTATTAGGATTACTATGCCTCTAATGTTTCATGTTTATAATAAAATTATTATTATGCCCGCAATGATTATTATGCCTATGATGTAAAGTTGAAATCATCATGTTAAATTAAGTTGGAATCATTACTATGCCAAGTTATCATCATACTAGTATTGCAACCATGTGATATGTTATAGCCTGTTTATTTTGCAAGTGATGTTAGAATTGTCACACATGCCTATCACATGTTTGGTGTTATTCCCCTTTATCTCTTGAATTGTTTATGCTTGTGAACGAAGTGCGTTTATATACGTTGGGGATACGATTGGGTAGAATAGGCAAAACTTGAATTAATTATAAGCATAAACTGTGAAATTTGGCATAAGTAGAACATGAAATATGGCACGAAAACTTGACTTGAACATGCCATAACTTGACTTTAAGCATGCCTTAGTTGGGCACGAAGTTGACATATGAACATGCTATGGAAATAGCAAAATCTGATAAGAACATGGGCATGACTTTAGAAAACAAGAAGGTGGCTAACTCGAGGTTGGGTTGAGTTTGTAGTGTAAATCTGCCCGGAACAGCCCGGCAAATCCAGTTGCTACAAACAATAGGATCCAATGTGGGTAGTTGGTCACATCGCGCTTGAAACCCGAGGTTGGGTTGAGTTCGTAGCGTAAACCTGCCCGGAACCGCCCGGCAAATCCAGTGGCTACGAACAACAGGATCTAATGTGAGTGGTTTGGTGCATTAACGAATCAATTAATGCCAATTAGGGTTAAGTCATGAACATGAAAAGACAACTTAACCAACTTGAACACGGTTTGTAGGGCTAAGTCATGAACTTGAAAACGACAACACTTAGCCAACTTGACATGACACGTAGGCGGGTTAAGTCGCGAACTGAAATGACATACTTAACCATCTTGACATGACTAGACTAGAAAAGGATTAAGTCACGAATTACATGACTTAATCTGTTAGGTGGGTTAGGTCACGAATTACATGACCTAATCTATTAGGCGAAACCCTAGACACGACCCCTTTCAGCAGTAACCCTCTAGAAGTATCAAGGTACCCTGGGGCTAGGCCGGGTGGGGCACGATTACTGGGCTGATTGTAAGAGGTGAACGACGGCAGTAGGGTACGCCAGTGTAGGTTCGGCGGACTACGATCGTGCACGTATCCGGGGCAGACACTGGGTATCCGTAGATTTATCTGTGCATCTTGAATCGTGTCAGGGGTTGACACCCTAGGGCTGATACACCCGAAGGTGGACCCAGCATAGGTGACTACATTCGTGATTAGCCGTATGACACGGACACTTGACGAGCTAGAACTTGTAGGGAGCCGATCGACTAGATAATCGCTCCGTAGGACCCCGTACTTGGGTCAGACCCCGTTTCAGGGTCATTTCATGACATTGGGCCGTGGGATTTATTTTGTGATTAACTTGTGACATGGTCTTAGTATACTAGTGAAGTCGATGCAACGGATTTCGAACACGTGATGCTTTACTTGACTTGTCTTGACTTATCCTGATCACCTTAGTCTATCTTGTTCACCTTGACACCATTCTTAAGTTTAGTTCCAGTTCATACATGACAGGTTGTTTTAACCGTTTCTACACTGAAAGTCACTAGAACTTACTCAGTCTTTATGACTGACCCTTTTCCTTTCGCCTCTTTTTCTTTCGTTCCCCCCCCCCCAAGTTCTCAGGGAGGGAATACCGCAGCTTGATCAGTTTTCATATCCAGCTTGAAGAGAAAGAATGTATTGCTTGGATCTTTTCCGTTTTGGACTATGGCTTTGGACAGCAATTAGGGGACTTTTGCAGTTTATTTATGCTTTCTTCATGCTTCTTTAAATAATGTAATCAAGACAGTTATGATTTTGGGAAGTATTATGGCATGGTTTGTGTAACACGTGTTTTGAAGAAATAAAAGTTGTTGTTTTCCGCTGTTCAATAATATGTGTTATTATATCTGTCTTGTATATCTGTGACTTATACTTATAAACCTCCACCAAAATTAGGGCATTCCCTTTGAGAGTGACCCTAATGGAGGTGGGGTGTTTCACTTGGTATCAGAGCATAGGTTTACCAGATAAGATAAAAAGTTTTGAAAATTTATTTTCAAAAGAAATTTTAAAGAAACATTTTTAAAAGATAAAATATTATTTTATTTTAAAAAGGCAAAGTCCCCCAAAGCCATAGGTACTATCTCTTATCCTTCGTTTTGAATCTATCCTTCTTGTTTCAGCATGTCCGAAGAGCTTAACTTGCCAGAGGGTGTACCAATACCTGGTTGGTTTAGACGATTCTTAGAAGCAAGGGCCACCCAGCCAGGTCCTACCGTTCCTCCTCCCCCAGCTGCAGGAAATCATCCAGCTGCAGCAGCACCTCTTCCTCCACCTCCTCCACGGGGAAACACTTTTGCTAAGATATGTAAAGATTTTAAGGCTATGGGAGGAAAGGACTTTCATGGAACTGAGTCCTTCGTGGCAGCTAGGAATTGGTTAAAGGAAACCGAGGACTTATTCGTCATCTTTGAGGTAGAAGATAGGCAGAAGGTACAACTGGCAGTGTGGCTACTAAAAGGTGAGGCTTCCTACTGGTGGGAAGTCACTAATGCAGAAAGACCAGTGGAAACATGGGAGGACTTTAGGGCAAGGTTTGAGGCTAAATTTCTCTCAGAAGCTGAAAGGAGTCTTCAATTGGAAAAATTCTTATTTCTTAAGCAAGGGAATATGACAGTCAAAGAGTATGTAAATCAATTCGATGAGCTGGCTAGGTTCGGACTGGACCTAGTCAACACCCCGCACAAGATGGCTCTCCGCTTTGTCAAAGGGTTGAATGAGCCATTACACAGTTTGGCCATGACCCATATACCCATGGGAGCTACGTACGAAAGGTTGGTGCAGATGGCATTGCTGAACGAGGAAGATAAGGGCAAGAAGGAGATAGAGGCAGAAAACTCTCAAGGGAAGAAAGAGGTCAAGCCCAACGATTCTAAGAATAAGAAGGTAGACTCCGAGAAAGGAGGCAAGAACAACAACTCACGTGATAAAAGGAAATGCAATTACTGTGGTACGGAAGGGCACATAGCCAAGGATTGTAGAAAGAGGAAGAGAAAGCAAGGTGAATGTTTTCATTGTGGGAAAACTGGACACATCAGCAAAGACTGCCCTGAGAAGCAGACCGGACCTTCTGGCGGTACATCGTTAACCTATTCTAGATGCTTTGTTTTATCTTATTTCTCTCCTCGATCCTATCTTGAGAACCATAGTTAGAATCTTTTTGGATGTAAACATGTAATTGAAACATGTTATGATTGCGAAATGGTTGCAAGTGGTCGTAAGTGGTTGCTCGTGGATGCATGAATACACATTAGGCACTAGATCGGCTCAGACACATTTTCATGTTGCATATGCATGAGTGTTAATTTTGGAAACTTGGTTGTGCTATCATTTGGTTGTTGCATATGATTGAATGTTCGAGCACTCATGTAGAAATTATGAATTATAATAGGAAAAATTTGCGTACATATTGGATTCATTTCACTAACCATATTTTGCATTTAGAAAATCAATCAGGCCTGATCATTAGCATTAGCTAAGGAACATAAACACACACTTCGCATATGATCATAAAGCATTAGAAGTTTTTTTTAAGGACAATGGATGCTCATGTTTGATGGATGAGTAGATGGATGTTTGGATGTTAGGATGTACATTCTTCCTGAACTTGAAGATTTCGGGGACGAAATCCTTTTAAGTGGGGGAGAATGTAACACCCCGTGTATTTTATAACAGTGAAATTCACAAATTAAAGTATAATTAATTTCTAATCAAAGAATTAAGGGAAATGGGATACGCCATTGTGTTCGTCTCGGAAAAATACGCGAAATAGAGTCCGAGTTTTCAAAAATCGGAGTCCGTATGACCAAGATATGGCCCCCGGAAGTTTCAGAATTCAGTTTAAAATTCAAACAGACGAAAGCAGCTCAGAAAAGCAAGTTTAAAATTCAAAATCGGGCCCAATTGGCCAGGGCAGGAAAATTCCCGCAAAGGCATCCAGGTCGACTTGGCAGTCGACCTGGGCTAGAGGTCGACAGGTGTAACAACCCGTATTTTCAATAACCTGTAATAACATAAATCGAGGCAGAATTTAATTCTAAAATGGGAATCAAGGGAAACGGGCTATGCCATTGTGTTCGTCTCGGAAAAATACGCGAAATAGAGTCCGAGTATTCGAAAATCGGAGTCCGTATGACCAAGATATGGCCTCGCGAAGTTTCACGAAAATTCCCAAATTAAAGTATACTTAATTAAGTGAAATGGGTTGTGTAGATATATATATATATATATATATATATATATATATATTGATATATATATATATATATATATATAATTGAAAATTTAATAAATAAATATGCAAAAATGCTCAAAACAGCGAATTGGGAGAGGGGAATAACCGAACCGGCCGATTTTTGAAGTCGACCCGAGCCTGCTGGGTCGACTAGGGGTTAATCCAGGGTGTTTGGCTGTCAACCCGTGGGCCAATTCGCTCAAGTGCAGATTTTGCATTTGAATGGTTCTCATGGTCCATCTTTAATCTAAAGGCCCTAGATGGTTCCTACACTTGACTTCTTCCCCAAGACATGCTTTGATGGCTTGGATTGAATCTAGGGTTAATCCTATGGCCTAAAACACTTGCCTAATCTATAAATAAGACCCTAACCTACCCTAATTCATTCATAATTAAACCTAGTGACTAAACTATGGCAAAATGCTAGCTCTCATGGCCTCCACTAATTTTATGAAGAGGGTTGCATACTAATCACTCTCTAATCAACTTCTAATCCCTTCTTAGCATCTTAATCTTCTTCATTTGGTGTTCAAAGTTGCTAGTTGTGAGTTTCTATCACTTTGATGATCTTTTGGTAAACTAATTAGATGAGATGTGATGAGATTTATGGTTTTGTATGTGGGTTAATGAGCTTTGAATCATATGATATGATGTTAGCATTAATCTTATGTTTATGCATGTTGAGTATGTAAGCTTATGCAAGTTTAATATGATGTATGTTATGTTTGCATGATGCTAAATATGCAAGTTGTGGGCTATGTAATCATATGCATGTTATGCAAGTTCATGGTAATATGCTATGCAAGTTACATGTTTGTTAATATGCAAGTTACATGTTTGTTAATATGCAAGTTACATGTATGTAAATATGCAAGTTACATGTTTGTTAATATGCAAGTTACATGTTTGTTAATATGCAAGTTACATGTATGTAAATATGCAAGTTACATGTTTCTTTATATGCAAGTTACATGTTTGTTAATATGCGAGTTACATGTATGTAAATATGCAAGTTACATGTTTATTAATATGCAAGTTCATGATGACACATTATGCAAGTCTATAAGCTAATATGCAAGTTTGTTATGCAAAATGAATATGTAAGTTATGTGACATATTATATGCAAGTTATGTGACATGTTATGCAAGTTCATATGCAAGTTATGTGTTTGTTAATATGCAAGATGGCACCTTTGAAACATGTTCATTCATATGCAAGTTGACACCTTTTATATGTGTTATATCATGAACGAAATTACGTGGGAACGATGGGGTAATTAAATGCATAAGTTAATAAGATTGTGTGAAATTAATATAATTATGCATAACACAAAATAAATAAACATAGTATGGGAATTTGCCTATTTGGTTAGGTGTACCCATACTATGTGTTGGGAATTTACCTATTGAGTTAGGTCTACCCCATGGGAATTTGCCTATTAAGTTAGGTCTACCCATGTTAAGAAAACTTGATTAATTAGGGATAATTAATATAAAATTATGAGGGTGATTAATTAGGTGTAATTAATTGACTAAGACACGAGGTTGGACTCAGTTGTAGCGTAAAACTGCCCGGACCCAACCGGCTTAACCAGTTGCTACAAATGTTAGCCCAATGTGAGAGGTCTTAGGCACAAACTAAATACGTAATTAATGTAAAGACACGAGGTTAGACTCTGTTATGACATAAGGCTGCCCGGACCCAACCGGCTTAACCAGCGGTCATAAAAGACAGTCTAATGTGAGAGGTCTTTACAAAGGTTACGTTCTTAATTAATTAATTAAGAAACACTTAACCACATTAGCATGTAGAGGGACATGAGGGGTTAAGTGGGTGCCTCGGGTGGCATGAGAAAATCTAGTGGTTGCCTTGGGTGGCAATAGAAAATACGATTAGAATACTTAACCAAAATAGAACATGTAATTAAAACATGATTAAAGGGTTAAGTGGGATATACTAGAAAAAGGGACAAGCTTAGGTGGGTAGCTTGTGGAGGCCCATTTCAACCAGTAACCCATACGTATCTTTGTGGGCTCGACCCATGTCGAGGACGGGACACGCATACTGGGCTTGACTGTAAGAGGCAAACGGGTTAGCGGTGGCAACGCAAGTCCAACGGGCTTCATATGCGTGAGTGGGCCCGGGCTGGTAGGTAAGCCGTTGTTGCATCGAGTAGATATAAGCCGTGCACCTTTAGTTTCATCAGGTTGCCACATTGGGGAATGATACATCCCACGGTGGGGCCAGCACGGGTATCTACGTTAGGGAGCCGATCGAATGGGAAGTAGTGTGTACACCTAGTGGATTGTAGGGCCCCGTGGCGCCTACTTGGTCACCTAGGGGTACGCAGGTACTAATTAGTAAATTTTATAAGTCCTTGGGTGGGATCAACCTTTAAGTTAGGAACGACTGGTGTGGTGCAGTTTAGTAATTTACCTTAGGAAGGGTAGATGCGTCTTTATCCTTTATCTTAGTTTAGTTGATTGCTTAGGGTAGCTATTC
This sequence comes from Allium sativum, assembly GCA_030737875.1. Taxonomy (NCBI): domain Eukaryota; kingdom Viridiplantae; phylum Streptophyta; class Magnoliopsida; order Asparagales; family Amaryllidaceae; genus Allium; species Allium sativum. The sequence goes on from CM060913.1 coordinate 953,607,240, forward strand.
ATCCCTATATGTTACCGTATATCAATTCATGTCTTCTCTGGTTACTTTAACGATTGTATTGTTAAAGTTATAGGACTCGCTCAGACTTATGTCTGACCCCGTTGTTTTTATCTTTTTCCCAACCCTCAGGTCCTGTGGTGGATCCTAGCAGTAGTGGAGCTTGATCGGATTGCTGTTCCAGTCTTTAGGAGCTTGGGTAGATGTAAAGCTCCAGTTATCCAGTTATCTTTCCTTTTGTTTCTGGCTATTGTATGAGAGTGGGATTATGTACTTCTTTATTTTGATGGATATTGTACTTGACTTTTATTATGGGTTTATGATGTAACCAGACATGTTTTACTTCCGCTGTTATGAGATGATGTTTTAAAATTTCAAGTACTATTTATATCTGTCTTGTTGTAATTTTTCTGTTCTATATTCACTAAAATACTCCACCGATGTTATGGCATTCCCATTGTGAGTGATCATAGCGGGAGTGGGGTGTTACACGTGGTATCAGAGCTTAAGGTTACCAGAACAGATAAAATTTTTGAGAAAAACTACTTTCTAAGAGTATTTTCGAAGAAAGTATTTTTAAAAGCATGTCTTCTAAGAGAAAAAGTTTTTGAAAAAGAAAAGCATAATCCCCAATAGCCATATCTTTATCTTTCGGAATCTCCTTTTTGAATCTTTCCTCTTTCGTTTCAGCATGGCTGAAGATCTTAACATCCCGGAGGGTTTAGTTATACCACTATGGTATAGGAGGTTGCAAGAGGCTAGGGCCGCGGCTGCGGGTCCGGCCAATGCTACTACACCAGAGACAACCGCTCCTCCTCCTCAGCCTAGAGTGGATAATTTTGCTAAGGTTTGCAAGGAGTTCAAGGCTATAGGAGGAAAACCTTTTCTTGGTTCAGAGACTTTCGTAGAGGCTAGAGATTGGCTTAAGGAAGTGGAAGAGTTGCTAGATATCTTTGAAGTGGAAGAGGGAAAGAAAGTCAAGTTGGCGGCTTGGTTAATGAAGGGAGAGGCCTCATTCTGGTGGGAGGTCACTAATGGAGAACGCCCTGTTGACTCTTGGGCAGATTTTAAGCAAAGGTTTGGGGCTAAGTTTCTCTCAAGGGCGGAAGAGAATCTGTTTATGGAGAAGTTCTTGAATTTGAAGCAAGGGAATCTCACGGTGAAAGAATATGTCAACAAATTCAATCAATTAGCAAGGTTTGGCATGGAGTTGGTGAATACACCGGAGAAGAAGGCTTTGAGGTTCGTTAAAGGCTTGAACGAACCATTGCAAGGAATAGCTATGACTCACATTCCTATGGGGGCCACCTTTGAGAAGCTTGTCTACATGGCACTTATGCATGAGGATGATAAGAATTCTAAGGCACCAGAGAAAAAGGGGGATCAGAAGAAACCGCAACAGCAACAACAAGGCAAGGGCGGAAAAGGCAATGGTGACAAAAAGAAGACGAAGAAGAAGTGCTTCAATTGTGGAACACCAGGACACCTCAGTAAGGATTGTCGCAAAAAGAAGAAGACCGGTTGCTTTCATTGTGGTGAAGCAGGGCATCTTGTGAAAAACTGCCCAAAGAAGGGGCAGAAGACGGGGTCTACCTCAGGAGTCCAGGTGCAAGCTCTTATAGCACCACCTCAGTCAGGGGGGCAAGTTCAGGTTCTCTCAGTTCCACCGATTCAGCAGAGAGGTAGAACTATTTCCGTTGAAAGTCTGGTTTTTCTGTTTGATCATCCAGTTCGTACTTTGTTTGACTCTGGCGCATCGCATTCTTTTATCTCATCATCGTTAGTTGAGTCACTGCACTTAGACACCAGTCTAGTTGATGATCCCTTGGTTGTCTCAAACCCAATTGGGGGCTCCATATATCTGTCTATGATATGTTTGGGTTTGAAGATTTCTATACTTAGCGTTGAGTTTAGATGTGATGCTTTTGTATTGGGCTTCACGGGCTATGGGTTGATCTTGGGCATGGACTGGTTATCCAGTAATGGTGCCGTTCTTGATTGCGAAAGGAGAGTTGTCAGGCTCATGACCCGCTTGGGTAACACTCTCGAGATCTCTTGCAATCCCATGGAATCTGTTTTGCTAAGTTATCTTGAATCGCTCGATGCTTCGGTCGAAAGTTTGTGTTCTGTCAGAGTAGTCCGGGAATATCCGGATGTGTTTGAAGAAGTAAAGGGTTTGCCTCCGAAGCGGGAGATAGATTTCCGAATTTATTTGGTGGATAATGCCAAACCAGTGTCTTTGCCAGTACGCCACATGGCTCCTCGTGAGAGAAGAGAACTTCATAAGCAAGTAGGGGAGTTGCTTGAGAAGGGGTTCATAAGGCGAAGTATATCGGAGTGGGGAGCTCCAGTAGTGTTTGCCACGAAGGCGGATGGGTCCCTCAGACTTTGTGTGGATTATAGGGAACTTAATAAGCTCACGAAGAAGAATAGACACCCATTACCGAGGATAGATGATCTCTTTGATCAGTTGGTTGGCGCGTCAGTATTTTCGCAGATGGACTTAGCTACAGGGTTTCATCAGTTAAGAGTGGCGGAGGACAGTATAGAGAAGACTGCTTTCCGGACTCCGGATGGTTTTTATGAGTGGCTAGTGATGCCATTTGGGTTGACAAACGCCCCCGCATACTTTGTTGATCTCATGAGTAGAGTGTTCAGAGAGTATCTGAATAAGTTTGTAGTAGTTTTTGTGGATGACATCTTGGTCTTTTCCAAGAATGAAGAAGAGCATGCCTTACATCTCAAGGAAGTGTTGGAGACTCTTCGAGCGCATAGTCTTAAAGCTAAATTCTCTAAATGCCATTTTTGGAGAAGAGAAGTGCGATTCTTAGGGCATGTGGTCTCTAAGGAAGGGATAGCTGTGGATCCCGCAAAGATAGTATCTATCCAGGATTGGAAAGTTCCTAGAAATGCTACCGAGGTAAGAAGTTTCTTGGGGTTGGCAGGATATTATAGGAAGTTCATCAAAGACTTCGCGAAGATATCAGCCCCATTAACCCGCTTGACGAAGAAGAATCTGGTTTTCTCATGGGATGTAGATTGTGATGATGCTTTCCGACGGTTAAAGAGAGCTTTGACCACCGCTCCAGTTTTAGTGCTTCCAGATGGGAGTAAGCCGTTTGTTGTTTATACCGATGCTTGTGGAACAGGATTAGGCGCAGTCTTGATGCAGGAGGGAAGGGTAATAGCCTATGGAGGGAGACAATTGAGAGTGCATGAGAAGAATTACCCTACCCATGATCTAGAGTTGGCCGCGATTGTTTTCGCACTTAAGTCTTGGCGCCATTATCTTCTTGGTGAGAGATTCGAGTTGTTCACCGACCATAAATCATTGAAGTACTTATTCTCTCAGAAGGATTTAAACTTAAGACAGCAAAGGTGGATGGAGTTCTTAGCATCCTATGATTTCGAGATAGCGTATACCCCTGGTAAGGGTAACGTGGTGGCAGACGCCTTAAGTAGAAAAAGGCTATCTTTGAGTCCATTGTTCGTGGAACGACGAAGCTTGGAGTTTCTTTCTTTGTTTGACTTCAGACCTTCTGTTGATTTTGTACCTGGTTTGTTGGCATCCTTGGAGGTTAGACCTACTCTTTTGAGACGGATTGGCGAGGCTCAGCGAGACGACCCACAGTTGGTTGTGTTGGTAGAGAAGCTTATAAGAGGGGAGTCGTCCAGCCATTTGGGTAGATACACCATAGATGATAAGGGATGGTTGCATAGAGACGGTAGACTTTGTGTACCGCAAGATGAGGGTTTGAAGAAGGCTATTTTGGATGATGCACATCGTTCAAGAATGACTATTCATCCCGGTGGAGACAAAATGTACCAAGACATGAAGAGAGTTTTCTTTTGGGCCGGTATGAAGAAAGATGTGGCCGAGTATGTGGCTAGATGCTTAGTGTGCCAACAAGTTAAAGTGGAGCAAAGGAAACCCGGTGGGTTGCTACACCCATTGGAAGTTCCACAGTGGAAGTGGGATAGTGTCTCGATGGATTTCATCGACGGGTTACCGAGATCGAGGAAGGGCAATACGGGAATTTGGGTTGTGGTAGACAGACTTACAAAGAGTGCCCATTTTATACCCGTAAAGAGTAAGAGGACCGCTCCATGGCTTGCTTCAGTCTATGTTAGAGAGATTGTTAGATTGCATGGCGTACCATCCAGCATTGTGAGTGATCGAGATCCTATTTTCACTAGTGAGTTTTGGAGAAGTTTGCAAGAGGCGGTAGGGACTCAGTTGTGTTTGAGCACCGCATATCATCCTCAGACGGACGGTCAGACCGAGAGGGTGAACCGTATCTTAGAAGATCTTTTGAGGCTTTGTATCTTGGATTTTGGAGGTACATGGGAAGAACATCTTCCTTTGGTGGAGTTCGCATATAATAACAGCTTTCAGTCCAGTATTGGTATGGCTCCTTTCGAAGCTCTTTATGGAAGGCCTTGTCGATCTCCTACATGTTGGTGGGAATCTACGGATAAGATCTTGCTTGGGCCGGATATGGTTAGAGAGACTTCAGAGAAGATTGATTTAATTCGAAAAAGGATGAAAGCAGCGCAAGATAGACAGAAATCTTATGCGGATCGGAGAAGGACGGATCTTGAGTTTGAGGTTGGGGACATGGTTTTTGTCAAAGTATCTCCATTGAGAAATGTTGTTCGCTTTGGGTCCGTAGGGAAGTTAGCACCGAGATTTGTTGGGCCGTTTCCTATTAAGGAAAGGATTGGACGGATGGCATATAGGGTGGAGTTGCCCGACAGACTTAGTGGTGTTCATGATGTATTCCATGTATCACATTTGAGGAAGTGCTTACATGAGACCGCGGAGGTGGTAGAGCCGAGCTTGCTTAGAGATGTAGAGGTAGAGCGTGATGCGACGATTCGACGAGCTCCTACTCGCATCCTTGGGTCAGAAACTAGGAAGTTGAGGAACAGAGAAGTTCAGCTAGTTAAAGTGCAATGGGGAGATGACGAAAGCAATGCTACTTGGGAGACGGAAGCAAAGATGCGTTCTTTGTATCCATTTCTTTTTGAGAGTATGTCTTTTAACTTCTCCTTTATTGCTTGTCTAGTACTTATCTTATCTTTAGTATATCCTCTCGCTAATACCTATGACCTTTAGATAGGGTAAAACCTATGGTTGAGACATGTGTTTGAAACATGTTATGGTTGATGGATGCATATGGATGCAATTGTTTGCTAGTGGTTGCTCGTGGATGCATATACACACACATTAGGCACTAGGTCGGCTCAGTCACTTCATGTTGCATATTGCATAAATGGATGTGGTAGTTAGATTGATGGATGTATCATGGCTGTGTTATCATATGGATGATGCATTTTTGTGTATGGTTGTGCACGCATGTAGAAATTTGTATGTGTCAATAGGGTTTCGCATACATATTGGATGCATGGCACTATCATGGTTTGCATTAAGGAGGTTTACTGTATCAGTAACCGCCTGATTTTCGCATTAGGTAAGTACATATACACACACTTTTGCATATATCCATCCAGCATTTAGAATCTTGTAAGGACAATGATTGCTCGTGGATGATGCTTTGAGTAGATGGATGATTGGATGGTAGGATACGTTCTTCCTAACTTGAAGATTTCGGGGACGAAATCCTTTAAGGAGGGGAGAATGTAACAACCCGTATTTTCAATAACCTGTAATAACATAAATCGAGGCAGAATTTAATTCTAAAATGGGAATCAAGGGAAACGGGCTATGCCATTGTGTTCGTCTCGGAAAAATACGCGAAATAGAGTCCGAGTTTTCGAAAATCGGAGTCCGTATGACCAAGATATGGCCTCGCGAAGTTTCACGAAAATTCCCAAATTAAAGTATACTTAATTAAGTGAAATGGGTTGTGTAGATATATATATATATATATATATATATATATATTGATATATATATATATATATATAATTGAAAATTTAATAAATAAATATGCAAAAATGCTCAAAACAGCGAATTGGGAGAGGGGAATAACCGAACCGGCCGATTTTTGAAGTCGACCCGAGCCCGCTGGGTCGACTAGGGGTTAATCCAGGGTGTTTGGCTGTCAACCCGTGGGCCGATTCGCTCAAGTGCAGATTTTGCATTTGAATGGTTCTCATGGTCCATCTTTAATCTAAAGGCCCTAGATGGTTCCTACACTTGACTTCTTCCCCAAGACATGCTTTGATGGCTTGGATTGAATCTAGGGTTAATCCTATGGCCTAAAACACTTGCCTAATCTATAAATAAGACCCTAACCTACCCTAATTCATTCATAATTAAACCTAGTGACTAAACTATGGCAAAATGCTAGCTCTCATGGCCTCCACTAATTTTATGAAGAGGGTTGCATACTAATCACTCTCTAATCAACTTCTAATCCCTTCTTAGCATCTTAATCTTCTTCATTTGGTGTTCAAAGTTGCTAGTTGTGAGTTTCTATCACTTTGATGATCTTTTGGTAAACTAATTAGATGAGATGTGATGAGATTTATGGTTTTGTATGTGGGTTAATGAGCTTTGAATCATATGATATGATGTTAGCATTAATCTTATGTTTATGCATGTTGAGTATGTAAGCTTATGCAAGTTTAATATGATGTATGTTATGTTTGCATGATGCTAAATATGCAAGTTGTGGGCTATGTAATCATATGCATGTTATGCAAGTTCATGGTAATATGCTATGCAAGTTACATGTTTGTTAATATGCAAGTTACATGTTTGTTAATATGCAAGTTACATGTATGTAAATATGCAAGTTACATGTTTGTTAATATGCAAGTTACATGTTTGTTAATATGCAAGTTACATGTATGTAAATATGCAAGTTACATGTTTCTTTATATGCAAGTTACATGTTTGTTAATATGCGAGTTACATGTATGTAAATATGCAAGTTACATGTTTATTAATATGCAAGTTCATGATGACACATTATGCAAGTCTATAAGCTAATATGCAAGTTTGTTATGCAAAATGAATATGTAAGTTATGTGACATATTATATGCAAGTTATGTGACATGTTATGCAAGTTCATATGCAAGTTATGTGTTTGTTAATATGCAAGATGGCACCTTTGAAACATGTTCATTCATATGCAAGTTGACACCTTTTATATGTGTTATATCATGAACGAAATTACGTGGGAACGATGGGGTAATTAAATGCATAAGTTAATAAGATTGTGTGAAATTAATATAATTATGCATAACACAAAATAAATAAACATAGTATGGGAATTTGCCTATTTGGTTAGGTGTACCCATACTATGTGTTGGGAATTTACCTATTGAGTTAGGTCTACCCCATGGGAATTTACCTATTAAGTTAGGTCTACCCATGTTAAGAAAACTTGATTAATTAGGGATAATTAATATAAAATTATGAGGGTGATTAATTAGGTGTAATTAATTGACTAAGACACGAGGTTGGACTCAGTTGTAGCGTAAAACTGCCCGGACCCAACCGGCTTAACCAGTTGCTACAAATGTTAGCCCAATGTGAGAGGTCTTAGGCACAAACTAAATACGTAATTAATGTAAAGACACGAGGTTAGACTCTGTTATGACATAAGGCTGCCCGGACCCAACCGGCTTAACCAGCGGTCATAAAAGACAGTCTAATGTGAGAGGTCTTTACAAAGGTTACGTTCTTAATTAATTAATTAAGAAACACTTAACCACATTAGCATGTAGAGGGACATGAGGGGTTAAGTGGGTGCCTCGGGTGGCATGAGAAAATCTAGTGGTTGCCTTGGGTGGCAATAGAAAATACGATTAGAATACTTAACCAAAATAGAACATGTAATTAAAACATGATTAAAGGGTTAAGTGGGATATACTAGAAAAAGGGACAAGCTTAGGTGGGTAGCTTGTGGAGGCCCATTTCAACCAGTAACCCATACGTATCTTTGTGGGCTCGACCCATGTCGAGGACGGGACACGCATACTGGGCTTGACTGTAAGAGGCAAACGGGTTAGCGGTGGCAACGCAAGTCCAACGGGCTTCATATGCGTGAGTGGGCCCGGGCTGGTAGGTAAGCCGTTGTTGCATCGAGTAGATATAAGCCGTGCACCTTTAGTTTCATCAGGTTGCCACATTGGGGAATGATACATCCCACGGTGGGGCCAGCACGGGTATCTACGTTAGGGAGCCGATCGAATGGGAAGTAGTGTGTACACCTAGTGGATTGTAGGGCCCCGTGGCGCCTACTTGGTCACCTAGGGGTACGCAGGTACTAATTAGTAAATTTTATAAGTCCTTGGGTGGGATCAACCTTTAAGTTAGGAACGACTGGTGTGGTGCAGTTTAGTAATTTACCTTAGGAAGGGTAGATGCGTCTTTATCCTTTATCTTAGTTTAGTTGATTGCTTAGGGTAGCTATTCATCCCTATATGTTACCGTATATCAATTCATGTCTTCTCTGGTTACTTTAACGATTGTATTGTTAAAGTTATAGGACTCGCTCAGACTTATGTCTGACCCCGTTGTTTTTATCTTTTTCCCAACCCTCAGGTCCTGTGGTGGATCCTAGCAGTAGTGGAGCTTGATCGGATTGCTGTTCCAGTCTTTAGGAGCTTGGGTAGATGTAAAGCTCCAGTTATCCAGTTATCTTTCCTTTTGTTTTTGGCTATTGTATGAGAGTGGGATTATGTACTTCTTTATTTTGATGGATATTGTACTTGACTTTTATTATGGGTTTATGATGTAACCAGACATGTTTTACTTCCGCTGTTATGAGATGATGTTTTAAAATTTCAAGTACTATTTATATCTGTCTTGTTGTAATTTTTCTGTTCTATATTCACTAAAATACTCCACCGATGTTATGGCATTCCCATTGTGAGTGATCATAGCGGGAGTGGGGTGTTACAACAGGGCTGTCGACACCCGTGTCGACTGCCAAGTCGACACGGTGTCGACTGGGTTGTCGACCTGGCCCCAGAGCCAGGTCGAACCCAGCCCACCCTGGCTGGCCTGGTCTGTGTTTGGTCGATTTTCTGAACCTTGCCTTGTCACTAGGGCTAAGTGTCAGCTCCTGGTTGGTCTCTCCTTCAAACGAACGGCTATTATTGAATCAAGCTCCATCGACGGTCTAAAACAACTCACAAACATTATAAAAAGGACCTAAGACCTAGCCTAAATCACACTATCTCATTTTAGCCTCAGGCCGCCGCCATTAAACCTAGAGCTCTGAATTAAAAATACAAAGAATAAAATTATAGAAGATAGAGGACGATTCTTGAAGGCTACAACTAGAAGCTACAACAACTACGACGCCTTAGACAACGAATTTGGGACTATTTGATTTGGGATTTTTATTTGGGTTATTTGCTTCATATTGTAAGTTCTATGTTACTTTTTAGGCAAAAACGCTAAAACAATATGGACATGCCATGAATTGAAACCGGATTTAGGAACTATTGTTAATCCATTGTTTATATTGTTTATCTTTGAATTATAATTTGGAGATATTGCTATGGCAACGTTGCAAGTTAAACTTGTCATGATTTTGATGTTGTTATGAATCACTTGGGCTTAATTGTTTGGCAAGTTGGACTAATACATGTCCATGGAATCACTATGTTTATTGAAATCTTTATGTTGATTAAACCATGCCTATGATGCTAATTAAACCATGGCTATGACTATTGATGGAATTATGCATGTGATGTTAATATACCCATCATGATTAATGAAAAATTGGGTATTGCTAGGTTATGATGAAAAGTTGGAATTATTATGTTTATAATGTTAGATATGTTAAAAATGCTAAATTGGAATCATTATGTCTATAATGTTAATTGAGAATCATTATGTTAAAAACGCTAAATTGGAATCATTATGTCTATAATGTTAGTTGAGAATCATTATGTTAAAAATGCTAAATTGGAACCATTATGTTTATAATGTTAGTTGAGAATCATTATGTTAAAAATGCTATGTTGGAACCATTATGTTTATAATGTTAGATGAGAATCATTATGATAAATTGGAATCATTATGTCTATGAGAATTATTATGTTAAAAATGCTAAATTGGAATCCACTATGCTTATTAGGATTACTATGCCTCTAATGTTTCATGTTTATAATAAAATTATTATTATGCCCGCAATGATTATTATGCCTATGATGTAAAGTTGAAATCATCATGTTAAATTAAGTTGGAATCATTACTATGCCAAGTTATCATCATACTAGTATTGCAACCATGTGATATGTTATAGCCTGTTTATTTTGCAAGTGATGTTAGAATTGTCACACATGCCTATCACATGTTTGGTGTTATTCCCCTTTATCTCTTGAATTGTTTACGCTTGTGAACGAAGTGCATTTATATACGTTGGGGATACGATTGGGTAGAATAGGCAAAACTTGAATTAATTATAAGCATAAACTGTGAAATTTGGCATAAGTAGAACATGAAATATGGCACGAAAACTTGACTTGAACATGCCATAACTTGACTTTAAGCATGCCTTAGTTGGGCACGAAGTTGACATATGAACATGCTATGGAAATAGCAAAATCTGATAAGTACATGGGCATGACTTTAGAAAACAAGAAGGTGGCCAACTCGAGGTTGTGTTGAGTTTGTAGTGTAAATCTGCCCGGAACCGCCCGGCAAATCCAGTTGCTACAAACAATAGGATCCAATGTGGGTAGTTGGTCACATCGCGCTTGAAACCCGAGGTTGGGTTGAGTTCGTAGCGTAAACCTGCCCGGAACCGCCCGGCAAATCCAGTGGCTACGAACAACAGGATCCAATGTGAGTGGTTCGGTGCATTAACGAATCAATTAATGCCAATTAGGGTTAAGTCATGAACATGAAAAGACAACTTAACCAACTTGAACACGGTTTGTAGGGCTAAGTCATGAACTTGAAAACGACAACACTTAGCCAACTTGACATGACACGTAGGCGGGTTAAGTCGCGAACTGAAATGACATACTTAACCATCTTGACATGACTAGACTAGAAAAGGATTAAGTCACGAATTACATGACTTAATCTGTTAGGTGGGTTAGGTCACGAATTACATGACCTAATCTATTAGGCGAAACCCTAGACACGACCCCTTTCAGCAGTAACCCTCTAGAAGTATCAAGGTACCCTAGGGCTAGGCCGGGTGGGGCATGATTACTGGGCTGATTGTAAGAGGTGAACGACGGCAGTAGGGTACGCCAGTGTAGGTTCGGCGGACTACGATCGTGCACGTATCCGGGGCAGACACTGGGTATCCGTAGATTTATCTGTGCATCTTGAATCGTGTCAGGGGTTGACACCCTAGGGCTGATACACCCGAAGGTGGACCCAGCACAGGTGACTACATTCGTGATTAGCCGTATGACACGGACACTTGACGAGCTAGAACTTGTAGGGAGCCGATCGACTAGATAATCGCTCCGTAGGACCCCGTACTTGGGTCAGACCCCGTTTCAGGGTCATTTCATGACATTGGGCCGTGGGATTTATTTTGTGATTAACTTGTGACATGGGCTTAGTATACTAGTGAAGTCGATGCAACGGATTTCGAATACGTGATGCTTTACTTGACTTGTCTTGACTTATCCTGATCACCTTAGTCTATCTTGTTCACCTTGACACCATTCTTAAGTTTAGTTCCAGTTCATACATGACAGGTTGTTTTAACCGTTCCTACACTGCAAGTCACTAGAACTTACTCAGTCTTTATGACTGACCCTTTTCCTTTCGCCTCTTTTTCTTTCGTTCCCCCCCCCCCCCCCAGGTTCTCAGGGAGGGAATACCGCAGTTTGATCAGTTTTCATATCCAGCTTGAAGAGAAAGAATGTATTGCTTGGATCTTTTCCGTTTTGGACTATGGCTTTGGACAGCAATTAGGGGACTTTTGTAGTTTATTTATGTTTTCTTCATGCTTCTTTAAATAATGTAATCAAGACAGTTATGATTTTGGGAAGTATTATGGCATGGTTTGTGTAACACGTATTTTGAAGAAATAAAAGTTGTTGTTTTCTGCTGTTCAATAATATGTGTTATTATATCTGTCTTGTATATCTGTGACTTATACTTATAAACCTCCACCAAAATTAGGGCATTCCCTTTGAGAGTGACCCTAATGGAGGTGGGGTGTTTCAAGATTTCTCATACCAGTCCCATGCAGGGGCGGATCTACCCTTGGTCTAGGTAGGGCCATGGCCCTAGGTGGAAGAAAATTTTTCTGGCAAAAAACAGCTGCTAGCTAGATTAGGCCCTACCTGAAACCAAGCATCGTGCCCTACCTGCTCATCAAGATGGCCATAGTTCGGCCAATATGATACTATGAATAATTGAATTACAATGGGTAAGTATGTGCTGATACATATATAGAAAGTTTTCTAGAGTTTTTGCAATGTGGGACTAAAACTGTTAAGTTTTTGGCCCTAGCTCAATGTCTGAGCTAGCTCCGCCACTGGTCCCATGACTGACCCGTAGTTTGTTTCACTTTGCAAACTCGGGTGCCCTCTTTTCCACATGGGCAGTCGAGTAGCTTATTTTGCAGATATATTGAGCAAGATTCTGGATCGAAGCTTAGAGCTGTGTCCAGAGCATTGATGGTCTTCCGTTGTGATTAAATTGATTATTCCGTTGCATTATATTAATTATGTTGTAATTAAATCTTCCGCTGTATTATTTATCAATGTACTCTGATATATTTTGTACTCCGATGTAACATTATTATAATGTTTATAAAAGTCTGTTGTTATTTATTCTGATGTGTTGTATTCCCAAAGTTAACGTATTCGGGTTTTGAGCGGTTTTGGTCGATCGGATCGGGTGAAATCCCAGTCGTTACACTAAATGTCTTAAGGAACCGTGTACACAAAAACGTCCCAATAACATTCCAAAAACTGCCTTTCTAATTGTGAATACAAACTCTATTCTTTTGAACATTGCCCTAGTCAAGTACAATGACCCCGGTTTCCCTATAATTGATTGCAAAATAGGAAACACTCACATCTCTCATTCCCTACTTGATCTTGGTGCCAGTATCAATATTCTTCCTTACCCTCATTGTCAACTTTAATTAAGGGAGATTAAACCAACAAACATGACTCTTCACCTAGTTGATCGATCTATCAAAAAGCCATTATATTGGGCATAATCGAAGACATCTTGATACAAATCGAACAGTTTTACTTCCCTGTCGATTTCATAGTTCTAGAAACCGAACTTATCTCAAATCCCAATGTTCAAATCCCGTTGATATTAGGACGCCCCTTTTCGCAACCTCAAATGCTATCATAAATTGTAGGAACGGTCAACTTCGACTTTCTTTCGGGCACCTAACCATTAAGCTAAACATCTTTAATCTCAACAAACAACCTAGGGATTTTGAGATTACTGAAATTGACATGATTCAAACAACAGTTGATGAAACCTCTAAAGCCTTTAAAACGTGTCATGACCATTTCAACTCTAATTTCGATGAGCTTGAATACATTTCTGAATTAAATGAACTTCTTGGCTTGAAACCTACGTTACCTGAATATAACTAAGAAATGTTGACAAGTGTTCGCACATATGCACATCCTAAGTTAGACCTGAAACCCCAGCCACAAGACCTTAAATATGCTTACTTTGACTCTATAGAAAATTTCCCCATAATCTTGTCTCTTGATCTTACTGAGGACCAAAAAGAAAGAATATTGAAAATTTTATGGAAAAACAAAGAGACATTAAGATGGGAAATTAGCGATATCAAATGAATCGGATCATCAATTGTAGAACATCGCATATATTTAGCTGATTAGGCTAAACCCAACCGTGAGGCTCAAAGTCGATTAAACCCAAACATGAGAGAAGTGGTCAAGGAAGAATTAATCAAATGTCTAGACAATAACATCATCAATCCCATCTCTGATAGTAATTGGGTGAGTCCGGTACAAGTTGTACCTAAGAAGTTGGGATTCACAGTGATCAAAAATGAAAGTAATGAACTTGTGCGCGTGTGTATTGACTATCGTAAACTCAATTCAACAACATGAAAAACCACTTTCCCTTGCCTTTTATTGATCAAATTCTCAAATGCTTAGCGAGACATGAGTACTATTGTTTTCTCGATGGATATTCTGGCTATAACCAAATTCTTTTTTCTTTAGAAGACCAATATAAGACCACCTAACGTATCCCTTTGGAACCTTTGCTTATCGTCGCATGCCTTTTGGCCTTTGTAATGCTCTTACAACTTTCCAAAGATGTACGATGAGTATTTTTTCTGACATGGTGGAAGAATTCTTGGAAAGATTTATGGATGATTTTTCAATCTATGGATCATGTTTTTCCCAATGTCTCACTCATTTGGAACTTGTCCGAAAACATTGTAAGGAGAAATCACTCGTACTTTATTGGGAAACATGTCACTTCATGGTAAAAAGAGGGATAGTTCTAGGTCTTGTCATCTCAAAAGATAGTCTTGAAGTTGATAAACCCAAAATCGATTTGATTGCTAATCTACCTCCTTCTATGTCTATTATTCTTAAGTCAATCTTGATCACAACTCCCATCGTTCAACCCCTAGATTGGACTCAACCCTTTGAATGAACTTATGTGTGATGCTTCCGATTTTGAATCAGAACCATATTGGGTCAGCGAATTGATAAACTCTATTGAGTTATTAACTATGTTAGCTAAACCTTAAATGATGCCCTATTAAATTACACAACTACTGAAAAGAAATTTTTGGTAGTTATCTTTGCTTTTGAGAAATTCAAACAATATCTCAAAGGATCCAAAATCATAGTTTACATTGAACTTGCCATCTTACGATATTTACTTTCTAAGAAGGATACCAAGGCTTGCTTGATCCGTTGGATCCTTCTTCCTCTTCTTCTTTAAGAATTCGATATAGAATTATTAGATAAAAAGGATTCTGCAAATGTTGTAGTAGATCACCTCTCTCGAATTATGCATGAAAATGTTGATGACACCTAAATCAATGACTATTTTCCCAAAGAACAAATTCATTCGATCTCTAACACCCCATGGTACGCCGACATTGTGAACTATTTTGTCACACACCAAACACCATCTGAATTATCGAAATAGGATAGACAAAAATTTCTCTCTAATGTTCTAACTTTTATTGCGACGACCCATATCTTTTCAAATATTGTCCAAACCAAATCATTCAAAGGTGTGTACCGATCATAACCACCAAAGTATTCTCTTCTTCTCACATGATCATGCCTGTGGCAGTCATTTTAGAGCAAGAAAAACAGCTGCAAAAGTGTTGCAAGCGGTTATTATTGGCTACACTCTTCCATGATGCGTATGAATTTTTCTCTAAATGCGATCGATGTCAAAGAACAGGTCGAATAATTAAACAAAACATGATGCCTCTTAATCCCATTTTAGTAATTGAATTATTTGATGTTTGAGGAAACAATTTCATGGGATCATTCCTTAACTCGTTTGAGAATCTTTGCATCTTGCTTGCGGTAGATTATGTCTCAAAATGGGTTAAAGTCATCCCTACCAAAACCAACGATAACAAGGTTATTGTTAAATTCCTCAAATAAAACATCTTTTCATGCTTTGGCACACCTCGAGCTTTCATTAGCGATAATGGCACTCACTTCTGAAATTGTGCTTTTGAATCCTTGCTCAAGAAGTACTCAATCACAAACAAGTTGTCTACCCCTTACCATCCATAAACTAGTAGTCAAGTAGAAGTTTCCAATAGAAAATTCAAACAAATCCTTGAGAAAGTCATGAATTCCAATAGAAAAGATTGGTCTATAAAACTAATTGATGCACTTCGGGCATTTCGCACCACTTAAAAACCAATCTAGGGATGTCACTGTATCCTTTAGTCTTTGGAAAGGCCTGTCACTTGCCTTTTGAATAAGTGCATCATGCTCTTTGGTCTATAAAGCTTTTGAATTCTGATTTAGAGAAAGCCGACTCACATAGTAAGTAACAGATTTTAGAATTAGAGGAAATAAGAAATGAAGCATATGAAAATGCGAAAATATATAGAGAAAAGACCAAATCCCAGCACGACAAGAACATACTTCGTAAGGAATTCAACGTAGGTCAAAAAGTTCTTTTATACAACTCTAGACTTCATTCATTTCTAGGAAAGCTCAGAACTCGATGGGTTGGACCTTATATTTTGAAAACAATATATCCTCATGGAGTAATTGAAATTGAAAATCCTAAGGATGGAAATGTCTTCAAAGTAAACGGTCAACGACTGAAGCCATTTTTGGAATTCGAGCAATACAAAGTTGATGACCTTATCGATCTTCGTGAGCTTGATCATCTACCATGAAAATAAGGTGGTACAATTTTTTCCCTTTCTTTTTCCAATTTCTCCTTCCATTTTGGCCTGCTAACTTAGACAATTAGGAAACTGTCTCAATTTAGTGTAGGAGAGTCCAGTCTGCATCACATCTCAAATTTTTAGGAACTACATGTTCTTCCTCTTTAAAAAAATAAAAAAACATCAGACACGACTCATTTTAGATTGGTGCAACTGATAGTATTTTTTCTTCTCTCGACTAAGATCGAATATGAAATATAATGAAAAGTTGAATTACGAGTGATAATAGTATAACCAGTATATAAGGAGATTCTTAGGTGATGGCCATGAAGTCTATTACAAATTGTACTGTTTGTTTAATGAAGGGAGGACTTAAAGTACATGTATTAGCTTTTCCAGTCTTTAAAAACTAAGTTGTGTTAACCTGAATTCGCGTAACTCTCTCTTATTCTTATGTTCAATAATAATAGTAATCCAAAAGTATCCAACATTGCTAAAATCTAGCGTTAGTATGCAAACCCACCAAGCTCTTTCTCAGCTCTCGTGTAAGCATGCGAGGCAGTGCATCAGTGGTATACCTTGCTCTCATTTTATGAGTTGGACACCTAAGGATTACCGACATCTTATTGACAAAGTCAGCATCAGTCTGCATAATCCGCCAAGCTTTATCCTAAACTCTCACGTAAGCTCGTGAGGCAATGCATGGGTGTTATCCTTGGTCTTTTCAGTTAAGTGTGTGTAATTAGTTATAAATTTAAATTTTTATAGAGATAAAGACTAGGCAATGGATGCCCAAGCATTTTTTGAACCTATAAATTTGACTAGTCATACACAAGGAAATAAGAATACCACTTTTGAGCTGTGACAAGCAAACTAAGAATTTATTTCATGGCTGCACTATGTTATCAACCGAACCAACTGGCCAAACTTGATTTAACGTATGTAAAGTTGAATTATGTTAAAAATTTGTGACGGATTGAGGAATCAAAAATTTCTATAGATTGATTTCAAACTGTATACTGCTATGTTGCAGCTTTTCTAAAACAAGTCATGTTTGCATTGTGTTTTCACTTGTATATATCCATTGCATTCATGTAGTTGCATTAGAACCATAGCATACTGCGATCAGAGGGAAGTATCCATTGAAAACCCTCACGAGACATCACTCGTCTTACTAGGGACACCTAGAGATTTAACAGCTTATTTCATATGCCCAATGCAATCGTGTTTCCTACAAAAGTATGGCCTACCTAGTTTAGTTATTCATTTTTGTTTTACTCGAGGACGAGTAAGAATAAGTGTAAGGGTATTTGATTAACACATAAAAGTGTTTATCTTTACACTCATATCTTATCTTTATTGCATATAAATAAATATTACTTTGGGTATTTTTCTGTGTTTTTTTACAAATTGTCAATAAAAGTCTCCTCTGTCTCAACCAAAGACCAATTGCATGGAAAAATGCTACTTCTCAAAATCAACAAGTTTTCGATGATAAAGGAAGCAGTATCACACTGCTAAAGGCCTAGAAAGTTTGGTAGAGTGTTCTGAGTTCGATCCCTGTCAAGTCCTATTGTTATGAAGAAAGGAACATGGATGCTTCACATCCCGCCTCCTATGTTTTGAATAATATATGGACTATATATTATATATATAGTTATATGTATGTATATATATATAATATACACACTTAATAAAGATTTTAGGAATTTGGCATATTCCTCTCAAAGAATTCAAATCAAATCAATTATATTTAACTGTCATGCAGAAGAAAAGGAAACCTTTGATTACAAATCTTCAATCAAGCATCATGAAAAGAATATTTAAAGGAATCCTTTTATTACAAACCTTCAATCAAGCATATGTTGATCTTCACCAAAGAAAGTGTCATATGTCAGAAGGAAACCTTTGATTATAAATCTTCAATCAAGCACCATGAAGAAAATATTCCTTTATCTTTGAAAAAAAAAATCTTTCTTAGGCCAAATATTCATGTAGAGAGGAGACTTCAGCCATTTGAAATACCCATGTACTCAGTGTAAAAATTGTTCATATTCTATTCTTCTTCTTCTTCTCTCCTTAATAAAGCTTTGTTTTTCATCTTTATTCAAATTTGTTTTTCCTTCATAACAATTGGTGTTGTCTACTCAATTAGATTTGGTAGAACACAAATTGTTATTTTTTTTTAATTTGCATGTTATTGATTGACCGTTTGATTAGATTCAACGACAATCATAATTTTATTTTTTTTGTTGTTTCTATTTGTTGATTTCTTTTTCCACTATTTTGTTTTCTTTTGTTTTAGTTGTTTAATTTAGTATAGATCCGATTAGATTCGAAAATACAGTAAATTCAATAGTAATATTTCGAACCATCTTCTCCCAACAGGTCTAACTCGTCCACAAAATTTCATCAGCAATATAATTTAAATTTTCTCCCTGTGTTCGACCTGCATACTACACATTCTATGCGCTTGCAGTTTATAATAAATTTGCATTTTTCTAATCCATAGATAATTGCCAAAAACTTTTTTGACACTATTGAATAGAAAAGCGCAAATTTATTAATGAATTATTGCAAGCGCACAGGCGTGCAATATGCGGATCGAACACATGGAAGAAAATTAAATTATTTATATAATTTTGTGGGTGAGTTAGACAATATTTGAAGATGTGATTTGAATAAAATTGAAATTGCAATTTGGTTTTGAACAAATCTAATTGAACTGACAACCAAAATTACAATTATCAATAAAAACAAAAAAAAATCAAGTAATTAAATTCACTACAAATTCGAATCTAATCGCATCTGTATGAATTCAATAATTAACAAAGCAAAACAAAATGTACGAATTGAAATTGCAGAACAGAAATGACAAACAGAAAGAAAATAAAAATAAAAATTACTGTTGAATCTAATCAGATGGTCAATCAATAATGAGAAAAATAAATTCAATAGCAATCTATGTTCTTGCAAATCTAATTGACTAGACAACTCAAATTGTCATTAAAATGCAAAAAACAAAATAAAGAAGAAAAGTAAAGCTTTACTAAGGAGAAGAAGAAAAGGAATAGAATATGAACAACTTTTGCATTAGGTACATGAGTAATTATAATAGCTGAAGTCTTCTCTCTACATGAATATTGGGCCTAAGAAAAAACTAAAAAATAATTATTCTTTCCACAGATAAAGGAATATTCTTTTCATGGTACTTGATTTAATATGTATAATCAAAAGTTTCCTTTCGACATGTGGCACTACCAGTGGTGAAATCAAAATATCCTTATTTGAAGGTTTGAAATCAAAGGGTTCCTTTAAATATTCTTTTTATGATGCTTGGTTGAAGATTTGTAGTCAAAGGGTTCATTTTTCTGCATGGCAGTTAAATATTATTGATTTAATTTGATTTGAATTCTTTGAGAGGAATATGCCAAATTCTGAAATCTTTTTTAAGTGTATATATTATATATACGTGCATACATATGACTATATATAATAGATCACTAGTCCATATATTCTTCAAAACACAAAA
This sequence comes from Allium sativum, assembly GCA_030737875.1. Classification (NCBI taxonomy): domain Eukaryota; kingdom Viridiplantae; phylum Streptophyta; class Magnoliopsida; order Asparagales; family Amaryllidaceae; genus Allium; species Allium sativum. The sequence continues at coordinate 953,627,065 of CM060913.1, forward strand.
GGTGGGGTGTAAAGCATCCATGTTACTTTCTTCATAAAAATAGTACTTGATAGGGATTAAACTCGGAACACTCTACCAAACTTTCTAGGCCTTTACCAATATGCTACATCATCCTTTGTGATTTAAAACTTGTTGATTCCGAGAAGTAGCATTTTTCCCATGCAGTTGGTCTTTGATTGAGATAGAGGAGACTTTTATTGACAGTATGTAAAAACACACAAAAATACCGAAAGTAATATTTATTTATATACAATAAAGATAATATATGAGTGCAAAGATAAACACTTTTATATGTTAATCAATCACATTAGCATAAAATCTCAACATTGTGAAATCGAGATTTTCTTTACTCTTTTGTTCAACGTCTTGAGCATGGGCCCTAAATTCTTTGAGCTGGCCTTAGACGCTTTTCTTACATCATCGGTATGCCCAAGCATGAGTCGTTCGATTCCTCTGCCTTCGCCTTGGCTTTTCGAGCTGCTTCCAATTTGGCCTTGTCGGTCTCTCTTTCCTTTTAAGCTATTCAATTTCTTCCTTTAATCGCTCAATTTGCAAGATCTCTTTCCTCGATAACTCATTCTCCTCTTTTACGGATTTATTGTCTATCTCAGCACTCGCTTGTCCTAAAGGATGGGAGGCCAACTCCTCTTTGAACTTCTCTAGCCTGGGTTGTCGCCTTAGCCATATCAGTTATTTTCTTATTGGTCGCATATACTTGTTTTTTTCAAGTAATCAATTTCGGCTTCCACCGCTTTAGCCTTGTATTGATCTTCCCTGCCTAGAGCTTCAAGCCTACAATTCTACATTCTTCGTCCTTAATAGATCGCATAGTTTTCCAGCATAATCCGTTAGGACCATGTATTGGTTATAAGCATCGAACAACCGATTATAGGTTTCCTTATCAATGTCCCCTAGGATCAGGTGCATCCAAGGCATTAAAACTCTCTTATCAAAGTAAAACCTTGGGAATGTTTACTTAAGTATTCTTTCTGTAGTTAGGCACCTATTTTTTATTTAAGCTCGGGTTCATATCCAACTGTCTTCTTCTTTTTCTCCCTTTATCCTCAACTATCTTCTTCTTTTTCTCCCTTTATCCTGGATTTTTCACTATTTTTGTGCCTATGTTAGGCGGAGCTATGCTCATCACTTGGCGGAAGTGGTAGGGGGAATAACCTAGTGGGTTGGAAGAGGCAGGAGCACAACGGATTGTCCTGTACTTCTAGAGTCTGATCTCTTATCATGTTCGCTTGGTTTATCACTAGCTAGTGGAGACCAGGAGCGAGTAGAACATTCATCTCTTTGCTAGCGTTTTCTTCCATAGTAATACCTACACTATGGACGAGAGTGGTACCCTTCCACATCTCCAAAGAATGATTCTCTGAGATCAATTTGTTCTAGTCAAAGGCTCACCTGACCTATGTCTCTCTCGCTTTCTCTCTATCCTTTTATCTGCCTCTGTCTCTATCTCTGTCCTTATCTCCTTCCTAAAACATTATACATGATCGAAACAAAACTTGGGTTCGCGATGATCTTTCAACACATTAATAAGTGTTGTATCGTGTAATGCTTATGAGTGTGTCCCAGTGTCCCCCCTAACGGGCCAATTTTTAGCTTCCGTAAGGAGTTATCTCCACAACGCACGAAGGTGCCGAAGCTATTTCAGATCTTGGAAGGAACCTCTCAACTTGATAAATCCAAGGTCAAAGGATGATATTCTGAGGGTATCTTATCCAAGTCATAAAATTGTTCTTTCGTCTCCATGGACATGGTGGTCTCGGTCATTGCCGTAGGAGACATTGACACCATAGCTTCACTTGTTCCAACTACGCGGAGAAGGAACCAAAGTAGGTGGAAAGTCATCACCACTTTCATGATCTTCCTCGCTAGCTACATTTTCACCTTTTATCCCCTCTTGAGCTCTGCCAACTTCCTTCTCGATTAAAGTAAGTCCGGATGCGCGACAGGGGGCACATCGCCTATTCCCTCTCCTTCACCTCTGTCTCCCTCTTCGATTGTTATCCCCTTATCGTCTCCACTCTGATGGAATGACCTTCATACAACAAATATATAATATGAAGGAGATAATTCAAGATCAGGGTTTGTGCATTGTAAAAATCTTCTATTGCATCTCTAAAGGTCAAAACCTTGTTTACGTACTCTCGTCTCGATAGCCTTAGGGGAATGCCTATACAATTTATATTTCGTGTTATTTTAGAGCTTACAACTCAATTTACTTGGAATACTACAAGTGAATGTTAACACACTTACATCCTTTTATCCATCACCTTGTGATCCCGGGCGGACAACGCACATAAAAGCAATCATGCTTGAAATTGCTCAATTAGTTCCATGCCTCTAGGATTATCTGGTTGTTGGGTAGAGCTTCTAAATACACGAGTATCGAGGATGTATTCTAGTGCTTCAAAATAATATAAATATCTAATGTCATCTCTGGTTAGCTCACGGCCCAAGTTCTCCACTTAAAGAATATAGGTGTCGAGCAGGATAGCGTAACCATTCGGGTGAAGTTGTGTTGGCGCTAATGGCATATAATAGAGTATATCCCAAATGAACATGCAAAATGAAGGCATGGACCCCCACATAGTACATATATCTATTACAAGCTGTAAATCCTTCCGGAGGTGTATGCGCTCAATTGTCCCGTCCAAGGCCCAAACATCATTCGAAGGTATATTATATTCATGTAGATTCGTGCCAACATCACCCCATCGATCTTTAATGCTACCAAATCTTAAGGATTCTCTAAGATCATTGTGTCTTCCAAAAGATCCGTCGTTGGTGAAACGCCTTCCTAATCGTTTTTTACTCCTCGTGTCCCCTTTGCGGGCTCGCTTCTGCTTGTTGTTGGCCTTCCTTAGCATTCAGCTCACCACCAGGCTGATCTACTCGCGGTTATTCTTGGAATCGATCCTCCCGATGAGCCTTTCATGACGATTTGCTTGTTAGAACAGGCTAGACTTTCCAAAAGTTATATGGTTGCTCAATGAAGGGCTCGACTTTATCGCTAAACTATGCTCTGGTATAGATTTCGGACTCTCAGACTCCAAGCCTTTGAGCCATCTCGAGCTTGTAGTTGTCGTAGTTTACTATACTTGCAAACAATTACAATTAGCATGATTAACATGTACTCCCACGTCTGTGCAAACTAATGTGGAACGTGCAATATTGTGCGGGATCGTACAGTTCAATTAAACACTTTAGAATATGATGATGAGATCCGTTTTATAACCAAGTCGACTGTCATCGATGACCATCTTTCGAACACTTAGATCCAATCGTGGGATTTCATTGAAAATCAAATCGAGAAGTAGAGTTCAGGATTGGTAGTTTAATCCTGTGTAGTTAAAGTGCTTAGCAGTCCTATAGCGATGGAGGTGCAAAAAGGTGTAGCGGGGATAAAACGGAGAAATAGCTGGGATAGCGGAGGCGAAAAAAGTTTCATTAGATGTAAAACCAAATGTTTGTAAATTAATTAATTATCTTTCTCACATTATATGTGTACAAGAAACTAACATAAATTAATCTAATATAACAAAATCAAGGAATGTAATAGTTATGTATTCTAAATTTGATGAGTGTAATTGATTGTTACTATATATTAGGCATTTATGCCTTATATTTCATAAAAGTTTCACATCAAAACAGGCAACGGTCAAATAAATAGCGATTCTCTTCTGAATTCGCAAAATTTTCTTTTTTCCTCTCTGATTCTCTGATATTCCCTCCTTTCGCCTCGCCTTTTCTTCATCTCTTCGGCCATCTCATCGGGTGTCTGTCTTGATTTATCCTCCTTGTCTGCTGCGTTTTACCCTATTTGCTAGGGTTATGGCAATGGACTTTTTAGGTGAGGAATTTGTGGTAGGTGGCTATTTTCTTAAGCCTTGCCTGCCTTTTGTCGACATCGCTGCTTCGGTGCTGGTGGTTCCCGCTGCTCCGATTTCGGTAGGCTTCACAGGACTGTCAGAGATTGAAATTCACCTTTTCTCGTTATGCTCTTTCATGGAGCTAATGAGATTCAGATATTTGGTTATTGGCGAGTGCTTTATGGTGCATTATCCAATCTACTAGGGGTGGCAATTAGACCCAACCCGATAGACCCGGACCCTACCCGTCGGGTCTCGGGTCTAGGCAGGTAGGGTTTTGTCGGGTCTAAACCATACATTTCCGAAATCTGGACCCAACCCGAGCTTCGGTTCGGGTCGGGTCGGGTCCTATTGGGTAGCAATACTAAAAATACATATATTTCAATGTTTTTTGGTCGGGTCTTTCGCGATGGGTCAATTCGGGTCGGGGTTTATTGGGTATTTATTGTATTTTTCATCACCTAGACCCGACCCAAGACTCGTCGAGTTCGGTTCGGGTCTGGGTCTTTTAGGGTGGGTCGGTTTGGTTTTTCGGTTCTTGGTTCTAATTGTCGCCGTACAATCTACAACGGTAATTTGGTTTCCAAATTCTCTTCAGAGAGTAGTGAACGCCTCTCACCAGCGTTGGGTGTTGTTGGATCTATTGGTTTGTATGAAAACAGTTGAGCTAAATTGGATTTTACCACCCATTTCAACCCTCGATGGCTATTCAAAAGCTCTTGTACTTTATCTGTTGTGGCGGTTCATGGCTTCCAGGTTGGTTCTTTGGTTCGTGGCGGGGTCTACGTCCCAGGTTTCAGGAAGGTGGTACTTGCGTTGGAGGGTGGTTTTAGGGATTTCATCACCCCGAGTGTTGGTGTTACCTGTGTGAAAAGGAGTCGAGCAGTTGTTTGTGGGCAGTGTTCGGTTTCTCATAGACGCAGACACACTGCTCAATGTCTCTTTGAAGCAAGGGGGATTGGTGCTCCGCAAGTTTTGCCTGCTCCTGCATATTTTTTATTTTCTGAGGCAAAGTTGTTGGAGCCGGTTTCTTGTGCGGGCTTGGTTGTGTAGCTACCTGCTCTTGAGGTTAGTTCGCAGGATGGCATTATTAGTGAAGAAGATGGTTTCATCACCGCTGCATCATTTGATCTTGTTGATTCTAGGAATCTAGAGGTTGTTGTCTTGCCTATTTTTTCACTTTGCGCTGGAGGTTGATGATCTTTGCGGGGACATTGGCAATTGTGGTGGTGGAGTGAAGCTCTCTGGTGTCGAGATTGTTGCTTTTGGTGCAGTTGTTGCTCTCTGGTGCCAAGATTGTTGCTTTTGGTGCAGCTGTTGCTCTCTTATCAAGTTTTGGTTCATAGGTTCGGCCGTGGCCTTTTTTATTTTATTCAGTTGTTTTTTCTTCGGACTATGAACTACTGTATTTGATGTTCAATGTGGTGGTTTGCAGTGCCTTGAGCCAAGTCACGCGTTTGTGTGAACTCCCTGACACTACTTCTCCCTCTTCGGGTGAAATGGTGTCAGATCATGTGTGCGTTGTTTTTGATATGTCTGCGGTTGTAGTTCATGTGTCTTGCTTTTCCCCTTCCTTTTTGGGCATTGTCTCTGCTTTGCATTGGTCTTTCCCGCTTCTAATGGAAGACCTGTTTGTGATTAGTGGTTCGTGCTTTTCAATCTTTGGGGTTTGGTTCTTTTATTACGTCATGGTTGATGGGTTTGATATGGTTATGCCTGGTCGGGAGATTGCTCGGTTTTGCGGGGACTGTAGGGCCTTTATTAAGCCTAGCTATGCCTTTGTCCTTGCTCCTTTATTTGGTTATCGGTCGGTTGCTTGATCTGGTTGATATCGTTGCTGGTTTTGGGGTAGGGTCTCCTTTTCTATGGTTTGGTTTTTGGGATGGTCTATGCTGCAAGTCATTGAGAGGCCTTTACCGTGTCGTTAGTGACTCGTACATGTTGGCTCTGGCTACTGTTTTTTGAGGGAGTTGTTGGCAGCTTTTCTGGGCTTTGTTCTCTTGGGATAGGTGGCCTTTCTGCTGTAGGTGTACAATGGACACTATTGTGGTACACTATACGGTTTACCAAGGAGGTAGCCTCCCATTCTTGTCTCTACCTTATGGTGGTTTCTGGGTTCCATGCTTGAGAACTTTACCTATAGTGCGGGTCTGTCAATTTGATGACATATCGACTTTGGTAAAGTTCACACATCAATTGGTGTTGTCTTTGTTGAGCAACTCCACATTTCTCTTTAGTTTTCCTTCATTAATGGCTCCATTGTCCCCCCCCCCCTTTCTCTGTGTACTTCTGTTTCATCTCCTTTTCTTAGTAAGGTCGAGATAGCAGTTATTAATGATCGACTATCTCTGCTTACTAAGAATTCTTGCCCCTTTCGATCTGGAGTGATGGCCTCCGCTACTCCAGATCAGGGATGAGGAGTTTCTATGGGGTTCTCTAGGTATTGTGAGGCACCCACTCGATCGACTATTCGATCATCGCGTCATCACTAGCGAGCGACTCCTCGCACTCCCCGTACCATTCGCACTCCCCGTCGTCGGTAGTTTACGCTAAGTGTGATAAAAGCGAGTGATTGACCCTTTGGTCTAACATTCTCGCTCTATCCTCATTGGGGTTTTCGGCATCAATTGTGGGAGACAGCTTCAATGTCTTCGCCTTCCAATCTTAAAAGAGAGGTGGAAATGCCGTTAACTTCGTAGCGGTAGCAAATTTCAATGCCTTCATCGTCATCTCGGGTCTTTTGGAGGTCCATTTCATCGGGTCGGCATTTACTTGGTGTAATAACCAGGATAGGCCAAATCGAATTCTTTCTAGACTTGATAGATTTTTTGGATCGGAAGGTTGGTTTACCCTACCGTTCAATTTCTCCATTTCTCATTTACATCGCATCTTCTCGAATCATGCTCTGATGATTGTGCGTTGTCCCCACTTCCCTTTCTGGACCTTCGTCTTTTCGGCTCCAGAACATGTGGTGTTCCCACCACACTCTCCATAGTGTGGTGGCAGATTCCTGAAGCTCCCATGTTCTTGGCTCACCATATGTTTTTTTTTTTATGAAAGTTGTAGTGTCTTAAGGCTTGCCTTAAGACGTGGAACGTTCTGGTCTTCAAGAATATCTTCGATCACGTTCAGGCGAAGAAACTCTTGTTCTCGCAAAATCGTCTTTTGACGAGGATCCTTCTTCTACGAATAAGGAGGCGGGGGTGCTTAATTTCCCAATTAGCCTTCTCATCAGAGCTCCGTATTGAACATGACTATCTTCTCCAAAAGGCGAGGATCAAGTGGATTGTTGAAGGTGATACGAACTCCAAAATTTTCCATTCCACCATCTGTAAAAAAAACAATCTTCTTACTATTCATCATATTCAGCATCCTGACCAATCCATGGCTTCTACGCTGGGTGAAGTCAAAGACACTATCCTCTCTCATTTCCAAAATTTCCTTAGCTCTCCTTCAGTGTCGGTCTCCAACCCAACCCTTCTTGCCTTTATTCCAAGATTATTCCTTCTGTCGGATACCTCTGATATTACTGCACCTCCTTCTTCGGAGGAAATTCGTGCTTGTGTTTTTTCTCTTAATAAGGACAATGCGTATGGGCCAGATGGTTTCAACGGGGTTACTGGAGTGTACAGCCGATAATTCAGGCAGACTTATGCCTCGCCATTCGGGTTTTTTTTCTCTTGTGGTGATCTACCTCTGGGGTGGACCTCCACCAACTTGATTCTTTTTCCCAAGTGAGATAATCTGCGTTTCTGCGGGGTTTTCGCCCGATTATCTTGTGTAACCTTTTTACCAAGGTTATTTCGAAGGTCCTAGCCTCTCCACTAGCGCCGTTTCTTGAGCGTGTTATTTCTTCTTCTTAGGCTGGGTTTGTTAAAGGACGTTTGATTACTGATAACGTCTTGTTAGCCCAAGTGCTGGTTTCTCAGATCAATAAGAAGGTTCGGGGTTCTAATGTGGTTGTTAAACTAGATATGGCTAAGACTTGCGACCACATGTCTTGGTTCTTCGTCATCAAGGTTCTAAGGGCATTCAGTTTTTCGAAATCCCTCATAGATCTTATATGACGTCTGATCGACGCTAGTCTATGAATTAGAAAAGCGCGATATTTGTAATAAATTCTGCAAGCATACAGGTGTGTAGCATGCAGGTCGAACACAGGGAGGAAGTTAAATTTTATTATTTATATGTTTCGTGGGCGTGTTAGACGAACTTTGGAGGTTGATTTTGCAAAACAAAACAAAATTAAAACTGTAATTTGATTCAGAACAGATCTAACTGAACCGACGATCAAATCACAATTTCAATGGAAAGCAAATGAAACTATGAATTAGATTTGAATCTAATCAAACCCAATTTGACCTAAGAAAATAATAAAAAAACAGAAATTGAAACTGCAGAAATTGAAATAACAAACAAGAATTAAAATTAGGATTTCCGCTGAATCTAATCAGACGGTAAATCACTAATGCAAACAAGTGCAAAATACAAATAGTGTTCTACCGAATCTAATCGTATAGACAACACTAGTTGCTAAAAAATTTGCAGAAAATAAAAGAGAAAGAAGAACTTTTATTAGAACAATGGAATAAGAGATGAGATAGGATGGTGGCTACAATGCCACTACAAGGGTATATATAGAGTAGATAGCCAAACCCTAACCCTAACCCTAATGATAAATGGGCCTGGTCATTACATCACTAATTAGTTTACAATGAGAAACATAAATGGGCCTTTGATAAATAAAGCAAATTTTGGCCTTTTCTCTTTTTCCTCTTGCTTCCTTGATATTTCTTCATTGATTTGTGATGTGCAAAGCCTTTTTCTCACTCCTTTTCTTGTCCAACAGCAACTAGATGTGATATCTTTATCTACAATTCTTCAAAATGCAAATACACAGCAAATTGACTCTATTTCTCTACATTTCTGGTTGCATGCGGGCTGGGTTGGACTATCTGTAAAAATAACAAAACAATACCCAAGTAATATTTATTTATATACAAAAGATAAGATATAAGAGCATAAAATAAACACATTTCTATGTCAATCAACGTCTGATCTCCAACTGTTGGTTTTCCGTTCTCACAAACGGATCAACCAACGGTTTATTCAAGGCGGGACGGGGTCTACGTCAGGGAGACCCACTATCCCCATCTCGTTTTGTGATCGCTGTTGAGGCTTTTGTTTGTGGTATTCACACACTGACGATAGCTGGGGAGATTCATAAATTCGGCTTCCCTGGGGTATGCCCTCTTATTTCCTCCTTATCCTTCGTTGACGATATTATCATTTTCACGAATGGTTTTCGTCACTCCATCCACAGTCGTCACTCCATCCACCGACTTGTTTGCCTTATTCGGCTTTACGAGAGTAGCTCGGGGCAACTTGTTAACCCCAACAAGAGTTTCTTTCTCCTCAGGAAACACTTGTTAGCGATCAGATCTTCCTGGATTCAAACCGTCACAGGATTTAGGGTTGCCACTCTTCCTTTACCTTATCTCGGTAATTTTCTTTATAGAGGAGGAAGCTTACCGCCATTTTTGATCCCTTTACTGACAAAGTCAAGGGGAAGATTATTTTGCGGAATGTGTCTCTTATCTCTCAGGTAGGGAGATGTAACAACCCGTATTTTTAATAACCTGTTATAACGTAAATCGAGGCAAAATTTAATTTATAAATCTTAATCAAGGGAAACGGGCTATGCCATTGCGTTCGTCTCGGAAAAATACGCGAAATAGAGTCCGAGTTTTCGAAAATCGGAGTCCGTATGACCCGATTAAGGCCCAACGAAGTTTTCAGAAAATTTCAAGTTCAAAACAGATTTGAATTTCAAGTTCAAATTTCGGATTTCGGGCCTGGAAGGCTAGGCGGGAAATTTCCCGCCAAGCCAACCAAGTCGACAGGCCTGTCGACTTGGCAGTCGACTTGGTTGGACCCAAGTCGACAGCCCTGTCGACTTGGCTGTCGACTTGGTTCAGCCGGGCAGTTTTGCCTGGTGCACCATTTTGGGGTTTTGGTTAGGTTTTGGGGCCAGATTCGGTTTTGAGGGCTGAGATTGGAATTAGGGTTTAATCCTAAGGTTGAAACTAATCCTAATCTCTATAAATAAGCCCCTAACCTAACCCTAAATCATCATTATTCATTCATACAACTAAACTATGGCAAAATCATTCCTCTCATGGCCTCCACACTCTTCATAAAATTCCTAAGTTATTTCTATGAGAGATTTTCCATGCATACAAGTGTTTTCAAGCTTGTATGAGCATCATTAGCTTGCATTCAAGTCAAGTTTCCATATTTACATCATAAAGCAAGAGTTTTGATCATTTTGGCTCAAGGGTTTTTCTATTGGAACTTACATTTTGGGTTTATTTGATTGCATAAGGGCTTTGTCTCAATCTATATATATTTTTGTGTCTTCATAAGCATTGTAAGCCCTTTTCTACTTTCATATTTAAACTCTAAAGTTAATGAATGATGCAAGTTGTGTTTGATCATTATGATATGCAAGTTTGTCATGATATGCAAGTTTACTATGTTATGTTATGCAAGTATGCCATGTTATGATATGCAAGTTTATCATGTTATGTTATGCAAGTTTGCCATGTTATGATATGCAAGTTTATCATGTTATGTTATGCAAGTTTGATATGCAAGTTTGTCATATGATATGCGAGTTATGTTATGCAAGTTTGGGTTGATCATTTTGTTCATGTTATCATGTTATGCAAGCTTAGTTTGAGTATATGAACATAAAGCTTCAAGCTTTATGCTAAAGGTTGCATTTTGGCAACATGTAAGTTATCATATCTCTTATGATAACTTGCATGTGAGGCTAAATGCGAACTTATGGCCATTTCTACATGTCATTTATCACCATGTATCACCAATATGCTAAGTTTGGTTTTATGCATGCTTTTGAGGCCTAAAAATGTAATATGCAAGTATATGAACATATGTACATTTCATATGCCACCATGTTAAACTTGTGGCTTCAACACCTTTATGTCATGATTAAGCCAAGTTCCCTCTTTCTATCCTTTATGCGCTATTGCGATATGTAAGCGATGGGATTGTGTTTGGGGTTGGGTAAACTTAAAAGACATGAAAACATAAGATTGGGAATTTACCTATTAAGTTAGGTCTACCCATTGGGAATTTACCTATTAAGTTAGGTCTACCCAAATTCTTGAAAACTTGTAATGTGTTTTGGAAACATGATGGACATGACACTTAGAAAATATAAGTGTGACCAACTCGAGGTTGGGTTGAGATTGTAGCGTAAAACTACCCGGAACCGACCGGCTTAACTAGTTGCTACAAACAATAGGACCCAATGTGAGAAGTTGGTCATGTTGTACCTTGAACCCGAGGTTAGACCAAGTTGTGGTGTAAAGCTACCCGGACCCGCCCGGCTTAACTAGTAACCACAACAAGGTCTAATGTGAGAGGTTAAGGCACATTAAATTAATTAATGCCTCATGATTAGGGTTAAGTCATGGTCCACTTAATACTTAACCAATTTGGGCTTGGTAGATTAATCAGGGTTAAGTCGTGAACTCATCGTTACATTTAACCAAGTTAATCCATGATTAGCAAGAGGGTTAAACCGTACTTAACCCACTAGAAAATCCTAGCAATGGGGGTCCACTCCAGCAGTAATCCCAAGTTTGTATCATTATGACCCTAGGGACTAGGCTAGGGTGGGGCACGATTACTGGACTTGAGGTAAGTGACCAAAAACGACGGCAGAGTGGTACGCCGGTGTAGTTCCGGGCGGACTATGGTCATGCACATAGTCCGAAGCAGGGGAAAACATGCACGGGTACCAGTAGATCGAGACTGTGCACTTATGTTTATGGTGTCCAGGGGTTGACACCCTAGGGCTTGATACACCCGACGGGAGACCCTGCACAGTCTGACTACAATTATGTTTGGGCCGTATTGACACCAACACGTGACGAGTTAGGCTTATAGGGAGCCGATCGACTAGACCGTTTGGTTGAACCTCGTATTAGGGTCATTTCATGTTATTGGACCTCATATTAGGGTCACTTCATGTTATTGGACCTCGTATTAGGGTCATTTCATTTTATGGGGTCAAAGCTTGGGCCAAGGGATCAATACGTGTTTATTCAAGTCATGTTAGTTTGCTAGTACACCTGTGGTGTAAAACCTTAAACCTGATTATGCGATGACACCTTTATCTATCATGCCAGTATGTAGTTATCCTTATGTTCATCCCTGCTTCTCATGCCAGTTAACTTTATCAGTTTACATTGATTGTAGTAGGGCTTACTCAGTCTTTTTGACTGACCTGTTTTTCTTTCGCCTCTTTTCTTTCGTTCCCCCCCCCCCCCCCCCCAGGTTCTCAGTGTGGGAATACTGGAGCTTAGCTTGGATTTCTGACCGCTTGCTTGTGGATTTAGCTCATGTACGGTTTGACATGAAGCTAGCTATGGTTATCACTTATTTTGGGAATAGTACTTATGTATTTCAGTTTTTCAGTTGATGTTGTTTTTTTATCTAGACTTGTTTATTTGGAAAGTTGATATTATGTTGTACCAGACTTGTTTTGAAATGGTTTGAAATCTTTCGCTGTTTTATCTATGTTATTTTCTCTGTTTACATATATACATATGTTCTTGTTCTGCCTTGATATATCATTATGCATGTTTACCCGATTCAAACGCCCCTCCAAATCAGAGAGCTTGCAAGAGACACCCTAGTGGAGGTGGGGTGTTACATTTGGTATCAGAGCATATGGTTTACGAGAAGGAACAAAAAGGTTTTTAAAACTTTTGGAAAGCTATTTTCAAAACCAAGTATAAAGTATTTTCCAAAGAAAAGTCTAGTTTATTTTAAAGGCTATTCCCCAAAAAAAGCCATTAGCAAAATTCCTTCGTTTTTCTCCATTCTGAATCTATCTTTTTCTTCATTTTCAGTATGGCCAATAACTTTGCCATTCCGGAGGGAGTACACGTACCTGTTTGGTATAGGAGACTTTTGGAGGCTAGGGCGACCGAAGCCGGCCCCGCCGATGTTCCTCCTCCTCCTCCTCCAGTAGTTAATGTTCCTCCTCCTCCTGTCACTGAGGTTCCTCTTCCTCCTCCCCCTCAGCATCCACAAGAGGATCTCGCGGAGATTTGCAAAGACTTTAAGGCGATGGGTTGCAAGAATTTCATTGGAACCGAGACTTATGTAGAGGCAAGGAATTGGTTGAAAGAAACCGAATATCTTTTTGCCTTCTTTGATATAGATGACCGTAGGAAGGTTTTATTGGCAGTGTGGTTGCTAAAGGAAGAAGCTGCACGTTGGTGGGTGGTCACCACCGCTACTAGGCCAATTGAGACTTGGGATGACTTTAGGGGAAAGTTTGGACTAAGGTTCCTATCACTGAAGCAAGGGGACATGACTATTAGGGAATACATAGATAAGTTTAATCAACTGGCTCGGGTCGGTTTAGACTTGGTTAACACAGCTCAGAAGAAGGCCCTATACTTTGCTCTAGGATTAAACGAGCCATTACATGGTTTAGCCATGACTCATATACCCTTGGGGGCAACTTTCGAGAGTTTGGTGAATATGGCCCTACTCAATGAAGAGAATAGGAGTGGCAAGAAGGAAATCAAGGTGAATGAGTCTCAAACCAAGAAAACGGGGCCCAAAAAGGAAATGAAAAAGAAGGAGGAGAAGTCTAAAGATAAGAAGGAAAAAAGGTGCTTTATTTGTGGAAGCTCGACTCATCTAAACAAGGATTGCAGAAAAAGGAAGGGCACTTGCTTTAACTGTGGAGAAATGGGACACTTCACTAGGGATTGCCCGAAGAAGCAAGGGCAAGGCCAGGGTCAGACTCAGCATGCTGGACCTTCAGGAGGGCAAGTTCATGCTCTCAATACCGCTCCAGTTCCCGATCGAGGTAGTATTTCTGTTGAGAGCCTTGTATACATTTCTGATTTTCCTGTTCGTACTTTGTTTGATTCTGGCGCATCGCATAGTTTATTTCATCTGGTTTAGTTGAAGGTTTGCACCTAAGTACTAGTCTAGTTAATGATCCCGTGTGTGTTTCAAATCCAATTGGGGGTTCCGCCCATTTGTCTATTATCTATGTGGATTTGAAAATCTCTATCTTGAGTATAGAATTCTCGCGTGATGCTTATATTCTCGGTTTCATGGGGTATGGGTTGATTTTGGGCATGGATTGGTTGTCCAGTTTTGGAGCCATTCTTGGTTTTTGAGCATAGGGTTGAGAGGCTCATGACTCGCCTCGGTAATACCCTAAAAATTTCTAGTAACCCTACGAGTCCCGTCATGTTGTGTTATCTTGAATCCCTCAACTCGTCTATCGATAGTTTGCAATCTATGAGGGTGGTCCGAGAATATCCTGATATCTTGGATGAAGTGAAGGGGGTTACCCCTAAACGAGAGATAGATTTCCGCATTTATCTGGTTAATAATGCCAAGATAGTTTCGTGGCCGGTTAGGCACATGGCCCCGCAAGATGAGAGTTAAGAAAGCAAGTCAAGGAGTTGCTTGAGAAGAACTTCATTAGATGAAGTATATCTGAATGGGGAGCGCCTGTAGTATTTACTACCAAGGCAGATGGTTCTCTTCGACTTTGTATTGATTATCGTGAGTTAAACAAAGAGAATAGACAACCATTGCCAAGGATCGATGATTTGTTTGATCAGCTTGTAGGAACATCTGTTTTCTCTTGATCTTGCTACTGGATTCCATCAGCTCAGAGTAGCTGAGGATAGTATAGACAAAATTGCGTTCAGAACTCCAGATGGATTCTTAGAATGGCTGGTCATGCCATTCGGTTTGACTAATGCACCCGCCTACTTTGTGGACTTGATGAGTAAGGTGCCTAGGGAGTTCCTGAACAAGTTTGTGGTAATCTTTGTAGACGACATCCTGATTTTCTTAAAGAACGAGGAAGAACATGCTAGACATCTCAAGGAGGTGATGGATACGCTTAGAGCGCATCAGTTGAAAGCCAAGTCCTCCAAATGTCATTTTGGAGAAAAAGGAGTTAGATTTCTTGGGCACATAGTTTCTAAGCAAGGCTTAGTGGTGGATCCTACTAAAGTGGTCGCAGTTCAAGACCGGAAAGCTCCGACGAGGACAATTGAAGTAAGAAGTTCTCTCAGTTTAATTAGTTAGTTAGCGTCCCTTGAGCTTAGACCTACCCTTCTGGATCAAGTAGGGACTTCACAGAAAGAAGACCCGCAGTTAGTCGAGATCATGGACAAGTTGATTCGAGGCGAGATGATAAGTCACCTCGCTATAGATGACAAGGGATGGCTAAGACGCGATGAGAGAAAGAAGGTTCTTGAAGATGCACATCACCCGAGGAGGTGGCCGAGTTTGTCCCAAGGTGCATGTTGTGCCAACAGGTTAAAGGCCGAGTCATAGAAGCCCGGTGGGCTATTATATCCATTGGAGGTCCCCGAAATGGAAGAGGGAAAAACGTCACGAAGGATTTCGTGGATGGACTGCCTAGATCAAGAAGGGGAATAAGAGCATGTGGGTCATAGTAGGTAGACTCACGAAGAGTGCTCATTTCACTCCGGTAAAGAGCGAAAGGACTACATCATAGCTAGCGACAGTTTACTTTCAAGAAATAAAGCGGTTGCACGAGGTTCCCTAAAGTATAGTTAGTAACCATGACTCAATCTTCACTAGCCAGTTTTGGGATAGTCTACGGGAAGTCATGGGCAAGCAACTGAATCTAAGTACGGCCTATCATTCACAGGCGGATGGTTCATTTCGTTCAAGCATGAGTTATAGAAAATCACGTTAGTAAGAGCAATTGGCAACGTGGATTGGTATTTTCAAGAAAAGTTCTGCTGCGTGGAATACTTTATAGTAAGTAAACGAGATCCAGGATTCACTGGTGAATTTTGGAGAGCTTGCATGAAACCATGAGGTCATAGTTATGTTTAAGAATGATAGAAGAGTAAGTGAAAGAGGAAGACGAGAGGCGATAATGAAATGGGTTCCAACTCATATTTGGAAATAAGAGTTAAGAAGCTAAGAAATCATGAGGTAAAAGACGGTCAAAGCACAGTGGAGTTAAGCTCAAGGAAATGTGACTTAGAAGACTGAAGGCTAGATACGTGCATCATATCTCTTTTTAAGAGCATATCCTTGATCCTTGTTTTCCTGTGGAGCTTACTCGCATGTTATCTTTTTACGTATATCCTCTCAGTCCCATTCTCGGTCCTATTTCTGTCGGGAGGTATGACTTATTGGCTAGTAATACACGTCAGGGTTTGGAGGGGTCCGTTAGGTTGACTAAACCTTTTGGGCTTTTATAGAATATGGGTTGGGTTAGGAAGGGATTTCTTGTAATCCGAAAGGAGTATATCCTGCTTATCTTCCCGATCTCTTTGTTGCATATCTTTTGCTATACATGTTTGTCTTGATTATCTAGTTTATCATGTTAATCTTGTCATGAGAACCTTAGGTAGAAACCCTTTGGATGAAACATGTGTTTGAAACATGTTATGCTTGATGGTTGCAAGTGGTTGCAAGTGTTTGCAAGTGGTTACTCGTGGATGCATTATACACATTAGGCACTAGATCGGCTCACACACTCCTCATATTGCATATGCATGAGTGTTTATGCTTATTCATGGATGAAAATTTTTGTGTTATCACATGGATGTTGCATATGGATGTATGTTATGTGCACACATATAGATGTTATACATTATGTTAGGAATTGCATACATATGGATTCATTTCACTAACATAATTTGCATTGATGATATTTGCATTAGATAAGTACATATATACACACCTTTGCATATGTTCATACAACATTTAGAATCTTGTAAGGACAATGATTGCTTGTGGATGATGTTTTGAGTAGATGGATGTTGGATGGTAGGATATGTTCTTCCTAACTTAGAGATTTTGGGGACGAAACCCTTTAAGGAGGGGAGAATGTAACAACCCGTATTTTTAATAACCTGTTATAACGTAAATCGAGGCAGAATTTAATTTATAAATCTGAATCAAGGGAAACAGGCTATGCCATTGCGTTCGTCTCGGAAAAATACGCGAAATAGAGTCCGAGTTTTCGAAAATCGGAGTCCGTATGACCCCATTAAGGCCCAACGAAGTTTTCAGAAAATTTCAAGTTCAAAACAAATTTGAATTTCAAGTTCAAATTTCGGATTTCGGGCCTGGAAGGCTAGGCGGGAAATTTCCCGCCAAGCCAACCAAGTCGACAGGCCTGTCGACTTGGCAGTCGACTTGGTTGGACCCAAGTCGACAGCCCTGTCGACTTGGCTGCCGACTTGGTTCAGCCAGGCAATTTTGCCTGGTGCACCATTTTGGGGTTTTGGTTAGGTTTTGGGGCCAGATTCGGTTTTGAGGGCTGAGATTGGAATTAGGGTTTAATCCTAAGGTTGAAACTAATCCTAATCTCTATAAATAAGCCCCTAACCTAACCCTAAATCATCATTATTCATTCATACAACTAAACTATGGCAAAATCATTCCTCTCATGGCCTCCACTCTCTTCATAAAATTCCTAAGTTATTTCTATGAGATATTTTCCATGCATACAAGTGTTTTCAAGCTTGTGTGAGCATCATTAGCTTGCATTCAAGTCAAGTTTCCATATTTACATCATAAAGCAAGAGTTTTGATCATTTTGGCTCAAGGGTTTTTCTATTGGAATTTGCATTTTGGGTTTATTTGATTGCATAAGGGCTTTGTCTCAATCTATATATATTTTTGTGTCTTCATAAGCATTGTAAGCCCTTTTCTACTTTCATATTTAAACTCTAAAGTTAATGAATGATGCAAGTTGTGTTTGATCATTATGATATGCAAGTTTGTCATGATATGCAAGTTTACTATGTTATGTTATGCAAGTATGTCATGTTATGATATGCAAGTTTATCATGTTATGTTATGCAAGTTTGCCATGTTATGATATGCAAGTTTATCATGTTATGTTATGCAAGTTTGATATGCAAGTTTGTCATATGATATGCGAGTTATGTTATGCAAGTTTGGGTTGATCATTTTGTTCATGTTATCATGTTATGCAAGCTTAGTTTGAGTATATGAACATAAAGCTTCAAGCTTTATGCTAAAGGTTGCATTTTGGCAACATGTAAGTTATCATATCTCTTATGATAACTTGCATGTGAGGCTAAATGCGAACTTATGGCCATTTCTACATGTCATTTATCACCATGTATCACCAATATGCTAAGTTTGGTTTTATGCATGCTTTTGAGGCCTAAAAATGTAATATGCAAGTATATGAACATATGTACATTTCATATGCCACCATGTTAAACTTGTGGCTTCAACACCTTTATGTCATGATTATGCCAAGTTCCCTCTTTCTATCCTTTATGCGCTATTGCGATATGTAAGCGATGGGATTGCGTTTGGGGTTGGGTAAACTTAAAAGACATGAAAACATAAGATTGGGAATTTACCTATTAAGTTAGGTCTACCCATTGGGAATTTACCTATTAAGTTAGGTCTACCCAAATTCTTGAAAACTTGTAATGTGTTTTGGAAACATGATGGACATGACACTTAGAAAATATAAGTGTGACCAACTCGAGGTTGGGTTGAGATTGTAGCGTAAAACTACCCGGAACCGACCGGCTTAACTAGTTGCTACAAACAATAGGACCCAATGTGAGAAGTTGGTCATGTTGTACCTTGAACCCGAGGTTAGACCAAGTTGTGGTGTAAAGCTACCCGGACCCGCCCGGCTTAACTAGTAACCACAACAAGGTCTAATGTGAGAGGTTAAGGCACATTAAATTAATTAATGCCTCATGATTAGGGTTAAGTCATGGTCCACTTAATACTTAACCAATTTGGGCTTGGTAGATTAATCAGGGTTAAGTCGTGAACTCATCGTTACACTTAACCAAGTTAATCCATGATTAGCAAGAGGGTTAAACCGTACTTAACCCACTAGAAAATCCTAGCAATGGGGGTCCACTCCAGCAGTAATCCCAAGTTTGTATCATTATGACCCTAGGGACTAGGCTAGGGTGGGGCACGATTACTGGACTTGAGGTAAGTGACCAAAAACGACGGCAGAGTGGTACGCCGGTGTAGTTCCGGGCGGACTATGGTCGTGCACATAGTCCGAAGCCGGGGAAAACATGCACGTGTACCAGTAGATCGAGACTGTGCACTTATGTTTATGGTGTCCAGGGGTTGACATCCTAGGGCTTGATACACCCGACGGGAGACCCTGCACAGTCTGACTACAATTATGTTTAGGTCGTATTGACACCAACACGTGACGAGTTAGGCTTATAGGGAGCCGATCGACTAGACCGTTTGGTTGGACCTCATATTAGGGTCATTTCATGTTATTGGACCTCGTATTAGGGTCACTTCATGTTATTGGACCTCGTATTAGGGTCATTTCATGTTATGGGGTCAAAGCTTGGGCCAAGGGATCAATACGTGTTTATTCAAGTCATGTTAGTTTGCTAGTACACCTGTGGTGCAAAACCTTAAACCTGATTATGCGATGACACCTTTATCTATCATGCCAGTATGTAGTTATCCTTATGTTCATCCCTGCTTCTCATGCCAGTTAACTTTATCAGTTTACATTGATTGTAGTAGGGCTTACTCAGTCTTTTTGACTGACCTGTTTTTCTTTCGCCTCTTTTCTTCCGTTCCCCCCCCCCCCCCCCAGGTTCTCAGGGTGGGAATATTGGAGCTTAGCTTGGATTTCTGACCGCTTGCTTGTGAGATTTAGCTCATGTACGGTTTGACATGAAGCTAGCTATGGTTATCACTTATTTTGGGGATAGTACTTATGTATTTCAGTTTTTCAGTTGATGTTGTATTTTTATCTAGACTTGTTTATTTGGAAAGTTGATATTATGTTGTACCAGACTTGTTTTGAAATGGTTTGAAATCTTCCGCTGTTTTATCTATGTTATTTTCTCTGTTTACATATATATATATATATATATATATATATATATATATATTCTTGTTCTGCCTTGATATATCATTATGCATGTTTACCCAATTCAAACGCCCCTCCAAAGTCAGAGTGCTTGCAAGAGACACCCTGGCGGAGGTGGGGTGTTACAGGAGACTTGTTCTAATAAAGTCCGTGTTAGACTCTATTGGATCACATGTCTTTGCTGCAATGACTCCCACCTCTTCCTTCTTCCACTCTTATCACTCTTTGGAGTCATCCTTTTTCTGGGGCAACAAGGACAATGCTCTCTGTCATCATAAGGTTTCCTGGAACATCATTTGTCGTCCAAAGAGTGAGGTAGAGTTGGGCCTCCGTAACCCTAAGGACATATTTGCATAGCCTTTGCTTGCAAGTTATGGGCGAGATTTGGAGCAAACGACTCCCTTTGGGCGACGTTCCTTCATGCTAAGTACAACATGCTTTCAGGCGCGAGCTAGTGAGACGTGGAAACAGATGCAATTTGTGGGGGCATTATCGGATTCACATGGGGGTGGAACCGATTGGGACGGTAGTCCCTTCTCGATTAAGGCAGCTTGGAATTCGGCAAGAAGCCCGACACCGTGCCTTTTCCTGTTCTCTTTCATTTGGGATGTTCATACTCCACCAAAGGTCTCGTTATTTATGTGGAGAACCCAACATGAAGGATTGCCATTGGACGACATCCTTCAGAGGATAGGAATCCCAATCGTTTACCACTATAGGTGTTGCAACTCTGGTTTACTGGAATCCTTGTCTCATCTGTTCTTCTTTGGCTCTTGTGCCAAGTTGTCTGGAATTACATCGGAAACCTAGTTGGTTGTCAAGGTAATGCGTCTTCGCTTTCAGATTTGCTGACAATATAGTGGACGGGCATATCAGGTAAATCCATTCGTTCGGTTTTGTTTTGTCTGATCCCTTGTCTTATTTGCTGGCACATCTGGTGCTCGCGGAATAAATCAAGATTCAACGATGTGCCTATGGATTCCCCTTCCATTATCTGAAAAGTTAGAAATGATGTTTCCTAGCTTTCCGTGGAAGGACTTTCAGGGGAGTCATTGGTTCTCGCTCCAGGAGATCTGGTACCTTCGGTATCTCTGAGGTACCAACTACACCTATGGCGAGAATCGGTTGATTCCTCTAGTTGGGTGGCGTTTGCTGGTTGCCCACTCATTTCACACCCTTCCCCTTCCCCTTTTACTTTCTTATATTGTTTGCTGGTGATGCAGGTCTTGGATTTTTAGGTGTTTGGGTAGCCTCGTCAGTTGCTGGGATTCATTATGGCAGGAGTTTTGTCTCTCGGATGGGTTTGAGCGAGCTGTACAGAGGGAGATATTGGAGCGTTAGGCAAGGGCTTTCCAGATTGGTAGAGCCGTCGGCTTCCAAGGAGAGCACATTTGCTTTTATGGCTCTTTACTAATCTGCTTTGGAGACTTTGCGACTTCAGCTTTGGTCTTGCTATTGGCGGCTGACTTTTGTGCTCTCGGTTGGTTCGCCTGTTTTTTGGGGTTCCATGGGCTTTGTCCCATTAGATGTATTTCTGTGGTTTATCTGTTGTATATTGCTTTGTACCTATTGGTTTTTTGTTTGTGTGTGTGTGTGCACGTTATCTGCATTTTGCAGTTACTGTTTTTGTGAGCCGCTGGAAAATGGCAAGATTCTCCCTTTTGTTATATTATACTTCCCTTTTATCAAAAAAATTATGCCTTATATTTAGCCTTATATGCTAAATTTACTAAATTTTTTAAAAAAGAAAACTAACCAAATAAAGTTCTATATATTGATACTGCTAAGACGGATCCTAAAAAGTCTTGATTTAACAGATGCAGCGGAAAATAGCGGAGCTAAAAGCAGATCTATTTTTCATCAGCGCTAAAATGAAATAGTGTAGCGATTGAAGGGTGTTATAGGCTATAGCGAGGATTAGGGCTGCACACAACCCATATCCAACCCGACCCAACCCACCAACCCGACCCAACCCACATAAACCCAACCCAACCCATCCTAGTTCGGGTCGGATATGGGTTACAATTTGTAACCCATACTATATACGGGTCGGGTTTGATATCTTGTTTAACCCAACCTTATTTTAACCCAACCCAACCCTATATTAAAAAACTAATTTAATATCAGTCCACTTAAAATTAGAATAGTTCCTAGAATAATGTTTATTTATTCTAAAGTAAATATGCAAAAAAACATATTTTATGTCAATCCAAACATGATAGAATTTGGCAAATATATTTTGAAGAGCAATTTAATGTATCTTAAAATGAAACACTTATTTTGCTATGTAGTAAATTGATTTCATATAATGTGTTTTACAATGAAATTTTAGTACAATATGTCTTATAATGAATCGGTTATTTTAAATGCATCAATCTAGAAAAAATCTGATATATTATACTGAATATTTTAATATTACTTTTTAAAAAAATTCCCTTATATTCTCATTTTTGATTATATTCAAGCAACCCAACCCAACCCTACTAAACCCGACCCAACCCATACTTCTACCCAACCCATATCCAACCTCATATAGGGTCGGATACGGGTTGAACTACCTTAAACCCATACCTATGCGGGTCGGATGTAGTATTTGGTCCAACCCGACACAACCCATACTTTGTGCAGCCCTAGCGAGGATATTGCAAGGATTTAGTAGGGTTTAACTGCATAGTTCAATCGTGTGTCTACAGTCCAATTTTATGCTATATGTTATGTGAATGTTTGAGATGTTGGTTTAGTATAGTATTTTCACTCAAGTGTGTGGCCATCAAAGTATTGACTCGACTATGATGAAATCACGAAATCGCCAATCTAAAATTTCTAATTGAATTTTATATAATGCGAGCTCGTGACAACGTAAAATTGAACTCGAGTTAATCGGATCAATCGCATCATTTTCCAACTCCAAATTCCACTTTAATTTCGATCTGATCCAACCATTTGTGCATGCCCGATCCAATCCCATCGAAAATCGGGTCCTTGAAACCCAATCTGATTCCTCCAAATCTTCTCCCTTCGTCCTTTCTTCCTTCTCTTCTATCCAATTCGATCCTCTATCCAAATCCAGGCCTCTTCTTCTCTTCTCCCTCCTTTACATTATCCAACGTCGTCGCATGGGATGCTTTCCCCGTGAACTCGTCCCCATCACCAATTGTCTCTACCCACGACCTCTTATCCATGTCCATTACCCTTATCTCCACAAAAAATCAATTCAAATCATCAAAAGATGTGATGGGACCCACCTGAAAGCGAACAACGGTGATCGAGGTTGAGCTCTGGTACAATGGTACTATATGGTGTCGGGAAGTAGGAGTGAGCGTTTGGTTAGTTCAGTTTATCCGATGATGAAAATTGTCAAACCGAACTGAAACCGATAAAAATGAAAACCTAACCAAACCAGCCAAATTAAGTTTGGTTGGTTCGGCTGGTTATTCGATTTAACCGAACTAAAAGTATTTTAGACTTTAAGTTTGTAATGTTAACTATAATTTGAAATAAATTATAAATATATGATAAAGTATTATTATTTATGATTCTTACGAATTTTAAAAGTAATTTTAACACATACGTGATGATTAAAATTTACATGGATAACTAAACTAACATAAAATATATATTATAATATTGATAATTTTGAAAGTATCATACAAGTTTGGTTAATTTGTATAAACCGATAACCAAAATAAATATTTTTTCGAACCGATTACAAACCGAATTAATTTCAAAACATAACCAAATCGATCAAAATAAACTGGCTTGATAGGTTTATTTGGTTTAACCAAGTAATGCTCACTCCTATCGGGAAGGAGGTTTGCGGTGGAAGCTAGTGGGTGCAGGTGGTTCGATCAGGATCGAAAACATAAGGGTTCATGAGGTCGGCTCGAAATGATAAAGTGGGAGGAGGAGGAATGAACTATCTATTTATATGGAGGGATCCCTGATCCACCACCCGGGGAATTTACAAAAAAAATACTAACTGTGGGATGGAAGAGCCTTAAAGCACTGGTCTCTCTATTATAGAAAATTTCATACCTGCGTGTGCGCAACACGGCCGAGTTGATTGATGCTATAAGTGAATTGGGATCTATACCTATCCCTTACCTTACAGAATATCTTAAAGAAACAGAAAAAAAAAGGGCTTAGCATGATTGTCACGTCTCTTCTTATTGTATCGTCACTCTGCATTAAATGACAAAAATTTGGCAGCAACATGGTTGTCTACGTTAGCTAGCTGGTTGCATATTTTTTGTAGCGGTTTGAGCATAACAAACAAAGATAAGATATGTATGAAAATAATCAATACATGGTGACTCCAAAGGGTAAATAAAGGTTGATGATGGCAAATAAATATAGTTCAGCAGTCAACATTTGCACAAATAATTAACATGTCGTATAGATATATGTTTTTAAATACAGAAGTTCAATAATCTTCAATTACGAAGTTCAAATGCAAGCGTGTAGAGCAACATGCCCATACATGCCAAACTTTTAGTTTGCTGTCATTTTATCTTTTATACTGAAACATAGCAGCTTAACGAAGTAAATAAATTTTCCTGCAGTACAAACTAAGGCATGAAATTACCAAACACATCCAGTGCATAAACAGTAAACCGGGGGGAAAAAATACATGACATGATAAAACGACCTCTTATGAATGATAACAAGTCACAACCAGCAACGACAAACATTTTATCTTCATAGTCTAAAACCTATTTTCGCTAGGAAAATTTTGCCAGACCCAAAACTGTTTTGGGCACTCAAACTACGCAAAGCTCCAAATTAAAAACCCAGACTTCAAAACAACATCATTTATACCAAACAAAAGGGGAGTAAGCCGATGCTGGCATTGCTTCTGACTGAAAAAAAAAAAGAGATAGAACGGAAAATGGGTAATGGGTCGGTTGCTTCCACAAAGCAATCCATAAAGACGTTGCCTTGTGTTTCAAATTTAGAAGAGCCTGAAAAGGAGGCCGCCATGAGTGGCAAAGAAGGGAGCAAACACTAGAGACTCAACGGCCATGAGCTTGATTAGAATGTTGAGCGATGGGCCGGATGTGTCTTTAAGAGGATCCCCAATTGTGTCCCCAATCACTGCAGCTTTGTGGGGCTCTGATCCTTTAGGACCTAGTGTCCTTGCATGCTCTGACGCTCCAGCCTGTACATATTAAATCATTGCCAGAAATAATATTTACATTTACCCTCTTCCTTGTTTTACATGTGTGAAATATTGTACTTAAAAGATGGTACCTCAATGTACTTCTTTGCGTTATCCCAAGCACCACCGGTGTTGGAAGCAGAAATGGCAACCTGAACACCAGAAACGAGAGAACCAGCAAGGACGCCGGAGAGCGTTTCGACGCCGAAGAGGGTACCCACGATAAGTGGGGTGAGCATAACAAGAGCGCCAGGAGGGATCATCTCCCTGAGGGAGGCATCAGTCGATATCTTGACACAGGTCGCGTAATCGGGCTTGGCGGTTCCTTCCATCAGGCCTGGGATGTCGTTGAACTGGCGACGCACCTCTTCGACCATCTTAAGGGCCGCGCTTCCCACGCTCTTCATCGTCATGGCCGAGAACCAGTACGGGAGCATGGCGCCCACGATCAGGCCAATGAAAACTTTTGGGGTCAGCACGTCCACGGTTGAGATCGCAGCTCGACTGACGAAGGCGCCGAATAGGGCAAGGGACACTAGTGCAGCAGATCCGATAGCAAAGCCCTGTCGGTTAAAGTACACTTGTCAGCAGTCGGTGATTCAATTTCTTCTTGTATACAAAGGGAAAAATGTAATACCTTTCCAATGGCAGCAGTCGTGTTGCCTGCAGCGTCCAAGGCATCAGTTCTCTCACGAATTTTGTGGCTCATACCAGCCATTTCAGCAATACCACCAGCATTGTCACTGATAGGGCCATAAGCATCGATTGCTAATCCGGTTGCAATGGTACTAAGCATTCCAAGAGCAGCAACAGCAATGCCGTACATTGCAGCAAAGCTGAAACTGACGAATATGCTTACAGCAATGGCGAAAATGGGAATGATGACGGACTTGTATCCTAGAGCTAGACCGAATATGACATTGGTTGCAGCTCCAGTTCTGCATGAGTCAGCAACATCTTGCACAGGGCTGCATAATGAGTATGATAAATATAGTTATTCATTCAAAGATAATCATTGCTAAAGAGAAAAGGAAAGAAAAAAAGCACCTATATGCATTGCTGGTGTAATATTCGGTGATAAACCCAATCACCAAACCGGCCCATAAACCGATTGCGACACAGAAAAATAGCTCCCTGCAATATCAAACTCGTTGGCCTGTGAAATGTTCGATTTGGACAATAATTTTTGAAATGGGAAGGTTTTAATTTTGTTACCAGTTTTTGACTACTTTCTGGGTGCCGAAATTGAAAATGGTGAAAGAGGTTGGTAGAGCTATCCAACTGACAAATGCGATTCCGAAAGTCATTAAAACTGTTGAGATAACAAGTTGCTTCTTCAGGGCAGGCTCGATCTCTTTCACTTCTTTGATTTCGAAGAAATCGGTTGCAAAGAGAGTTGTGAGCAAACAGACAAGGATTCCCATAGAGCTGATTAGTAGTGGATAGCACATTGCAGTGAAGTCATGGTCGATTCCAAACGAAGAGATTGAAGCAACAACAAGAGCAGCACATGAAGACTCGGCATAGGAGCCAAAAAGATCTGACCCCATTCCAGCAATATCTCCGACGTTATCTCCAACATTATCAGCAATCACCTATAGCACATGGTCATAATAAGACAAAGCATTGATGTATCTTAGTGCAACTGAATCATGTGCATATGAATCAGCAAAATAGCATTCATCTGTTCACTTATAAATTTACTAATAGACAACTATACTTGTATGATGGGATTTTGGAGCACTGCACCTACTCATCTTGGTGCAATGCCAATTAGAGGTACTTTTTGAGGGATATTTGCAAGTAATATAAGAAACAATTTCGATTTCAATCACATGCGCCCACACGTGCGCACATTGGTATATTTACCACGATGGCACAAATCTCTTTGAATAGCATGGAATATCTGGTATGGAACTTGAAGCCGGGTTAAGTTGTTTGTACATAAAAACAGAGGGAAAGAGGAGGAAAGACTCACAGCAGGGTTTCTTGGGTCATCTTCTGGGATGTTTCTTTCAACTTTACCAACAAGATCAGCACCAACATCGGCTGCTTTTGTGTAAATACCACCTCCAACTCGGCCAAAAAGGGCCATTGAAGATCCACCAAGACCATAGCCAGTAATGGCCTCAAAAAGACCCTCCCAGTCATCACCATAGTACAACTTGAACAAGTTTATTGTGACATACAGAACCAGAAGCCCACTTGCAGCCAATGAAAATCCCATAACTGCACCAGACCTGAATGCAACAATAAAAGCTTTGCCAACGCCTTTTCTTGCCTCAAGAGTTGTCCTTGCATTAGCATATGTGGCGATTTTCATTCCAAGAAATCCAGAAACAACTGAGGTAATGGCACCAAGTACAAAGGCAGCAGTGCTGAATACTGCATTGAAAAGGGCGGGCTTGCATGTTTTGTCTTTGCTATATGTGCAAGGTTGGCCTTTCGTGCTGAAGCCTTCAACTGAGCCGAGGAAGACGAAGATGAGGACAGCAAATATTACCATGAATATTCCAACATATTGGTATTCGGTAAAGAGGAAGGAAGTAGCACCTGTTATGTATCAATGTTGTCCGTTGTTAATATCAGAGTTATCGAGCTGATCAGCGAATAATATTGAATAGCCAATTTTTACATTGGACAAACAAGAGTGTTAGCTTAAAAATTACATTTTGATAGGGAATATTGCCGCAAAGGTACTTTGTGTGCAACAACTAAAGCTGGTTATCGAAAGAAATAAGAGGGAATTTTCTTCCTGTGTTGATCACAAAATCACAGCATCTAAACGATGGATTTTTACAAGAAGATTAAATTATATGCAATTTCACCACCGCACACTTCGGATAACAATAGCACTACAGGTTTTACACAAAAAATTATCTTAACATGAGGGACAATATAATATACATGCTATTACACTAATATGACATTTGATGTACGATCGTGACTGTGAAATAATTTAGCTGTTGAATTTCCAGTACTTCTAAGTCACTAAACATTGCGCATGCAAACTTATTTGTGGAGTTATAACCATATCACCAAACATGATATTTAGTATAAATTTCAAAAATGAATATATTTTAAACAATGCTAGAACTTTCGTAATCACCAGTGTCACTCCAAAAACGAAACTGAATCTTCTTATCCACTCCTACGAAACTTAAAAGGAAGATCAACATGGTGTACTAATCAATTTTAAATATAAAATGCTACCAAAATACACCATACTGATCTAGACAACTAGCTTCTCCTTACCCAACTACTCATATGAGTCTGTCAATAAGTTTTTTATCGAAACTTTCCAACTCTAAAAACATCACTCATATTTTAGATGACAAACAAATGTACGATACAGTTAACAAAGTACTACAGTATCTGTCTTCTTTCAAGATTGTTCATAAATTTAGAAGTCATGTGAACCTATATACCATAGAACCAAAACATATTTTAAAATAAACGAAAGGTTGGACTGCTACTGCAGCAGCAGCTAAAAGAAGAAATAAATAGTCATATAACATAAGAGCGATCATAAAGCAACTGCCCAAATAGTTCCCAATTTTTAAAGAAAAAGAAAACTGCACCAATCCAATTTTTTCACAGTTAGTTAGGTGTTCCCACCAACACAGTGTTAACCAAAAGGTCAATTGACCTGTAAATTTTGGACAAATAGATCGAGCAATTAGTGGGTTACACTGCATTGATTCAATGAAAGGTGTAACAAGCAAGGCATATGGTGTAACCTACTCATTATTTTTTTTTGTAAATATGTGAAATAACAGAAGAAAAATAAACATACCATAGCAGGAGTTATTACTTGTGCAATTTTGTTGTATCAAATATCAATTAATCAACTTCAATAAATGCATACTTTGTTGGTGAAATTAACCCCGAAACAATGAGGTAGTTAGTCCTTTGTCTATATTTAATGATTTGTAAAGGTTGAAGCGATCGGTAAGGCCATTATTCGTGGATTTATGCGGTTATAAAAAATTAAAAAGAGCATATAATTCAATTAAGTTGCGTACAATATTTAATAACCATAGTAGAAAACCTTTAATCATTACGCATTGTCCAATTATGGACACAACGTTGCAGATAAAGTAAAGGTATCAAAGTCCGTTTGGGTTCAATTCAAACTCCATGAATTATAGATACGGACTAAATATGAAAATTTCATGGTGTATTAGATGGAGTGAGAGCACTTTCGCCTAGTATTTTGATATGAACCATAAAATCTAGGATCAAAGGACCAAATGTTCAGTGTTATCACTGTTGTATGTGCACAAAACGAATTTTTGCTCCTTCAAATACATGCTAAAAATTCCTCATTTATCTAGAAACTTTTGTACTTATAAACAATGCATAGTAAAAACCGAGAGCAGCTAATTGATGCCAATTGACCAAAATTGGCAAGTCAGAGTTATGTGGAATCTACAAAAATATTTGCAAAGTCCTTGGAAAAATTATTTGATTTCTAAAAATCCTAGTAAGGACGTTTAGCCTCTACTGATTATTACCGAACTACCAACAGCTATGCAAAGTTTTTCATTAGTTTTTATCTCTTAACAGTTGATTTATTTTTATTTTAGAAAGAAAAAGAAAAAATCTATATTCCAACTACCATTAATCATGAACACTCAGGTACAAAAATGAAAATTCAGTATATCCCACTGTTTTTCAATTTTAATCATTTTTGGCGGATCTTTGCCGACGTTGAGTCCTAAACTCGACATACACCTGTCGAATTTCACTGATAAACTCGGCAACACTTCCGAATTTCAACCGAGTCCCCCTTAACCAAAAATGAAGTGTCCGTAGCAATGCCCTTAATCAATATATTACTAGATCTACAAAACCCACAACCCGATTTTTAAAAAGAAAATACACAGATAAATCTAAAAGATACAAAGAAAAGAATATAAAGTGAACCTTCGGAAATTGCGCTCTGAATTTCAGCACACTTCGCAACAACACTTTGGTCATCTATCCCTTCCTCTTCTTCTAGAAGGTAGTCGTTATATCCACCGTTCTTCTTTCTGTTGCTACCAGCAGCAGCAGATTCAGGAGTGACTTTCACTTTAGCAACTATAAACCATTGAAATAGAGAGAAGACGATTCCGATGACGGCGGCAACGGGAATTACTATTTCTGTCAGCAGTTCTGAGAGAATCGTTCCGCCCATTACTATGAGATGAATGACCTAACGTAACGTAACGTTACGTAACAGAATAGAATTGGGGCTATGAAAGGGAAGGGGGTAGAAGTGTGGAGAGTTAGGCGGAGTTGTGTGCGTTATATAGCGTGAGTATTGGATTCCTTGTACTGTTTGTTTTTCTTTTTTATTTGTTTCTTTTGAGCTGATTATTTAAAACAAGAAAAAGGACCAGCTTTCTGAAATATATTTTGCACGCTTGGCGCTGGTGAATATCTTTCAGTTAATTATACAACGCATGTTTTTCTGCTTTTCTTGAGAAAAAACGTCGTTAATTAACAAAAGTAATTTACTACATTCTAATTTTAGGAAACTGCAGCGAAAGGTATACTGATCGGATTTAGATGTACATTATCACTAGAATGGTATTTGATTTTAAAATCAGTACTTCGTTCGGTTCGAAAACAAAGGTAGTGACTGGGTTATTTTGTATTTTGAGTTTTGAGTTTTCAACATTAATTTTGAATGATGCAAAGATTTGAAGTGTAATGGAGTTGATAGACTAAAGACGGAGTGGATGATGGAGGGTACAGAGGATGGTAGATGAATGAATTTGACGTCGTTCTTCCGTTGTTTCATGAAATACGAAAAATGGAAAAATGTTGTTTTTTGTTTTGTGTGTTAACTTCGTTTTGTACAATGATTGTTTTCCACGATATGTGTGCGTTGTTCATACTTTTGTAAGTACAAAAACTGAAAACTAAAAATTAAAAAGAGAACACAGCCTAATTTTTTATTTAAAAATTGATTTTCCTTACTTTCTATCCGGTTGATATATCAAAAGCTTTTGTAACACCTAGTGGTTTTGATGTACTTACTTTGTTAATTATTTAGTCAAATAGGCTTCAAAAATGAAATTTGCACAAATAATGGAGTTTGACTATGAAATTTACATCTTTGCATCCATGATGAAATTCTAAGCAATTTTTAGTAGGCTCATTTAATTTGTATGAGCATCCAACGTGAGTTTATGTCTTTGACCGCAATACGTACATCCAATTTTCATTTAGGGTACGAGCTAAAACGGCAAAATTCGTAAGAGAAAAGAATCTCGTTGGTCAGTGTTCGTTCGAGTTCGTTCGAATTTCTTACAGTTAGGTATATCCACTATGTTTTCTGAAATATCAGTGACAACATTTTGTTTGTTGATTAAAGAAATGTTCATAAAATTTTTGAACAACAATACATATTGACAAAAATAATATAGCAGATGGAACTCTACTGAAAAATATGTAATTTGATAAACAGTGATTTATGTTCATGTCACTGACTGAAAAAAGCATGCTTGTGTTCATTTGGTTTCACTAGGACACGAGTTAAGTTAACCAATCTTAAGAGTATAAACCTCATTTGGCTTGTATCCACTGTGATTTCTAAGGGTCTTACGATTATGCAAACCATCATTATTACCACCAACTGTAATCTTAATCGTTGTTGATGGTTGTAAATTCCAATAACCGTCACTGCAACCATTTGTGATGGTTAACCGTCGTAATTCAAATTTTAAAGCATTTGTTACATGTATTTTTAATTATATGTATTATTTATGATAAATTCATATAGCTGTTACTGTATTTGTATAAATGTATTTATTTGTATATATAATGACCATGCACGCATATATTATTATTCCTTTTGACTTTGTTGATGCGCAAAATTTGGCAACACCCACCGAGTTCCAATACAATGAAACTAAACGTTTGAAATGAAAATTATATGCAGGAAAGTAAATAACAAAGTATTTTATAGTGGTTCAGTACGCGAGAACCTACGTCCACTTTGAAGGTTTTGCTCGTTTTATTCACTCTTATCAAAGTACAATGATAGAAACCATAGTTACAATTGGTTACAAAGGCAATGTTGGAAAGGAGTTCTTTTAGGTCTAAAATTAGGGTCCAAAACCCTCATCTCGAAAACTATGCAGCCTGAAAAGTCTAAGGCTTCAAGAACGAGGTAAGTTCTTCTTCCCAAAGCTTCAAGGTGGTCTATGGTGTTCAAGGGTCAATATCTCCTTGCAAAAGTGTCAAACAAGAAAAAATTTAAGCCCTCTTCCGTAGCAGGTTGGAGGATATTTATAAGCAAAAGAGCATATAGGGAGTGGGGACCCATGCCCACAATTCATACCCCGAGATACGTACCGACCCCGGGATCGGTACGTATCCTAGGAGTTGCTTTTTGTTTGCGTTGCTTCCTAAAGTCTCGAACTCTTCTTCTTGGCTGACTTCGTATCCTGAGGTACGAAATTCCCTATGTCGATTCTGGAAGATTTTAAGGAGATTTGTTGGACTTTGGTGGTACGAAAAACTTCACACCGCCCTGGGGAGTTGTCGATTTTGAGGAGTTATTGAGGCCAGGGTATGAATGGTTGGATAACGACCCTGGAAGTTCATGTGATGGGTACAAGTTGTTGTTAAAGAGGAACACAGACCACCTAACACTTAAGTGAATCCGAGCAGTTTGACGAGCCGTGATGGCTATACTTTCACGACTCCATCTGGACTTGAATGCTAGATATCTTATTGAGGCTTCTTGGCTATTGAATCACGCGATAGGACGAGTCGTGTGGGCTTGGACTGCTTTTGGTGACCAGATCATACGGCAGGGTAACACTTGCCCCCTAAAGGATGTCTTATGTTAGCATGACGTGCTTTGAGTTGAGGCAAGCATTTCAGAAAGCCGGAAAGATCTCCATGTGACGTCGAGTGATTGGTCGCGACCTTTCCATTGAGTTGTCATGACGCCTTGTGGTGGCTCGTTGGCATAAGTATGCGGTCCCAACATGGTTGAGAACTCTTGTCGCTTCGAACTTTGCCGCTCGAACTGGAACCTGTTTGATTGCTCAAGTGAGTGTCTAATTCCCGTCGGTTCAAGAAATTAAATGTTAGTGGCCGACTCTCGTTTGCATCTGAATGTAAACGAGTCTTGTCGGCATATTGTCACATATGCACTCACAAGTTCGCACATGTTTTTGCACAATACAATTGAAGTTCATAGTAAATCATAATCGAAATAGTGTGTTTTTGGTGTGCGATCACACAAGTCAGTTTTCGAAATGTTATTGAATCTGAAACTCGATCGCTTGATGTATTCTTTAGAATGTTTAAGTTCGCGAGTACACGATTGGTTAGCGAATCGAGTCGGTTTTGACAATCGAGATCTCGAAAACGCGTATGCGTGATCATCTCCACGCGATCTGAGTTTTGAATGTTTTACCGATTCGGGAGTTGTTGAATTTTTCTCTCCTTTCATCTCCCTCTTCTTTTATTTTCCCCTTTTTTAATATAACCGGGGTCAGTACCGACCCTGGGATTAGTATCGACCCCGAAACACTTAGGAAATTTAGCAAAGTTTTAGAACTCTCCCCATCTCCCACAATAAAAGCCAGATATGATCTCTTCCTTACTTTTTTTTGTTGTGCCTTCATACTCTCGTACTCAGAACATTACAACAAAAACACCATATTACAACTTAAATGCTAAACCGTCACAAAAGCACTATTGTAATAAATGTTTTTTACAACTATCCATTCTCTAAAGTTGTAATAAACATATTTTTAAAAACTTGTCGTTTTGTTAGTTGTAATAGATGTCTATTACAAACTTCATGTTTATAATATTAATATTTAATAACTAATTATATAATATTTAATAATAATAAATATTAAACTTAGGAATCAATAATATTTATTAATTATTATTAAAAAATTAATAGTTAATAAGTAGTACTTTATTTTTAATAGTTAGCCATAAGTAAACACGTTTATTAATAATATTTAAATATTAATATATTATAATTAATAATTATTAATAAACAATAATAATTGATAATGAATTTGAAATATGAAATAATCTACTATGCCAAAAAAAGAAATATGAAATAATCTCCACTAATATTCGCTAATTAATATTTAATAAATTAATAGCCAATAAATGCTTAATAATCAATAAATGATAATAACTAATAATCAATATATAATCAATTTTATAATGAATAATAATTAAAAGTCAAAAATCCATATTGAATAATAATGTAAAGTTGAAAATAAATAATAAATAATAATAACACTTAATTAGTTAAAATAAAAATAATTAAAAATCAATAAAAAATTAATATGAAATAAACAATGCTTAGTCAATAATGATTAAATATTAATATACAGTAATGGCTAATATAAAATAAAAATTGATAATTAATTCAAAATATGAAATTATTTCTAGTACTAATTAATAATTAGTAATCAATAAATAAGTATTAACTGTTTAATTAACGATTGATAGTTAACAAATAATAGTTAATAACAGCTTTTAAATTAAACTAGTTAATAGAAAATGATTATAAGGTATCCCTAGATTCAAAAATATTTTTTTTGCCAATAATTACATCATTTCTGAATTTCGTGCTCCCATCATGTCTAAATTTTCATTTCCAGCTAGTCTCATTTCTTTTTAATTTTTAGTTACCGCTTATCTCGCCTATACAACTCTAGAATCCCAATCGCACCACAGTAAAATCACATTCACACTTAATCTTTGCAAACCGCACAACATCATTCAGGAGCAAGCTACAACATCTCGACCAAAGCACCAACATCAACGTTGACATCTTCGACCATTGTATACACTGAGGAGAAAGGCGCAAGCAACAAATCGCATTTGAACATCATAATTTCACTCGAGAAGCATCCCTTGAACGCAAGAAGATCTGAATCCGAAAGCAGTAAATCTCAACGTCTTGCGTTCCAGATCTAAAATCCTCGTTTCCTCAATATTCTTCTTGAAAATCTGTGATTTCTCTCTTTCAGAGGAGATACTGGTATAGATGGATGAAGCAACGCAGTGGAAACCCACTTTGTAAGTAATCTCAGCTATAGTCTGTTGTGTGCTTTTATTGATAGTTTGAATAACCCAAATAGCAGTATCAATAGTTATAAAAACAAAAACAAAAAACTACAGTTGGATTTTTCACAAGGTAATTGGTTGCAGTGTATATTTATACCTTTCTGATCCCAAATTCAACATGAATTAATTTTTTCAATCTATTTTTTAGGTAAACCAATTTCACCAAAAACCATGGGAAATGTTGAAGAACTGTTTACAGCAAAAACCAAAGAAGAACTAGATATGTTTGCTAAAGAAACAGTTTTGAATGTTTCCAAACGTGTTACTGCAAATGAGAATAATGCATTATTTTAGTGGATTAGAACATGATTTGTTGGCATGAAAATGATATGGAATTTAATAAGATATATTACTTATTAGTCAGTAGTTATGGATAACTCTTATATTTCCTGTACACATTAAGATGTTGACCAAAACAAAATTCGACTTTCATATATATGCGTATCTTTTTACCGGACTCTGTTTTTGTAGTCCTTTTCTTATTGTAAATGTAAATTTTTTTGCTAAGGATTTTAAGTAAAAGAAGCATATGATCATAACATTATCAGACTCCATAGTGGTAAGGTTAACTTGTTAGAATGTTGGGTTACTGGCTTTTACGAACATTTAGAATACCGGCTACAAGTCCTCCTCTTGAAGTTTATAATTCCACCAAAAGGAACCTTTTGATTTTACTTGAGAATCATTGTTCACATGCCTTTATCCTTGCTGTTGTCCAGAAGAATGAATTCAATCATGCTTGTTCTCCATAAGTTTATCTATGAGTTATATTTTCAGTTAAATTTATTTTCTCTATTTTTCTTAAATAAAAAATACTCTATAGTTTATATCCCCATGATATAATAAAGGAATAAAGAATAGTAATTTACTAATTTTTGGTGTGCATGTGAGTCATCAGGGATTAATGTTCTGTGTGGAGTAGGAATACTTTCCACGCCCAATGCAGTAAAACAAGGAGGTGGCTAGATCTATTAATATTGCTCTTGTTTGGTGTACTTGCATTTTATACTGGAATCCTTTTGTGTCGGTGCCTAGATAGTAAACAAGGCCTTGAAACTTATCCTGACATTGGGCAGGCTGCTTTTGGCACCAAAGGTCGCATTACTGTCTCAGTATGAATTTATTGTTATATTATGCACTAATTTTTTTGGCTTATGAGTTACTAATTTTTCCTTAACACTTCTATGTTTTATGCATATCATCTTGTATCTGTAGTTATATGTGAGTATCAACTTTGCCTATCATAGTTTCTCATGCCAATATATCACTTAAAAATGTCTTAACAAAATTTCGTTGCAGGCTTGTTGTGTGGAGTATCTAATACTTGAGAGTGACAATTTATCTTCCTTATTTCCTAATGCTCATTTAAACATAGGAGGATTAAGGAGAGGAAATTGCATTGGATTTTTTCAATGTTTTCCTTAATATGTTACTTTATATAGTTTAATTCAAGAACGCCTGCAGTACTGCAAGAAAATCTCAAATTCATTGGAAGTCAACTCAAGAATGAAGACCATTGCAAGACCAAAAACATTGCGAGCAAATCTCAATTTCATTATGTTTGTATTACTCCTAGTGATGTATATTGATGAAAGATGACTTTAAGTCATTTGGATTTGGGAGTCTTGGATGATGGACTTTGTTGTATTTGCTTTATGTACTTGAGATACTTGTATGATTTATAAAAAAATGATGAGAGTTTAAAAATTCTAATATATTGTTTTGGTTCATATTTTAAGTTTGTTTGATATCTTCATCATATTTTAAGTTTGTTTGATATCTTCAGTTTTGTAGGTAATGTGTTCTGAAATGAATTCTTTTATTAATAATATGTATATAATTTGTTCATATATTACAACTTTAAATAATATTTTTAATAAAATATATTACAATAGTTATATACAGTTGTAACAATGTTTATTACAACGGTGGAAAAGTTGTAAAATATACATTTTACAATGGTATAGCAACGGTGCAAAAAACTTGTAAGAGATTTTAGTCTATTACAACTTCTTAATAGACGACGGTGGCTCCACCGTTGTAAAAAGTCTTTTACAACTGTTTTCCACCATTGTAATATGGTCAAATTGTTGTAATGGAAAATTTCCAAAAAAAAATTTCGAACCCGAAAGACCCATCTTCGACTTATCAAGTGGTTTTAAATCCTTTGATTTGCATTGAAATGAACAAATTTTTATCATAGACGAAGTATTATGGACATGGTCATGGAGTTCGAGGTGTTGGAGGGGGTTAGGAGATGAGTACGAATAGAGGAGGAAGCAGGAGTACGAATTTGAGGAAGGAAGAGCATTGTAACAGCCCGCATTTTACGTATTGGTGGATCGTAAAATATTTTCATTTTATTCCCTAAGGGTTGGATCATTCTCATATTTTAATATGTTGATTATGAGGATGTGAGACATATCCATAATTTTTACCAATTTTGTTTGTGACCATCTTGCCCCTGTCAGTTTTGTACAGGGCATAACTTTTTACTCGGATCGAATCAAGTGTGGAGAACGATCTTATTGGAAAGGAAATGATATTTCCCATGTGGTTACATTAAAGATTTGGCTCAGTGGTTTGGGAGGAATCGCTGTTTTAGTGTTTCAAAGTTTGTTGTTCAGGTTTTTAGAGCCATAATGGGTTGATTTTGAGAGGCCCATTAGTGGGTTGGTGGGAGGATATAAATAGGGGGTTAGAGGTACGGAGATAGGGTTACTTTCTTCATTCTCTCATTTGGTTGAGCTTATGATTGATCCTCCTAAACAAATACACCTTCCCACCATTAAAATTCTAGATCTATATAAGAGAATCGAAGATTTACATCGTTTGAAGCTAGATCTACGTCGAGTGAAGATTAATTTCATCAAATTTGGAAGATTTGGAGAACATTCTTCGCTGTCCGAAATCAAGATTCATCGTTTTTGTGTTGTTTTGGAGATTTGGTGAGTGATATGCATCTCTCACACAGATTCAATTAAGTATATGGATTGTATGATCATAATTTCATCGTTTTAAGTTGATTTCACCTAGATCTATATCATGGTAAGTCTTTTTTCCATATGAATCACCTTAGGATCTAATTTGCCACTTAAATAGGTAAGTTTTCATGTAATTTTTATGATAATTGTTGTTTGGAATGATTGATGATTGTTGTGTGAATTGTTGTTGGATTTTGGTTAAATTGATGATTGCAAACATGTTGAAATTGATTGGATTTGAGCGCGAGATTTGGTTCGAAATTCGAAAAGTAGGTTTAGTTGTTTTGGTGGGAAAATTGTTTGGATCTAGTTGCATTTGGGCGGGAAAAATGATGGATCCCGTGGATGTGGCAATACATGGATCGTGGCAAGACATGGATCATGCCAAGGCATGGACGTGGCAAGGCATGGATCGTGGCAAGGCATGGGCAGTGTTCTGGTGGTAGTGGTCCATCAAGAGTGATCCAGTAGCAGTGGTTCATCAACAATGGTCCAGTAGTAGTGGTCCATCAACAGTGGTTTAGTAGCAGTGGTCCATCAACAGTGGTCCAGTGGAAGTGGTCCATAACAGTGATCCAGTGGCAGTGGTCCATCAACAATGGTCCAGTGGCAGTGGTCCATCAACAGTAGTCCAGTGGCAGTGGTCCATCAACAGTGGTCCAGTGGCAGTGGTCCATCAACAGTAGTCCAGTAGCAGTGATCCATCAACAGTGGCCCAGTGGTAGTGGTCTATTGACAGTGATCCAGTGGTAGTGGTCCATCAATAGTGGTCCATCGGTAGTGGTCCATCAACAGTGGTCCATCGGTAGTGGTCCATTGGATGGACCGATATTGATCCATCATGTATGACCAAATGATGTTTATTTTTATTGGATCGATGATGGTTCTAGCTTCGAAACGAGTTCAAGTTGGAATGTTCAAAGCGATGTGATGTGATGTGTTCGTTGATCTGTGTAAAGCAACTAATGTGAAGACAACTCTAGGGTGTTGAGTTTTGGATATTGGTTACTCAAGGGGGACTTGAGTTGTGAATAGTCGTCGATGATCACGACTAGAGATGCGAAGGCTAAGAGATTATCGTTGTCGTAAGTTCTAGCGGACTCAAAGCAGGGGTACTTTGGGCAGTCGTGAAGGGCCTCGTACCTTGGGCAGTCGTGAAGGGCCTAGTTGCCGAGATTTGAGATGACAAACATACGAGTCGTGAAGGTGTATGGAGTTCTCGCTAGAACTGGGATTACCATTAGCCTTTGACATATGGCAGGAGGTCATCATACGATTAATGACGGTTTCAAAGAAGGATTGGAGTGATAGCCAGAGTCAGTCATTGATGTTGGATGTTTGGTTGTTCGTTTGTACCGTCTCATGTAGATCGTCTGACATCAAAGGAGATGTTTCTCGGGTGGTTATATGATATTGGTTTAGGCCTCTAGGGCTTGTGCTTGAGGGATGTTGAGCTCGATTAGGATGGTTTACGTGAGATATATAATTTTGACACTATGATTTCTATTACTTGGTTACTTCTGATTGCCATGAATGGATGGTTTTTCTGGTTTCCATGAATGTATGGTTAAAATGATTGCATGTAAAGGCTATCATTGTCAGGTGTGGGGAAGACAGATGTGGGTTCTTCTCTGGAGTTTTGGGTAGATTGGTTTGTTGGTCGACCTATCCTTGTATACTTTATTGATGATGTTAGATAGTTGTTTTATCGCTCATTAAGACTGTTGTCTGACTCAAGGTTTTATGTTTCCCTCTTATTACCTTAGGATGTTCATCCGATTTTGGATGGACAGTGTAACACCCCGTAAATTTTAAAGTAGGACATACGAAATAATTAAAGAATAACTAATTATGAAAAGAAAATTTAGATAAAACAAGTTATACCATTGCGTTCATCTCGGAATTCTGCTGGAGATAGAGTCTGAGTTTGCGTAAAATGGATAACGTATGAAGGAGATATGGACGAATGAAGTTAGGCGGAAAAACCGGAAACAGGCCAGAATACACTGGCGCACTTGTGAAGTGCGCCAGTACATTACAAAAATGCACTGGCGCACTTGCGAAGTGCGCCAGTACAAAAATGCACTGGCGCACATGTGAAGTGCGCCAGTACAAAAATGCACTGGAGCACCTGCCAAGTGCGCCCATACCGAGGGCCTCCAGCACAACATTCTGGAGTGTTCTATGATGACGTGTCTTGTTCTAATTTGCTGGATGACCTGTCTTCGAGATGTGTGACTCTGATGACTCCTGGGTTGATCTAAAGGCTAGAATTAATCCTAGACATCTATATATACGTAGCTAAACCTAAACCTAACATCTTAACCCTAAAACTATGGTGTCGTCACGCTGTTCGTCCACAAGCTAGCCTAGCCTCCTTCATCTTCTCCAAACTAGTAATCGATTTGAAGAACTTCAAATCAAACGTCTACATTAAAGGATAGCTTTTCAAATTCAGAAATCAAATCCCAGAAATCAGGATCCGTCTTTTTTCTGTAAGTACAGTTATTGTTTAGATGTGGACACCTAATATGAAATCATGACTGTAATAACTGGATCTAGAACTATGCCTAATTCTATTCGTGCCTATCCTTTTGTCAATTCTGAATTGCCTATTCTTATGAGACTATTGTGATTGATGTAATAAAATCTATCATGCCTATTGGACTGTTGTGACTGACATAGTAAAACCTATCATGCCTATTGGACTGTTGT
The DNA here is from genome assembly GCA_030737875.1 of Allium sativum. Classification (NCBI taxonomy): domain Eukaryota; kingdom Viridiplantae; phylum Streptophyta; class Magnoliopsida; order Asparagales; family Amaryllidaceae; genus Allium; species Allium sativum. The sequence continues at coordinate 953,667,901 of CM060913.1, forward strand.
GACTGACATAGTAAAACCTATCATGTCTATTGGACTGTTATGACTGACATAGTAAAACCTATCATGCCTATTGGACTATTGTGACTGACATAGTCGTGCCTATGAGACTATTGGGACTGATACCATTGAACCTATCATGTTGTATTAAATTTGTGGTTCTTTTATGTATGTAAGTTACATGTTAAGCTCATACATGTTACATGTTAGATCCAAGCTAGTACCCATGTTTGAGATCTATATAAGTTCATGTTTATACAATTAGATTTATGCTAGTTCGCATGTTAATGGGATCTAATTTAAATGAAAGATCATGTTTATATGCTTAATTAAGTTTATGTCGTTCTATGCCAAATTTATATTGCACATCTTGATCTATATTATGAATGTTGGAATGTTACATGTCCCTTCCTTTTCCCTTTGGTTTATGAGTTAGGCTAATTAGAGAGCCTAACGTTCTATGTGAATTATGCGAACGAATAATGGGGGAGGCGTTGGGAAAAATATTAAATTACATGCTATTGGCATAGATTGGCTCATAATCATGTAAATGATTAGTAGCATGAAATGGCATAATTTGTATACCTAAAATTATGGGCATAATTTAGAGGGTTAATGGGACATGACTTTATTTGACAACACTTGTGAAAAATTTACATATAAACATGAATGGTAAATATGTAAATTAATTAAAAGAAGAATATGCCTAACCCGGGGTTAGATTGAGTTATGGTGTAAGACTGCCCGGAACCGCCCGGCACATCCAGCAACCGTAACAATATAGATCTAATTCGAGAGGTTAGTGCATTAAGCCCAAAAAACCCGAGGTTAGATTGAGTTGCGGTTTAAGACTGCCCGGAACTGCCCGACACATCTAGCGACCGCAACAATATAGATCTAATGTGAGAGGTTGGTGCTTTAATGAATGAATTAAAGCTAAGAAAAAAGATAGGCTAAGAATAGTAGGGTTAAGTAACACAAAAGGGCAACACTTAACCAATATAACATGACAAGTGGAAGGGTTAAGTTAACACAAGAAGGCAACACTTAACCAATGTAACATGACAAGTGGTAGGGTAAAGTAACACGAGAGGGAAACACTTAACCAATGTAACATGACAAGTAGTAGGGTTACGTAACACAAGAGGGCAACACTTAACCAATGTAACATGACAAGTGGAAGGGTTAAGTAACACAAGAGGGCAACACTTAACTAATGTAACATGACAAGTGGTAGGGTTAAGTTAACACTTAACCAATGAACGAGTGGGGTTAAGTTAATGGGAAATGCTTAATCAATATAATATGATGAATGAACAGGGTTAAGTTAATAGGAAACACTTAACCAATTACAACGTGATGAATGAGAAGGGTTATGTTAATAAGAAACACTTAACCAACATGACATGACGTGTGGTTGTGTTAAGTTAACTTGAATGGATGGATAACACTTAGCCAATTTGGGGGGGTATACGAATAGACCCTAGGAAACCCTAGTGACGGGGACCCATTTCAGCAGTAACCCACATGGATGTATCACGGTACCCTGAGCTAGGCAGGGTGGGGCACGATTACTGGGCTGATTATAAGCGGTCAAAATAGCAGCAGGTGGTGCAGCAGTGTAGTTCCGACGGAGTATGGGCGTGCACGTGCTCCAACGTAGAAAAGCAGGCATTGGGAATCAGTAGTATACACAGTGCATCTAGAATTTGTGTCGGGTTGCTATCATAGGGATTGATACACCTTATGGTGGGACCAGCACAAGGTATCTACACGCAAGAGAGTGCCGACTGACACAGACACAAGGAAAATTAATACAAGTAGGGAGCCGATCGATTGGGTAGTAAGGGTACATCTAACATCTTCATGACAATTAGGCTGACTGAGGTAAGATCCTCATACTAGATGTACACCTGAAGGCTACCACAATTGCAGGATAGGGATCACCTTATTTTATAACACGTGATACTAGTTGGGACACTAGTAGGGGATACAGATCCTTTTTCACAGGATACTAGTTGGGACACTAGTAGGGAATACGAATCGTTCATTAAAAGACACTAGTTAGGATGCTAGTTGGGTGGTGTAAAGAGAATGGGAAATCATAGAAAGAACTGAAGTGCTTTCAGTGTATCTTACCTTGTCATATCTAACGATCATCATTTGTTGTCTTGCTATGCTTATTATCATGGTTATATCTGGTATTCAGTTTATTCATGTCATGATCCTTTTACCTATTTACATGCTGAATAATCACTGGACTTACCAGACTTATGTCTAACCCGTTTTCTTTCGCCTTCTTTTCTTCCGTTCCCCCTCCCAGGTTCACAGGGAAGGAATACTACCACTTAGCTCAGTTTTCTTCCCAAGCTCGAAGATAGATGATGTATTTCTTTGGACTCTCTTTTCCACTGCTATGGCTGGCTCATGCTTTATTGGGGAATATCATTGTCATTTTATGCTTCTTTATTTTGTTAAACAAGACAGATGCTTTGTTGTAATGGGTATTGAAAGACAATCTTTGTACAAGCTATTTTATCAAGCTGTTGTTTATCAATAAAGTAAAGTTTTATTTATTTTCCACTATTTAAATTTTGTCTGTTTTGTAATTTATCTGTTCTATACACTCATGAAGCTCCACTGAAGTTAATACATTCCCTTTGTGAGTGACCTTAACGGAGGTGGGGTGTTACAGGCAGACTAGATTGCAGTTGACAAGTGGCAGGTGAGATGATGCTGTTGTGCGATGACAAGCAGGAGGATGATGTATTACTTTGCTATTACCTAGTATCTTTGTTTCCGCCGTTTGATGAGTGTTGTAGCGAGGCTTCATGTACAGACTTTGATATTATATCCAGTTGATGTATGGATGATCTTTCAGGATGTTATGAAAGTTTAAAAGTATGATGCTCCACTATTATTGCCTGTTGTATATGTTCTACTATACTATATCCTTGCGTTGTGAGTTATACCACAGGTTTCTCTTGTGTTTACCTACTCCGATGATCGTCCATAGCTGTCTGACACACCTTTCAGCGCATAATTCCTCTTGTTTGGTGCAGAAGTTATGGGCGGTCATCACACAACACATTAGCGCTCGAATGACAAGCCCATTTGGACTAATAATCGAAGGTTATTCAATAAGACGTAAGGATAACGATAAAGAAGCAAAAGAAGAGGCGGAAGCTAAGTGAGGAGTGGCTCCTCCGGGTCCACAGATGGTGCTTCCCTCTATCGTGCATCCCGTCATTCCCATAGTTGAGGAGAAGGTTACAAGAGCTTGGGGGAGGGGGTTAGGTGACCACGACGATGATGACGAGGAATTTTCCGGTGGAGATGAGTTGATGCCCACACCCGTTCAATCTCCAGAAGAGGAGTCGAGGTTAAGAGCAGATCTCGAACCAACTTCTCTAGCAATGACCACTGAGACCACTCCATCAATGCAGGTGGAGCATCAGTTCTCGGGCTTGGACATCATCCTCATTAAGACTTTTACTTTCGAGTTTAACAACATAAAAATTGAGAGCCTATTGATGAGCGTTAGGGATATTACCATCTCAAGTAGGCCGAAATATGGCCCGTGTAGGGAACATTTAGGACACACACATTCATAAGCATTGCATGGCACAACCCTTATTTTTATGTGTAGGGTGTTCATTTCTGACTCAAAATTTGTTTCTTGTAGGTGAATGGCCGGAGATGGCGATAGAGATCGAGATTAGTGGTTTCTAAGGCATTGACGATCGAAATGCGGAACCGTAAGAAGTTTCATAAGAAGTGCAAACTTACAGACAAAATCCCTACAACCTTATGACTACGGCAACAGGCAGCGACGTCGAGACCATCCCCGACATTAGGTGTCTCCACCGCCTAGCTCCCAGTCGGCCGAACCAGATAGAAGATCATAAATTACAAGCACAAGGCAGTTGGTAGCGACCATTCCTTCTTATGTCCCACATGTAGCACCATTGTCTAGGCTCATAGGAAAAGACAAGACCAGGGAAGGTCAGGAACCGAAGAAGGGATGTGAGGAAACAAGACCGAAAATGCCCGACATGTCAAATATCCAGAGCCGAGCATCGCGGAGAAGAAAGAGATGTTGAAGAATTCATTCCCGGACTTCTATTTTAAAGAGCTATTATGGATACCAGATCTACATCAGATCCCACTACATATCGACGAAGATACATGGGTATATGATGTCATTCACTAGTATAAGGAAACGCATAGGTATTCCAGGAGACTCTCAAAGCTAATCATTCAAAAGAACGTCGAGATCGAGGGTTTGAAACTCGAGGTGAAGTTCGAGCTGGAGAGACTCCAGAATCAAGAGGTCGAAATAGGTAATACACATCCCCGAGTCATATCTATTTTCGCATATTCAAGTAACATGTTTATGTGATAACCCTCTGTTGCCAAAATAGACGAGCTGAAGAGGGAATCAATGGAGGTGAAGCAGCAATGGTCAGGGTTTGAGGCAAGTGCAAAGTTGTATTGGCCTCCTTGTCGGCTCGAGTCACCACATTAGAGAAGGACAACAAAGCTATGTCTGAGGAGTCTTCGGCTGCGGGAGGAGAACGAGGAAGTGCAGCAGCTTCGTCAAAACAATAAGGCCTTAACCACAGAGATTGAGAAGCTACAGGAAGAGAATGGGAGGGCGCAATTCCTGATTAAGGAGAACGAAGAGTTCAGAAAACATCTTGAGTCAAATCGTATTGAGCTCGAGTAGGAGAGTAAGGATAAGGAGGCAGCGGAAGCTTCGAATAGGGAAGTTCTGGGTTAGGTGAAAGGCGTAAAGTCGAGTTAGAGGCCCAGATGGAAAGACTTAGAGCTGAAGTTGGCAAGGCTTAGGGGAACGTTGAGCTGGAGACAGCGGTGTAGGGCTTCTATGTCAAGACACTTCGATTCCACGGAATCTCGTGGGTCAAAGATTACGCCTGCACATTGGCTTAAGCTTAGGAAAAGCTGGTGGAGTACAAAGCTAAGTGTAACAACCTAGAATTTGAAAAGTCAGTGTATACGACTTAAGCAGGATAATTATATGGACGTAGCGGAAATGATAAACTAGCTAATAGTTACGAAGGTAAAAAGCTATGTTATAGTAATATATCAAAAATAAATACAATAAGAAATGACACCAGGAATTTTATACTGGTTCGGACTTCCCGCCCTACGTCTAGTCCTGAAGCACTCTTCGGAATTCACTATCACGCCCTCTCTTACCCCGGAGGAATAGGCCAGTACACCCGAGCCCCAACAAGGATGCCTCTCGCCTGAGCAACTACACAGGACTTCAACATTTACAAGTGTTTTGACTTCTGCTTTGTGTTCTTTGATCAACACGGATAGTCAACGGTTTAAGTACACCCTTCCTATAATCTTATCCTCGAGTATATGATTTGAATACAAAGATTTAAGGAAGATTGTTGCTTGTTGAATCAAGATATATGAAATGTTATCAAGGATTCAACAAGTAACTTGAAATTGAGAGAGCTTTTGTTTGCAATGAATATAGAAGTATAAATCAGAGAATAGAGAGAATGGAATAAAATTCAATGATTGTACATCATGTTTGAAGTGTTTATATAATGGTAGAAAGGTAGCAACTCTTCATGAAGAGTTTTAACCAAAAGGAGCTTCCATTTCCTTTCAGAAATGAAGAAATTTCTCTTCATGAATGAAGACAACCTTTCAAAAAATATGTGTTGTTTCGAATCAGTTAACTGATTAAAATTCATCAGTCGACTGGTTGAAAATGTATGAATTCGTACATATTAAAAATATTCAGAAACTAGTTGTTATTGGGACAAAATTTGTCTGACCAGTCGGCTAGTTGATTCTGAACCAGTCGACTAGTTCAGGCATTTTTGGTCCAGTCAAACTGTTTCATGTCATTTTAAATATATATGCTTTGTTTTGTAAATTCGTGTAATACTTGAGAATAGATTTTAACATAATTTTAACACGACTCTCTCTCTCTCTCTCTATATATATATATATATATATATATATATATATAAATATATATATATATACCTTATCTCTATGACATGATTCGATTGCACTTCTCTTTGTTGGCATTAATCAAATCTTGTTTTCAACATTCTCCCCTTTTTTGATTGATGACAACATATCTGATTTTCTCCCCCTAAATCTCTGCAATATTTTGTTAGTGCATATATATATATATATATATATAAATAAATAAACTTACCATTTGATTCCTACGCCAAAATGTTAGCACATACATTCCCAATAATAGAATCAATATATATAAATAAATCCATCATGAGATTCATCATAAGAGAAATATTTCTCCCCCTTTGTCATCGATTAAAAAGTAATTAAACCATAATAAGCATAGAGTAATCGAATAAAGGTCATGGAACCAAAACGAAACATAGTTATTACATGCATAATGTTTTAACACAACCAAAACATGAAATTCCCTACCGTAAGTTTTACAGAACCAAAAGCAAACAAACCATCAAGTTCCAAAAACTAAAACATACTTAATATAAATGACACAAATATAGTACTCCTAAGTTAGATTTCATTGGATTTGGTACTTTCAAAAGAGGTCCAACTGATAGGAGATATAGGTCGTTTTTTGGATCCGTCACATGGCTAGTAGCCGCAAGAGAGCATGAAATCGATTTCCACATCCTTCCAAGAAAATTCTTGACTTTGTCAAACTTTTTATCCATTTTCTTGTCCATTCTTTTAAGCCTTTCTTCTAAAAGAAGTTGGTTGCGCGCAACTACATTAAGTGCTTGTCTTGACGTCTGAGATGGTTCCGTTAGTCAGACATCTTCAGGATTGGCATGAGCAGTACTTTATGATGGTTGATTCAAACTTCTCTTTCTTTCTTTGCATCCGGAGTATATCCAGTTCTGTAATCTTTCCATCATAGCGTTGGTTATTTAGTCGGAGTAGGGGATGTGATAATATTAATCGAATCGGATGAAGTTTTCTCAGAGTATATGGTTGGAGTTGATGGGGAACTCTCTTTCTTTGACATAATATAAGAAGGTTTTTGGTTATGGTTTTCCTATTTGTTTTAAAGCAAAAACACTTTTCTCTAGAATTTATACAATAGTATGTACTAAATATAGTATATCAAATGAATGACAAAGCTAATATTAACCATTCTTTTATAACCGAAATAAATTTGCTAAAAACTAGGTATTTAATGAATGGTTTGTATGTTAGATAATATGCTTAAATACAATATGTCTATTTTAGTTAAGTAGCAACTATATTAAGTAACTATACATATAAAAGGAGCATTTTTAGATGTATATGTTTAACTAAAGAATAACTTACAGAAATGAGTGAGTATTAAAGAACTTCTTTTAGTTCTAGTTAGTCACTGACATAGATTTTTGTGGTACCTGCAAAAATAGAATTTAGAATGGTACTCACTTCCTCCATTAGGGTCCTTATGTGTTAAATCTGAGGAAGCCAAACCCAAGAGGGTTCAGGATCCTTTTTGAAAAAATAATTATCATTATAATGAACATAATCTAATTTTTTAAAAATATATTTGTTCCTAATAAGTACATTATTTGTTTTCAGAATCCATGTACTAATATTTCCCGTGTATTTTTTCTTAGTAATCTACTAGAAATTTCTGGTTTAATATTAGAAGTTTTAGAACCAGATTTCCTTTTTGATTTAACTTTTTGATTATATCCGAGTCCTTTTTTTACTAAAACCGGTTGAGAGTTTTCTAATATTTTAGATAAATTATCTCTACCTTTGTTAAAATTGTTAACATTTTTGGAAATGCTTTCTAACTTATTTTTTTAACTAGAATTTTCTAACTCTAAAATTTTAATTTTAGTATTTAAATCATGATTTTCAGAAGTTAATAATCCGCTTTTATTCTTTTGAGTCTCGATTTCTTGACTCAACATAGAAATTTGAGAATTTGCAACTACAAGAGATTCTTGTAATTTTCAAATCTCATCTTCTATTTTTTTTCATCTTTTAAAAGATCTCTTTCAAATTCTGCTTTCTTTTTTATCTTCATTAACTTGTTTAAAATTTTTCTTAAACATTTTCCTAGATTCTAGAATTTCAGTATTAATTTCTACTAATTCATCAAAATTAAAATCACTTACATCATTATCCTTAGCCATGAAGCATACGTTTGCTTGCTCACTTTCACTGTCGTTGTCACTTTCAAAAGATGAATCTGAGTTATCCCAAGTGACTGAAAAAGCTCGTCTCTTTGATTTTTCCTTTTTGCGATTTTTCTTCAATTCTAGACAATTCTTTTGATATTATCCGGTCTTGTGACAATTGAAGCATTCTATCAGTGCAGGATAAGGCTCTTTTGATGAATTCATTTTCAGATTTTTGCTTTGGCCTTTTCTGTATTTTAGAAACTTTCTAAATTCTTTGCTGCAAAAGCAATATTTTCTTCATCTGAATCTGAATCTTCTTTCTCAGCATGGAAAGCTAAAATTTTCTTATCTTGTACCTGTGCTTTCTTTGCCTGTAAGTTTACTTCATACGACATAAGATTATCGATTAACTCTTCAGGTTTCATGGTAAAGAGATCATTAGCTTCTTCGATTGCTAACACTTTTCTCTCCCATTCGTCCGTTAAAGAGTTCAAAATTTTTGACACTACATCGAAATCGGAATACTTTTCTCCTAATCCTAACAAAGAGTGATAAATGTTTTGGAAACATGAATACATAACATTTATGGATTCATTTTCATTCATCTTAAAAAATTTAAACTGATTCTTAAACATACATGTTTTGCTTTGTTTAACCTTATTAGTTCCTTCATGAGTAATTTTGAGTGTTCTCCAGATTTCATATGCTGTGTTGCACATACAAATCCTATTAAACTCATTTCTATCTAAAGCACAATGCAACATATTCATAGCCTTAGCATTGGCAGTAACCTCTACTTTTTCAGATGCAGACCATTTAGAATATACTGTAGTAGGTTGTGTGTACCCTTTTTGTGTAATGTTCCATGCATCATAACTATTTGCATGCATGTATATCCTCATTCGTGTAGCCCAACAACTATAATTCATGTCGTTAAAGAAGGGTGGTCTTGTTGAGATTGGCCTTCAATATATCCGGTGTTATTGCTAGTACTAGTGGTATAATCCATATTGTCTAAATATTAAATAACAGTTTTACGGTTAAATGATGGCCTTGCTCTGATACCAAATGAAAAGTCGGTGTATACGACTTAAGAAGGATACTTGTATGGATGTAGCAGAAATGATAAACTAGCTAATAGTTACGTAGGTAAAAAGATATGCTATAGTAATATATCAAAAATAAATGCAATAAGAAATGACACTAGGAATTTTATACTGGTTTGGACTTCCCGCCCTACGTCCAATCTCGAAGCTCCTCTTCAGAATTCACTATCATGCCCTCTCTTAACCCGGAGGAATAGGTCAGTACACTCGAGCCCCAACAAGGATGCCTCTCGCTTGAGCAACTACACAGGACTTCAATAATTACAAGTGTTTTGACTTCTGCTTTGTGTTCCTTGATCAACAGGGATAGTCAACGATTTAAGTACACCTTTCCTATAATCTTATCGTCGAGTATATGATCTGAATATAAAGATTTAAGGAAGATTGTTGCTTGTCGAATCAAGATATATGAAATGTTATCAAGGATTCAACATGCAACTTGAAATTGAGAGAGCTTTTGTTTGCGATGAATATAGAAGTACAATAGAGAGAATGGAATAAAATTCAATGATTGTAAATCATGTTTGAAGTATTTATATAATGGTAGAAAGGTAGCAATTCTTCATAAAGAGTTTTAACCAAAAGAAGCTTCCATTTCCTTTCAGAAATGAAGAGATTTCTCTTCATGAATGAAGACAACCTTTCAGAAAATATGTGTTGTTTCGAATCAGTTGACTGATTAAAATTCATTTGTCGACTGGTTGAAAATGTATGAAATCGTATATATTAAAATATTCAGAAACTAGCCGTTACTGGGACAAAATTTGTCTGACCAGTCGACTGGTTGATTTTGAACCAGTCGACTGGTTCAGGCATTTTTCGCCCAGTCAGACTGTTTCAAGTCATTATATATATATATATATATGTTTTGTTTTGTAAATTCACGTTATACTTGAGGATAGATTTTAACATAATTCTAACACGACTCAATATATATATATATATATATATATATATATATATACATATAAACCTTATCTCTATGACATGATTTCCATTGCACTTCCCTTTGTTGGCATTAATCAAAATCTTGTTTTCAGCAGAATTTTGATGATAAATTAGTTGTTTAATTTGATTCTCAATATAGAAATTTGTGTAAATGATGGAATTTGACCATGAAACTTTAACCGTTGTGTTCGTCTTGGAATTCTGGTTAACTTTCATGTTTAGAGTTTCGTGAACAGAGTCCGTATGAAAAGGTTACGAACGAAACACCAAAAATGGACATAAATAAATAAAACAAAATATTATATACGTAGTAGTTATTAATTCCCCTAGCCACCTCATTGCCAGCTCGACCGGGGCGGTCGACCGATGACTACGACCGTTTGGTCGAGCCAGGCAATGACGGCTAGGGTTTTGCTAAATATAAATTATTATATACGACCGGATGTTAAATTAATCAAATCTAACGGTTCATGGCCAATTCCACCCCTATAAATAAAGGGGTAAGGCCTCATTTTTTTGGACATAAATCTGTGGGTAGCAGCGAAACTCTGTCATTTCCCTTTCTCTTCCAATCAATTTCTAAATCAAAAATAGGTTCATATACAATCAATCAAATATAAATTATTCAAATTTGTGAGGGATTATCAGAATCAGTTGGAGAAGGATGTGACTTGACATCTAAGCTATTCTTCATCATATTCTCCCTACTTTTCCTATTTTCTTGCAGGTCTACAGATCTGAAATTCCTTTTTCAGAATAATTGTAGATCTGTAAGAAATTGGGGACTGTAGGCCTAAAAGATTATTCAGATTTCAGATTTGGATGCTTTCAAGTGAGTGGGAAATTTATATACAAAATAACAATAGCCTAATTATCTCATTTGCATTAGATCTTAAAATATGTGCCTAACTTTTATCAAATATGTTTATAACTTTGTAAAACCTGAAATGATTCCTATCAGATCTAGTTATGAATATTGTCAAAAACCTGGAAGTTAGATTTATGATCTTGAATAATATTATTTTTAGGCTTGCTTAATTGTCTATACGTATTGCCTACAGTTGTGTTTGAAAATGTACTGGGATTATTGTAAAAACGCTGTAGATCTAGGAATCGGTCCCAAAAACCATTGTTAAGATGTTGTTTGTTATATATCCCTAGTTTTATTGTTAAACAGTGAATTTTGTAATTTTGATTAAAAAGATACAGCCTGTTTGTATTCAATTCTGTTGGGGTTTATCTTAGTTATTGTAATTTGTGCCTTTTTGTTCTTTTTAACCAAAGAGACATTATTTCAAACCAATAAGAAACATGTCAAATATTGAAAAAGGGAAAGGTTGTGTAAATTCACGTACAAATGTAAATAGATAATATTTGTGCATAGTTTACATCAACTATTCCAAAACACACCTAATATATATTTCTTGTGGTTTGAAATGTGTCTATTCTAATATTCAGGCATTAGTTACAATAACTATAATCGATAGTCTTTTGTAAGATTTATAACCTTATTCCAAGATTGAATACAAAAAGGAATGTTGGGTTGCTAGTTGAACCAAATTGTCAAACTTAACGAAAACAGAAATAAAAGAAAATAACTATGTTAACCGCATGAAAATATAAACATAAATATATCTATACATTATTCGTCTGAATCTACGTAAATAATGATATATATATATATATATATTAATGGATGTTTGAATGAATTAATTATACATGAAAATGTAATCCATATTAAATGAATATATTTGTGGTGACTGTTGTAGCAATTAGTGTAATTGATTGTTATAAATGGGGACATAAATAAATTAATAGCTATTGTAACCGTCGTTGATTAGGGAAAACAATTTAATTAAGCACCTAAGCCTAACGGTTACAATTCCTAAATTGGCTAGGGTTAATGTTGTAAACCTCAATTAGGGAATTTAATTATAACCGCACTAAGACACAAGGTTAAGCTCAACTTGTGGTAGAAGTCTTCCCCGGAACCGCCCGACAAATCCAGCATCCACAAGTGGTCGGCTTAACATGAGGGGTTTGGTGCATATATATAAATATATATATATATATATATATATATATATATATATATATGTGTATACAATAGGCAATAAATAAATAAATAATTAGTAGTGTATGTTGGGGTACAACAAATAGATATTTTAGGACTGGTATAATAAGGATATTTCATTGTTAATTAATGTCTAATGAAAATTATGACCATTTAGGCTCATAAATGACATTAATTATAATTAATGAAAATAAATGATAATTAAGGATAATTAATGTCTTAGGAATTATGACCACTAGGTTCATAAATGACATTAATTATAATCAGTGACAGTAAAAAACAATTAAAAGATAAATTGTTGCCTTAGGAAAATATGATTGTTATGGTCACAAAAAGCAATAATCCTATTAAATAAAAACAATGAAATAAAAAGGGGAATAATGGGTGTTGATTGCCATTTTAAATACTAAGTCCAATAGGGAAGATAATTAAATAAATACCCTTAACTTTCCTTATTTATACCAATTAATATAAAATTCATAATTAAAAGTTAAAGTGGGCTTTGTAGGTACAGAAGCTAGTTATTGTTTACCATAGAAGCCCATGACGATAACTAATTGTGTACGTATGGTATTGTAAAGAGAAACTAAACGGGAATAACTAAATAACGTAGCCTTCTTTGGGATTAAGGTCTTAAGTGGTTATTTCCACCTATAAAAGGTATTAAGTGATCGTGTAGCCCACCTCCCATAAATAGAAGTATTAAAGGCTAATTGGGTGCGGGCTTGATAATCTTTGTGAGTAGTCCACTTCCTCGAGTCTTAAGTGGCTTTGGGTCGAGGAGTCCACCAAGGAATAGGTCATCCAGTTAGGGGTCTTAAATTGTGTGCAGATCCTACCTAAACCTGGAGTTACAAACGTCCTGTATGGTCATTCCATAGGACTACCTATCCTATGGGAAGTATTAAGCGGCTAAGGAGATTATACAATAAGGCCAGTTAGATAGTAACAACCTTAAGTGACCTCTTACTATCTCTCGCTTTATGCGAGGCATAGTTTTATATGTGTGAATGGCAGAAGCCTTAACTAGTAGGGCCCTGTAGATAGTGTCCCCTAGTTTATTATAATGTTGAATAAATCATCGAGAGGTATTAGATGAACAATAGGTCCTCCTAGCGTATTAAGCGACCGTAGGAATCCACCCTATCTATCATTCGATAGTGAGGCGTTAAGTGGCTACGTATACACATGTGAATAAATAAACAAACTCCATAGTTGGGGAGTTCACTTATTGGTTTAATAATTAGTTTAAAGGCTTCATAAATATATGTGTAGACTTTCTATCTTAGTATCGATATCATTGGGAATACTACCTTGGAAAGGTTAGTTAGAGTCATGCGTAAATGTTTTACAAGGTTAGGTTAGAATTTCTAGCCTTGGTAGGCATATATATTGGGTTGAACCAGACGGGATACATCTGCGTATTGTAATATGTGTTGTACTTTTGTTCACCTGAACTTGTTGTTCTGACCCCCTCCTCATTACAACATCCCATTTTTTCTAGAGAAGGTAGGGTTCTCACAGGTGTTTAGGTTTTGCTTTATGTTCTCGTTCTATCTCATGCTCGGAATTGGCAAAGTGACTTACTTTCAAAATGGTAGTTCCTTGAGTAAATACTAGTCTATCCTATTTGTTTCTGCTGTGAGTTATTTTATCGTACTATGATTATGCTCATGCCCATTTATTTGCAGGCACCAGATTTACACGCTCCATGCTTGAATGTGTTCGAGTTTAGATTTTTGTTGAAATTTAGGCTCAGAAAAGTGTGGGGTGTTACACCAAGGTCCAAGAGGTGGAAACGGTGTATGAGGCAGCGCTGATGGCTCAATACTTAACAAGCGAAGAGCGAGCGCCAGGTGTTGGTAGAAGGCAGGGTAACGCCGAGGCGGAGGAGGCAGAGTGGCTTGCTGCTGAGAAGGGGAAAGCTATTGTTACTGAGAGTGTGGTGATCACTCATGAATTTGGAGTTGGTAGTTCCTAACAGCAGCGAGTCATTCTGCTTGGTTCCACTGGCGTTCCGTCCGTGCCAACTCCCTATGTTACATAATATGATCCTGATTATCTGGGGTTGGAGCACTGACACTACCTTTCACCAACAACTGAGAGCACATTGCCTATCGAAGTTACGTACCCAATGATGGAAGGTAAGTCCACTTCCTCAACTGTACTCAAAAGGATGGTAACACGAAGTGGAAGTTGACAAACTTGTTTTCTTCGTCATCGTGCAAGTTCCTCTGGAATAGGGTTGATAGCCGGTTATGAGCCAAAAGTGCATGCCGCGCCCGGGTTTGACGTGAAAGCTTAACGGAAACAACTGGGAGAGGATTTCAGTCATCTAAATATGTTTTCGGGACTCGAGTTAGGGGATATAGAAATGGAAGACGTCGATAAGCTTTTTTGGTAGAAGAAGAGAAAATAGGAGGTGGATCTACAAGGGACCAGATCGACAGAAGCGGCAAGGTAGTCTATTCATGAAATGGTCGAACATCAGAAAGCCAAAATGCTGGTGAAGTCAAAGGAGTGGGAAACCAATGAGGAAGCCGTTCTCAAGGCTCAGGAAGAGGTGAGGGAATAAGCCGAAGCAGATGCCCGGGATAAGGTTGAGGAAGCCGAAATAAGGCCAAGGAAGCAGTGACCCGGAAGAGGCCAGAGAAGGAGTCTGTGAGGCAAAGATTAAAGTGGAGTCGGAGGCTCAGAAGAAAGCCGAGAAGGACGCTAAGATGAAAGCTTATAGCGAGGTCAAGAAGGCCGAGATTACAGCCCTCACAGAGTTGGGAAAATCTATGTTGCTGGCACTTCCCATAGAGCCTCAGCCTAAACCCTTGAGGGTCGTGCCTGGCCCCGACGTGGAATTTGAAGTCACCGAGATTTCGAGAGACTTCTTGAAGAACTACTACTCGGAAGGGATCTAGAGTTTAAGATATGGTCACGCCTCCAGCCTACTCCACCGAATGGACAAAAGGAAAGCGGCGGGAGTAGCTTTAAAAGGAAAAGGAAGGAGGAGGAGGAGCTGGAGGATCCACCTGAATCTCGACGAAGAAGTAGATAGGTGGTCCTTTGGAATGATTGTTATAAGTAGATAGTTTTTTATTGTAAGCCGATAGAATGCGCAAGTACAACCCTCGCTTTTGGAGGCATGATATGGTTTTGATGTACATTGTGAAGTTAGAAAGAAAGATAGTTATATTTTGAATTATGAATGAAAGTTAGTGTAACACCCTATAAAATATACCCTAAATCGACATAGCTAATTAAATTAAATTTAAACCATAATAAATTAATAAAATATTAATGGGCTGAAAATAAGAATTTTGAATAAGTTGGAATTAGGCCGCAAGAGTATTATAGTTGTGTTCGTGGCGAGATTCTAATCCGTTTTCATATTTTATTTACGGAAAATGGAGTCTATATGCAAAAATTATTAATAAAACAAGTTGTGCGTAAATATTAATGCATAAGGTTTGAATTTCATATAAATAATTATATAAGTCTAGAATATATTAACTGAGATTAGCATGAAAAGAATATTCCTATTGAATTCAAATTTGTGTGTGTATAATTATATACAAGAGGGGACAAGAATAATCAACTTAAGGAAGGCAATCAATCAATTAAATCAATATTTATTTGTAGTCTAGTATCTTAACTAGCTCCAATACTCTAAGCCTAAATAGGTAGGGTGGACGGAACACTTTAAACTCCGTAGGTTTGAATTTCACTTTAAACATTCCCCAAATCAAACATGAATTCATTTCTTCTATTCGACTTCTCTTTCTATTAAAAAACAAAATAATGATTCATGTCATTCAACAAGTGCAAACAAGTGACCCAATCTTTCTAACTGTGGCGACTTTTACAATTCATCGAACATCTAAACTGCAATAAAGAAACAAAGTGGAAATGGAATCACCACTGCCAGATCTTAGTTCAACTCAATTAAACATCTTTTCAACGTCATCACAGAATACAACTAGCAGAACAAGCCAATTCCATCTCAATTTGACAGCAGCATCTCATCGATAACATCAATTTATGCTCAACCACAATTCCTAACCTTACGGGTATCGATAACAGCAAAACACATTTAACTCGTTATCATACAACAACCTAAACTTGTCTTCATAGTATGAATTGGACATCAACCATACGTTTTCACTGGTCTTTATACGCAAACAGATACAATCTCCAATAACTAATTGAAACGACCCGAACTTCCCCGGTCTTCGAAGAGAAGAGAAAGAACGAATTGTTTTGAGAACACGACAAAATAGAACGCGGACGGAAGAACATTTCGTTGTATTTACAACAATGCATCAGATTACAAGAATATACAGAGTATAAATGAATATTATACAACACAAATTATCAAAGATTACAATAAATTACATAGCAGCAGAAAATAATACAATACACAACTAGAAGAGATATACGGATACAAAGCTTTCCGGATATCATTCCAGCTGTAAACCAGGATCCTGGGGATATAAATCTGCAAAACCAAAACTACTAGCTGCCGTGTCAAAATAGGGCACCCAGAGTTTAGGTCAAAACAATAAACTCCAGGTCAGTCATGGGACTGGTGTGAGAACTAAAACAGTTATTGATCTTTGTTTTTAAAGATAGGTAAATCAAGGGACCACGCCGTATAACACGGAACGGGTTTCCTCCCAAGAATACCAGTGCATAAAACAAACAACGCAATGCTAAATAAAGAAAAATGAAGCTATTATAAGACCCAGGTCCCATCACACAATGCAACGCAAGCCGAAGGATAGGGTTTTTACCTTATAATAGCCAAAGAATGCTTGATACGTTTAAAAAAGATTATTTGATACTATTATAAGTGCATAGTGTATAAAACAACTTCAAATCATAAGTATCAATCATAGACGGCATAAGCGCCCCATCCCACTATGTCGCCATACTAGGCTATACAAATAAAACCGCAAATGTCACGTATTTGGAAGTTGGGTTTCCGTCTGCGAACCGAGGCCAGGGATCGTCCTATACCGATTCGAGACTGTCTAGCCCGAGCCTCAGGAACAGCCGCAACTGCCCCTTGGATCGTCAGGGCCGGTCCACCGATGTGGATTATTATGCCTGAACGCTACGTTTCCCCGCTCTTTGGGGCGTAAATGAGCCAATGAATGACTCCATCAGACCCGGATCGTCCGATCTAACCGAGGCGCCTCGCAACAGCAACAACCACACAGGTGAAAAGTATATAAATGTCAGGGCTGGTAGGTCACTGACACCACCCTAGCTAGAAAGAAACGCATGCCCTCCCTGAGGTCCTTTCCCGTTTCTGGTTCACAACCGGGGTGTGAGGCTCGCGAATTCACGTTACACAAAGCTATGCCACACAGGCGGTGCTTTGATCATCAACCATAAGACTTTGCTTTTCAATAGAAGCCTTGATCATTTGCCACTTAGGCATGCCACACAGGCAATTCACTCTATGCGTTTGATATCCATCAGTATATAACCCCTGAGCTCGTGCGTCTCAGAGAAGGGCGTTAAGCAAAAGAATAAATTCTCTGCCGCCAAACAGATATATATTTAATAGAGATCAATCACACAGACTAAAATCCAATGTCAGACACACAGTCCATTTACAAGTCCGTTTTGGGTCTGAACGAAACCGGAGGCACCTAGTACCCCGCATATCCATCGATCTCCAAGTACGTCTGGACGATCACCAACTGTTTCCATCTTCTTGGGTGTACAGCCCAATCAAGATCATCAGTAATCACCCAAACGACGTGAAGACCTCCGGTCTTCGACCATCGTCTTCATCTTCGACTTATTGTCGTATCAGTTATTCAGAATGGGATAAACCCGGTATTTCCGAATAACTCGCGTATATTTTAAATAAGTGTTACACAAGCACACATACGCATCATTCCAATTCATCAGTCACTAACCGTAAATTAATCAAGAGAATGATTTCCCAAATTTTAACCCTGAAGGCCGAAACCAACATCAGATCAATATCCAGAAAACCATTCTGCTTGGCTAACCGACCGTTAGTTTCTAAATTTCACATTCATAGGGAAAGGTTCCCATTAATTTTATCAAAGATAAACTCCTTGAATTTATTCTCTAATCTTCTTTTGAATTTCGATTCAACTAGTCGAGATTAACGAACCTTACCGAAGTAATCATTTGTTTTAATTTCCCCATCCCAACCTATTCATCCCATGAAGTAAAACTGGTCATACTTCATATCTAACACCACGGTGTTATCGGTAAATTCAATTACTATTTCACGTTCAAATCTGATTAAAGATTTAACTAACGCCTAGAGCAAAACTGGTGATATTCCATCCTCGATCACTTTCTAAATTTGATAATTTAAATTATAAATTCACATTTCAATTTAAATGTAGATTCATTAAAACTCCTTTTACTGGGTTAAAGAACTAGTGTCATTTAAAACACAGTTCACGATAAACCCAAATCACATTCTATTTATTATCGGGTTAAAGAACTAGTGTTATTTAAAAGCACCGTTCACGATAAACCCACAAATCAATTCTATTTAAAACCCGTTTCAAATCCAATTTATTTATTTAGAAATAAATGGTTTTTAATCTCAGTTCAAAACTAGTTCATTTCGGTAAAAATCTATTTTTATCTTTTTAAATATGGAGTTTTTCATCCCAATTCTTCCCAAATCATTTCTTATGATTTTACATAAATTATTACTATTTTTAATAATTTTATCAAGGCTCGTACAGTCGATTTCCATCAACGGCCATCGAACTGCACATACAGCGACCTTTTTCAAATTTGATTTGGACGTATCTCCAAATCCAACCGTTAGATTTCAAATTTCTAATATTCATTAGAAAGCTCTTTTCTATTCAATTCAATTTTATTCGAATTCGTTTTCTTTTCAATTCAATTCGAATTCGTTTTCTATTCGATTCAATTCGAATTGGTTTTCGATTCAATTCAATTCGAATTCGTTTTCTATTCGATTCAATTCAAATTCGTTTTCTTTTCAATTCAATTCGAATTCGTTTTCTATTCGATTCAATTCAAATTGGTTTTCGATTCAATTCGATTCAAATTTCATTTCAAAATATTCGATTTCGAAATCACGTTTATATTCATTTTAAAATGAATAAAATCGATATAAATATCGTTCACGTCAAAATGGCGTCAATCTAATCAACACGGCTTCATATATTTCTATTTTCAAATATTTTATTTCAAATATTTCTATTTCAAAATATTTCTATTTCAAATATTTCTGTTTCAAATATTTCTATTTTCAAATATTCTATTTCAAATATTTCTATTTCAAATATTTCTATTTCAAAATATTTCTATTTCAAATATTTCTATTTCAAATATTTCTATTATCAAAATGTTTCGTTTAACACATGACTAATCTCAACGGATGAGTACTGTCAACACGTGAACCTTTATTTTATATTGATAAAGATGTAAATTTTATTATTAAAATATTTCGTTCAACACATGACTAATCTCAACGGATGAGTACAGTCAACACATGAACCTTTATTTTATAATATTCTTTATTTTTCCGATTGGAATGAGGCCCAATCAATTACTATATAAAGTTAATTATATGAATTCCATATAACAAATGTATATAATAGCAACGATAAATAATCAACCATCATCCAAAGTGCACTACACTGTATAAGCATCAAATATAGATATCTAACGCTTATAACAGCCTGTCAATCAATCGATTGACATACAACTAATTATTGGGATCAGTGTATACCGTATTTTATCCCAATATCCATGTGGGGTTTCAAACAATCAAACACAGATTTTTATTTGTGCAGTTGGGCGATGTGTAAAATTTATCGACCCAATCAATATCAGTCAAATCAATGTATATAAACAAATCGGCCGATTTGTTTATAAATATTTATTTATTCACTTTCACGTTAAAAATTATATTTTTAACGATAAAATATTTTATTTTAACACATGAGTTTTTATTCAGTTCATTTACAAAATAAAAATGATATTTTTATTTTCCTAACTTATTTTAGAAAATTTCGGCGGCATAACGGCACGATACTAGAAACGGGACAAGGCCTAGCCTTATCCCTAGTCTAGTGAAGGCCCACACCATTCACACATCAATCAAATCAATTTCATTTCACCAAACAATTCAATTCAAACCAAATAATCTAACCAACTACACAACCAAACAATTAAACAAACAAGCCATCCATGGTCTGTGGATGACGGGTGTCGGGTGCTACTAAACACCGTCTGCATCCTAGCATATATATATAACTAGAAGAAGAAATTGAAAGGTGAGAAATTCTCACAGAAAGCTAAATCCAACGCCACGACTCTTCTTATGTAGAAATCTTCACCGTTCTTGCCTCTTGTCATTTTCTCTGCCCGTATTCTCTACATATGTAAAAATCACATTTTTACTTCGCTATTCAATATATAAAAATCGAATTTTTACTTCGCTATTCAATATATAAAAATCGAATTTTTACTTCGCTATTCAATATATAAAAATTGAATTTTTACTATGCTATTCAATAAATAAAAATCGAATTTTTACCTTGTTATTCAATATAGAAAAATCTAATTTTTACCTTGTTATTCAAAATAGAAAAATCTAATTTTTACCTTGTTATTCAATATAGAAAAATCTAATTTTTACTATGCTATTCAAAGTTAAAAATATCATCTTTCTTTGATTAGAAATCATATATTTTTCCCTTTGAAAGATCAAATCTTTTAACTTCTAAAAATTCAGTCTTTTTACTTCTTCTTTACATAAGATAAAAATCATGTTTTTATTATCCTAAAAATATAATTATCATGCCTTTCTTGTATATAAAAACCATATTTTTATACTGCTATTTTCACAATAAAAATCAAAACTTTATATGTTATACATCATAATAAAAATCAGATTTTTATCACTTCAACTTCATATTAAAAATCTTTTCTTTCTTTTGCTAATGAACAAATAAAAATCATTTCTTTTTATAAAAATAAAATGTGTTTTCTTTTCTATAAATTAAAACTGATTTATATAGTATTAATTAGGATTTTTAAACAATTTAAATAGCAGAAGAAAAGTAAAAAGAAATACCTTTCTCTGTACAAAAAAAAGAATATCCGTCGAACCCTTCATCATCTGCGCCTCCTCAGATGGCCGGAGCCACACCTGGATGCATCCCATCGTCGGCGGTTTTCAGATCGGGTCGGGGAGGGTTTTGGAGAAACGGCTTCAAGCAGAAGAGGAGAGAGAGAAGCGAGAGGGGGTCGAGGCTGGAGATCGCCTGAAGCGCTCGAAGGGGGGGGGGCTACTTCTCATCGCAGTGGTGCGGGGGTTAGGGCAGGCGTCGGCTTCGTGAAATGGGGGGCTCGCGCTTCGATTGGAAGGGATGAGGGGGAAGAGCTGAGGGCGGAGGAGAAGATGGCCAGCGGAGGAGAAGATGGCCAGCGGAGGGGTTGGCGATGGCGACAGAGGAGGGTTGAGCGGCGGATTCCATCGAGCGTTTCTTTTCTTTTTCCTCTTGCTATCTGAACTGATAAGGGAGGAGGGGAAAAGAAAGAAAAGGGGGGTCTATATGTAAATATATATTTTATTATATTATTAATTTCAAAAAAAGTACCTTTTATATTTGAACTCGAAATGAGACCCACCACCTGTCGTTACTAGCTAATTACCCCCATTTCGAACACAATGGGATATGTATCGTAGGCTGATTCGATCGTTTCGATCAGTTTCCGTCAAAGTCAACATATAACTCTATATATTGAATTTGAACGTACATTTCAATTTACCGGGGCCACATACTAACTCGAAAAATTCCAGGAAAATATTTTCTAGCTTCGTATTGACGATACGGTCCTAACAAAACTAGTTTCGTTGAATTCTGAGACCATTGGAAAAATGGCCATTTTCCAGTCAATTAAAATCAACTGAAACTAGTCAAACGCGTTTTCCTTTGCCACGCTCACATATTGAATCGAAAAATTATGAAATTTGAAACCTAGCAATAATTTGACAACACGGATCCAACAAAAGTTGTTTCGTCAAAATCCGAGGTCGTTTGCAAAATGGCCATTTTTAAGGGCCTGAATTCCATAGCGACTATTCTGAAATTTCAACTGGACATATCTTTTGATCCCCACTATGAAATTTTGATTTTTCGGATTCGTTGGAAAGATATTATCAAATAGATCCTATGATTTTTGGTTTCACTAAAATCTGGATTGTTTTGCACCCGGAACATTCAATTGAAGTTTGAAATCGAATTATCGAACTACCGCGCCATTTTCAATTCTATTTATAATTATATATAAATATTTATATTCTATCGACGAACTATATAATATATACGTTCGAATTCTATTCAAAATAAATTTCTCGTCGATATTATTTAAAATAATTTATTTTAAATAATCAAAATTCGCTAAAATTGCCAAAATAAAAAAATTTAAACTGGCCCAGATTTTCGGGTTGTTACAATCTCCCCCACTTAAAACTTTTCGTCCCCGAAAAGGAACAAAGTCGAAAGTGGTTTGATTAATCAACTCTACGTTCGATCTGGCTTACATTCTCCAACTTTTCAGTTTCTGAGAATTTTCAAAAATTTCAAAAATTTGGCTAACACCCTAAATTTTCGAAAAAATTCGCCATAACCTCCCCTATACCGGGAGCCACGGGAAAATCCCGAAATTGCCATACAGGCCTTCTGATCTCAAAAAGAAAAAGAAAAAGCCAAGCGGCTAGCCAGTAGGCTCATAAAATCATCATCACCCAAACAAAACAGTAAATTATAGTAAACATGTACCTATTTGTCGGGCAAACAAATT
This sequence comes from Allium sativum, assembly GCA_030737875.1. Taxonomy (NCBI): domain Eukaryota; kingdom Viridiplantae; phylum Streptophyta; class Magnoliopsida; order Asparagales; family Amaryllidaceae; genus Allium; species Allium sativum. The sequence continues at coordinate 953,691,003 of CM060913.1, forward strand.
TTATTCTCTGCTCTAGCCTCCTTGCTATGACCTGTTCAATGTAAGTACATGTATATGCAAGCAAATGCGGCTAATTTTCAATACAATTCAATATTTGATACAATTAGGCGTAATGGTTCAAAATTATCAAACAATTAAACAAACAACACAAACATCAATCAATTAGTGGATTAGAGTTTCAAATTCATAATTTTTTTATATATATACTAAAATCCCATTTTTGATGCCAAATCACAACAATAAGCACTATCTAGTTTTGGTTCTCACACCAGTCTAATGGAAATAAATAGGAATCCCACCTTCGAAACTCGAACATAAATGTTGATGATGCGATCGCTATCATCAATATCATCTCCGGGCGACTAGAGTGTGATGCTATATCTATCCAATATATTAAAACTTTTAATATACGTTTGCAAGGCGTATATGCAAAATCTTTATATACTGAATTGTCCAAAATCAATATAAATAAATTATTCAAATACGTGTAAAACGATTTAAATTTCAAAACAGAATTGTTTTCATTTGAAAAATATACTCTTCACACTCGTTCTAGGATACTACTGATCCCAGCTCTAACGAGTCATTCTCATTGGATATTACTAATCCAATATCTGATGAATTCTTTCGTATGGTTCTAATGTGCCTTGTTCTCTGAGCTTTGTAAACCAAAGCTCTGATACCACGCTGAAACGACCCGAACTTCCCCGGTCTCCGAAGAGAAGAGAAAGAACGAATTATTTTGAGAACAAGACAAAATGGAACGCGGACGGAAGAACATTTCGTTGTATTTACAACAATGCATCAGATTACAAGAATATACAGAGTATAAATGAATATTATACAACACAAATGATCAGAGATTACAATAAATTACATAGCAGTGGAAAATAATACAATACACAACTAGAAGAGATATACGGATACAAAGCTTTCCGCATATCATTCCAGCTGTAAACCAGGATCCTGTGGATATAAATCTGCAAAACCAAAACTACTAGCTGCCCGTGTCAAAATAGGGCACCCAGAGTTTAGGTCAAAACAATAAACTCCAGGTCAGTCATGGGACTGGTGTGAGAACTAAAACAGTTATTGATCTTTGTTTTTAAAGTTAGGTAAATCAAGGGACCACGCCGTATAACACTGAACGGGTTTCCTCCCAAGAATACCAGTGCATAAAACAAACAACGCAATGCTAAATAAAGAAAAATGAAGCTATTATAAGACCCAGGTCCCATCACACAATGCAATGCAAGCCGGAGGATAGGGTTTTTACCTTATAATAGCCAAAGAATGCTTGATACGTTTAAAAAAGATTATTTGATACTATTATAAGTGCATAGTGTATAAAACAACTTCAAATCATAAGTATCAATCATAGACGGCATAAGCGCCCCATCCCACTATGTCGCCATACTAGGCTCTACAAATAAAACCGCAAATGTCATGTATTTGAAAGTTGGGTTTCCGTCTGCGAACCGAGGCCAGGGATCGTCCTCTACCGATTCGAGACTGTCTAGCCCGAGCCTCAGGAACAGCCACAAATGCCCCTTGGATCGTCAGGGCCGGTCCACCGATGTGGATTATTATGCCTGAACACTACGTTTCCCCGCCCTTTGGGGCGTAAATGAGCCAACGAATGACTCCATCGGACCCGGATCGTCCGATCTAACCGAGGCGCCTCGCAACAGCAACAACCACACAGGTGAAAAGTATATAAATGTCAGGGCTGGTAGGTCACTGACACCACCCTAGCTAGAAAGAAACGCATGCCTTCCCTGAGGTCCTCTCCCGTTTCTGGTTCACAACCGGGGTGTGAGGCTCGCGAATTCACGTTACACAAAGCTATGCCACACAGGCGGTGCTTTGATCATCAACCACAAGACTTTGCTTTTCAACAGAAGCCTTGATCATTTGCCACTTAGGCATGCCACACAGGCAATTCACTCTATGCGTTTGATATCCATCAGTATATAACCCCTGAGCTCGTACGTCTCAGAGAAGGGCGTTAAGCAAAAGAATAAATTCTCTACCGCCAAACAGATATATATTTAATAGAGATCAATCACACACACTAAAATCCAATGTCAGACACACAGTCCATTTACAAGTCCGTTCTGGGTCTGAACGAAACTGGAGGCACATAGTACCCCGCATATCCATCGATCTCTAAGTACGTCTGGGCGATCACCAACTGTTTCCATCTTCTTGGGTGTACAGCCCAATCAAGATCATCAGTAATCACCCAAACGACGTGGAGACCTCCGATCTTCGACCATCGTCTTCATCTTCGACTTATCGTCGTATCATTTATTCAGAATGGAATAAACCCGGTCTTTCCGAATAACTCGCGTATATTTTAAATAAGTGTTACACAAACACACATACGCCTCATTCCAATTCATCAGTCACTAACCGTAAATTAATCAAGAGAATAATTTCCCAAATATTAACCCCGAAGGCCGAAACCAACATCAGATCAATATCCAGAAAACCATTCTGCTTGGCTAACCGACCGTTAGTTTCTAAATTTCACATTCATAGGGAAAGATTCCCATTAATTTTATCAAAGATAAACTCCTTGAATTTATTCTCTAATCTTCTTTTGAATTTCGATTCAACTAGTCGAGATTAACGAACCTTACCGAAGTAATCATTTGTTTTAATTTCCCCATCCCAACCTATTCATCCCATGAAGTAAAACTGGTCATACTTCATATCTAACACCACGGTGTTATCGGTAAATTCAATTACCATTTCACGTTCAAATCTGATTAAAGATTTAACTAATGCCTGGAGCAAAACTGGTGATACTCCATCCTCGATCACTTTCTAAATTTGATAATTTAAATTATCAATTCACATTTCAATTTAATTGCAGATTCATTAAAACTCCTTTTACTGGGTTAAAGAACTAGTGTCATTTAAAACACAGTTCACGATAAACCCAAATCACATTCTATTTATTATCGGGTTAAAGAACTAGTGTTATTTAAAAACGCCGTTCACGATAAACCCACAAATCAATTCTATTTAAAACCCGTTTCAAATCCAATTTATTTATTTAGAAATAAATGGGTTTTAATCTCAGTTCAAAACTAGTTCATTTCGATAAAAATCTATTTTTATCTTTTCAAATATGGAGTTTTTCATCCCAATTCTTCCCAAATCATTTCTTATGATTTTACATAAATTATTACTATTTTTAATAATTTTATCAAGGCCCGTACAGTCGATTTCTATCAACGGCCATCGAATTGCACTTACAGCGACCTTTTTCAAATTTTATTTGGACGTATCTCCAAATCCAACCGTTAGATTTCAAATTTCTTATATTCGTTAGAAAGCTCTTTTCGATACAAACCCAACGGTTCCAGTTTTAGGAGAATCCGACGGTCGGATCTCCCGTAATGTCCGTTTGAAATAAATGGTCGAAATTCACGAACTGCCGCGGCGCGGCGCATTCTATTCAGGCCAATATATTAAATATATAATATATATAATATATATTTCGTCGATTTCTATTTAAAACGAATTATATAAATAGTTTTGAATTCGTTTCAAAAACATTTTTCAACTTCCAATTCAATTCAAATCAAAATTAAATTTTGCTTTATAAATTCGTTTTAAAATTCATTTCTATTCAATTCAAATTTCAATTCAATTTAATTCGAATTCGTTTTCTTTTCAATTCAATTCGAATTCGTTTTCTATTCGATTCAATTCGAATTGGTTTTCGATTCAATTCAATTCGTTTTCTATTCGATTCAATTCAAATTCGTTTTCTTTTCAATTCAATTCGAATTCGTTTTCTATTCGATTCAATTCAAATTGGTTTTCGATTCAATTCGATTCAAATTTCATTTCAAAATATTCGATTTCGAAATCACGTTTATATTCATTTTAAAATGAATAAAATCGATATAAATATCGTTCACGTCAAAATGGCGTCAATCTAATCAACACGGCTTCATATATTTCTATTTTCAAATATTTTATTTCAAATATTTCTATTTCAAAATATTTCTATTTCAAATATTTCTATTTCAAATATTTCTATTTTCAAATATTCTATTTCAAATATTTCTATTACAAATATTTCTATTTCAAAATATTTCTATTTCAAATATTTCTATTTCAAATATTTCTATTATCAAAATGTTTCGTTCAACACATGACTAATCTCAACGGATGAGTACTGTCAACACGTGAACCTTTATTTTATATTGATAAAGATGTAAATTTTGTTATTAAAATATTTCGTTCAACACATGACTAATCTCAACGGGTGAGTACGGTCAACACACGAACCTTTGTTTTATAATATTCTTTATTTTTCCGATTGGAATGAGGCCCAATCAATTACCATATAAAGTTAATTATATGGATTCCATACAACAAATGTATATAATAACAACGATAAATAATCAACCATCATCCAAAGTGCACTACACTGTATAAGCATCAAATATAGATATCTAACGCTTATAACAGCCTATCAATCAATCAATCGACATACAACTAATTATTGGGATTAGTGTATACCGTATTTTATCCCAATACCCGTGTGGGGTTTCAAACAATCAAACACAGATTTTTATTTGTGCAGTTGGGCGATGTGTAAAATTTATCGACCCAATCAATATCAGTCAAATCAGTGTATATAAACAAATCGGCTGATTTGTTTATAAATATTTATTTATTCACTTTCACGTTAAAAATTATATTTTTAACGATAAAATATTTTATTTTAACACATGAGTTTTTATTCAGTTCATTTATAAAATAAAAATCATAATTTTATTTTCCTAACTTATTTTAGAAAATTTCGGCGGCATAACGGCACGATACTAGAAACGGGACAAGGCCTAGCCTTATCCCTGGTCTAGTGAAGGCCCATGCCATTCACACATCAATCAAATAAATTTCATTTCACCAAACAATTTAATTCAAATCAAATAATCTAACCAATTACACAACCAAACAATTAAACAAACAAGCCATCCATGGTCTGTGGATGACGGGTGTCGGGTGCTACTAAACACCGTCTGCATCCTAGTACATATATATAACTAGAAAAAGAAATTGAAAGGTGAGAAATTCTCACAGAAAGCTAAATCCAACGCCACGACTCTTCTTATGTAGAAATCTTCGCCGTTCTTGCCTCTTGTCATTTTCTCTGCCCGTATTCTCTACATATGTAAAAATCACATTTTTACTTCGCTATTCAATATATAAGAATCGAATTTTTACTTCGCTATTCAATATATAAAAATCGAATTTTTACTTCGCTATTCAATATATAAAAATCGAATTTTTACTATGCTATTCAATATATAAAAATCGAATTTTTACCTTGTTATTCAATATAGAAAAATCTATTTTTTCCCTTGTTATTCAATGTAGAAAAATCTAATTTTTACCTTGTTATTCAATATAGAAAAATCTAATTTTTACCTTGTTATTCAATATAGAAAAATCTAATTTTTACCTTGTTATTCAATATAGAAAAATCGAATTTTTACTATGCTATTCAAAGTTAAAAATATCATCTTTCTTTGATTAGAAATCATATATTTTTCCCTTTGAAAGATCAAATCTTTTAACATCTAAAAATTCAGTATTTTTACTTCTTCTTTACATAAGATAAAAATCATGTTTTTATTATCCTAAAAATATAATTATCATACCTTTCTTGTATATAAAAACCATATTTTTATACCGCTATTTTCACAATAAAAATCAAAACTTTATATGTTATACATCATAATAAAAATCAGATTTTTATCACTTCAACTTCATATTAAAAATCGTTTCTTTCTTTTGCTAATAAACAAATAAAAATAATTTCTTTTTATAAAAATAAAATGTGTTTTCTTTTCTATAAATTAAAACTGATTTATATAGTATTAATTCGTATTTTTAAACAATTTAAATAGCAGAAGAAAAGTAAAAAGAAATACCTTTCTCTGTACAAAAAAAAAGAATATCCGTCGAACCCTTCATCATCTGTGCCTCCTCAGATGGCCGGAGCCACACCTGGACGCATCCCATCGTCGGCGGTTTTCATATCAGGTCGGGGAGGGTTTTGGAGCAATGGCTTCAAGCAGAGGAGGAGAGAGAGAAGCGAGAGGGGGTCGAGGCTGGAGATCGCCTGAAGCGCTCGAAGGGGGGTCTACTGCTCATTGCGGTGGTGCGGGGGTTAGGGCAGGCGTCGGCTTCAGGAAATGGGGGGCTCGCGCTTCGATTGGAAGGGATGAGGGGGAAGAGCTGAGGGCAGAGGAGAAGATGGCCAGCGGAGGGGTTGGTGATGGCGACAGAGGAGGGCTGGGCGGCGGATTCCATCGAGCGTTTCTTCTTCTTTTTTTCCTCTTGCGTTCTGAACTGAAAAGGGGGGAAGGGAAAAGAAAGAAAAGGGGGGGTCTATATGTAAATATATATTTTATTATATTATTAATTTCAAAAAAAGTACCTTTTATATTTGAACTTGAAATGAGACCCACCACCTGTCGCCCCTAGCTAATTACCCCCATTCCGAACACAATGGGATATGTATCGTAGGCTGATTCGATCGTTTCGATCAGTTTCCGTCAAAGTCAACATATAACTCTATATATTGAATTAGAATGTACATTTCAATTTACCGGGGCCACATACTAACTCAAAAAATTCCAGGAAAATATTTTCTAGCTTCGTATTGACGATACGGTCCTAACAAAACTAGTTTCGTTGAATTCTGAGACCGTTGGAAAAATGGCCATTTTCCAGTCGATTAAAATCAACTGAAACTGGTCAAACGCATTTTCCTTTGCCACGCTCACATATTGAATCGAAAAATTATGAAATTTGAAACCTAGCAATAATTTGACAGCACGGATCCAACAAAAGTAGTTTCGTCAAAATCCGAGGTCGTTTGCAAAATGGCCATTTTTAAGGGCCTGAATTCCATAGCCAATATTCTGAAATTTCAACTGGACATATCTTTTGATCCCCACTATGAAATTTTGATTTTTCAGATTCGTTGGAAAGATATTATCAAATAGATCCTATGATTTTTGGTTTCACTAAAATCTGGATTGTTTTGCACCCGGAACATTCAATTGAAGTTTGAAATCGAATTATCGAACTACCGCGCCATTTTCAATTCTATTTATAATTATATATAAATATTTATATTCTATCGATGAACTATATAATATATACATTCGAATTCTATTCAAAATAAATTTCTCGTCGATATTATTAAAATAATTCATTTTAAATAATCAAAATTCGCTAAAATTGCCAAAATAAAAAAATTTAAACTGGCCCAGATTTTCGGGTTGTTACAATCTCCCCCACTTAAAACTTTTCGTCCCCGAAAAGGAACAAAGTCGAAAGTGGTTTGATTAATCAACTCTACGTTCGATCTGGCTTCCATTCTCCAACTTTTCAGTTTCTGAGAATTTTCAAAAATTTCAAAACTTTGGCTAACACCCTAAATTTTCGAAAAAATTCGCCATAACCTCCCCTACACCGGGAGCCACGGGAAAATCCTGAAATTGCCATACAGGGCTTCTGATCTCAAAAAGAAAAAGAAAAAGCCAAGCGGCTAGCCAATAGGCTCATAAAATCATCATCACCCAAACAAAACAGTAAATTATAGTAAACATGTACCTATTTGTCGGGCAAACAAATTTTATTCTCTGCTCTAGCCTCCTTGCTATGACCTGTTCAATGTAAGTACATGTATATGCAAGCAAATGCGACTAATTTTCAATACAATTCAATATTTGATACAATTAGCCGTAATGGTTCAAAATTATCAAACAATTAAACAAACAACACAAACATCAATCAATTAGTGGATTAGAGTTTCAAATTCATATTTTTTTTATATATATACTAAAATCCCATTTTTGATGCCAAATCACAACAATAAGCACTATCTAGTTTTGGTTCTCACACCAATCTAATGGAAATATATAGGAATCCCACCTTCGAAACTTGAACATAAATGTTGATGATGTGATCGCTATCATCAATATCATCTCTGGGCGACTAGAGCGTGATGCTATATCTATCCAATATATTAAAACTTTGAATATACGTTTGCAAGGCGTATATGCAAATTCTTTATATACTGAATTGTCCAAAATCAATATAAATAAATTATTCAAATACGTGTAAAATGATTTAAATTTCAAAACATAATTGTTTTCATTTGAAAAATATACTCTTCACACTCGTTCTAGGATACTACTGATCCCAGCTCTAACGAGTCATTCTCATTGGATATTACTAATCCAATATCTGATGAATTCTTTCGTATGGTTCTAATGTGCCTTGTTCTCTGAGCTTTGTAAACCAAAGCTCTGATACCACGCTGAAACGATCCGAACTTCCCTGGTCTCCGAAGAGAAGAGAAAGAACGAATTGTTTTGAGAACACGACAAAATAGAATGCGGACGGAAGAACATTTCGTTGTATTTACAACAATGCATCAGATTACAAGAATATACAGAGTATAAATGAATATTATACAACACAAATTATCAGAGATTACAATAAATTACATAGCAGCGGAAAATAATACAATACACAACTAGAAGAGATATACGGATACAAAGCTTTCCGGATATCATTCCAGCTGTAAACCAGGATCCTGTGGATATAAATCTGCAAAACCAAAACTACTAGCTGCCCGTGTCAAAATAGGGCACCCAGAGTTTAGGTCAAAACAATAAACTCCAGGTCAGTCATGGGACTGGTGTGAGAACTAAAACAGTTATTGATCTTTGTTTTTAAAGTTAGGTAAATCAAGGGACCACGCCGTATAACATGGAACGGGTTTCCTCCCAAGAATACCAGTGCATAAAACAAACAACGCAATGCTAAATAAAGAAAAATGAAGCTATTATAAGACCCAGGTCCCATCACTCAATGCAACGCAAGCCAGAGGATAGGGTTTTTACCTTATAATAGCCAAAGAATGCTTGATACGTTTAAAAAAGATTATTTGATACTATTATAAGTGCATAGTGTATAAAACAACTTCAAATCATAAGTATCAATCATAGACGGCATAAGCGCCCCATCCCACTATGTCGCCATACTAGGCTCTACAAATAAAACCGCAAATGTCACGTATTTGGAAGTTGGGTTTCCGTCTGCGAACCGAGGCCAGGGATCGTCCTCTACCGATCCGAGACTGTCTAGCCCGAGCCTCAGGAACAGCCGCAACTGCCCCTTGGATCGTCAGGGCCGGTCCACCGATGTGGATTATTATGCCTGAACACTACGTTTCCCCGCCCTTTGGGGCGTAAATAAGCCAACGAATGACTCCATCGGACCTGGATCGTCCGATCTAACCGAGGCGCCTCGCAACAGCAACAACCACACAGGTGAAAAGTATATAAATGTCAGGGCTGGTAGGTCACTGACACCACCCTAGCTAGAAAGAAACGCATGCCCTTCCTGAGGTCCTCTCCCATTTCTGGTTCACAACCGGGGTGTGAGGCTCGCGAATTCACGTTACACAAAGCTATGCCATACAGGCGGTGCTTTGATCATTAACCACAAGACTTTGCTTTTCAACAGAAGCCTTGATCATTTTCCACTTAGGCATGCCACACAGGCAATCCACTCTATGCGTTTGATATCCATCAATATATAACCCCCGAGCTCGTACATCTCAGAGAAGGGCGTTAAGCAAAAGAATAAATTCTCTACCGCCAAATAGATATATATTTAATAGAGATCAATCACACAGACTAAAATCCAATGTCAGACACACAGTCCATTTACAAGTCCGTTCTGGGTCTGAACGAAACCGGAGGCACCTAGTACCCCGCATATCCATCGATCTCCAAGTACGTCTGGACGATCACCAACTGTTTTCATCATCTTGGGTGTACAGCCCAATCAAGATCATCAGTAATCACCCAAACGACGTGAAGACCTCCGGTCTTCGACCATCATCTTCATCTTCGACTTATCGTCGTATCAGTTATTCAGAATGGGATAAACCCGGTCTTTCCGAATAACTCACGTATATTTTAAATAAGTGTTACACAAACACACATACGCCTCATTCCAATTCATCAGTCACTAACCGTAAATTAATCAAGAGAATAATTTCCCAAATATTAACCCCGAAGGCCGAAACCAACATCAGATCAATATCCAGAAAACCATTCTGCTTGGCTAACCGACCGTTAGTTTCTAAATTTCACATTCATAGGGAAAGGTTCCCATTAATTTTATCAAAGACAAACTCCTTGAATTTATTCTCTAATCTTCTTTTGAATTTCGATTCAAATAGTCGGGATTAACGAACCTTACCGAAATAATCATTTGTTTTAATTTTCCCATCCCAACCTATTCATCCCATGAAGTAAAACTGGTCATACTTCATATCTAACACCACGGTGTTATCGGTAAATTCAATTACCATTTCACGTTCAAATCTGATTAAAGATTTAACTAACGCCTGGAGCAAAACTGGTGATACTCCATCCTCGATCACTTTCTAAATTTGATAATTTAAATTATCAATTCACATTTCAATTTAATTGCAGATTCATTAAAACTCCTTTTACTGGGTTAAAGAACTAGTGTCATTTAAAACACAGTTCACGATAAACCCAAATCACATTCTATTTATTATCGGGTTAAAGAACTAGTGTTATTTAAAAACACCGTTTACGATAAACCCACAAATCAATTCTATTTAAAACCCGTTTCAAATCCAATTTATATTTAGAAATAAATGGGTTTTAATCTCAGTTCAAAACTAATTCATTTCGATAAAAATCTATTTTTATCTTTTCAAATATGAAGTTTTTCATCCCAATTCTTCCCAAATCATTTCTTATGATTTTACATAAATTATTACTATTTTTAATAATTTTATCAAGGCCCGTACAGTCGATTTCCATCAACGGCCATCGAACTGCACTTACAGCGACCTTTTTCAAACTTGATTTGGACCTATCTCCAAATCCAACCGTTAGATTTCAAATTTCTAATATTCGTTAGAAAGCTCTTTTTGATACGAACCCAACGGTTCCAGTTTTAGGAGAATCCGACGGTCGGATCTCCCTTAATGTCCGTTTGAAATAAATGGTCGAAATTCATGAACTGCCGCGGCGCGTTCTATTCAGGCCATTATATTATATATATAATATATATTTCGTCGATTTCTATTTAAAACGAATTATATAAATAGTTTTGAATTCGTTTCAAAAACATTTTTCAACTTCCATTTCAATTCAAATCAAAATTAAATTTTGCTTTATAAATTCGTTTTAAAATTCATTTCTATTCAATTCAAATTTCAATTTAATTCGAATTCGTTTTCTATTCGATTCAATTCGAATTGGTTTTCGATTCAATTCAATTCGAATTCGTTTTCTATCCGATTCAATTCAAATTCGTTTTCTTTTCAATTCAATTCGAATTCGTTTTCTATTCGATTCAATTCAAATTGGTTTTCGATTCAATTCGATTCAAATTTCATTTCAAAATATTCGATTTCGAAATCACTTTTCAATATTCATTTTAAAATGAATAAAATCGATATAAATATCGTTCACGTCAAAATGGCGTCAATCTAATCAACACGGTTTCATATATTTCTATTTTCAAATATTCTATTTCAAATATTTCTATTTCAAAATATTTCTATTTCAAATATTTCTATTTCAAATATTTCTATTTCAAAATATTTCTATTTCAAATATTTCTATTTCAAATATTTCTATTATCAAAATGTTTCGTTCAACACATGACTAATCTCAACGGATGAGTACTGTCAACACGTGAACCTTTATTTTATATTGATAAAGATGTAAATTTTATTATTAAAATATTTCATTCAACACATGACTAATCTCAACGGATGAGTACGGTCAACACAAGAACCTTTATTTTCTAATATTCTTTATTTTTCTGATTGGAATGAGGCCCAATCAATTACCATATAAAGTTAATTATATGGATTCCATACAACAAATGTATATAATAACAACGATAAATAATCAATCATCATCCAAAGTGCACTACACTGTATAAGCATCAAATATAGATATCTAACACTTATAACAACATGTCAATCAATCGATCGACATACAACTAATTATTGGGATTAGTGTATACCGTATTTTATCCCAATACCCGTGTGGGGTTTCAAACAATCAAACACAGATTTTTATTTGTGCAGTTGGGCGATGTGTAAAATTTATCGACCCAATCAATATCAGTCAAATCAGTGTATATAAACAAATCAGCCGATTTGTTTATAAATATTTATTTATTCACTTTCACGTTAAAAATTATATTTTTAACGATAAAATATTTTATTTTAACACATGAGTTTTTATTCAGTTCATTTACAAAATAAAAATGATATTTTTATTTTCCTAACTTATTTTAGAAAATTTCGGTGGCATAACGGCACGATACTAGAAACGGGCCAAGGCCTAGCCTTATCCCCGGTCTAGTGAAGGCCCATGCCATTCACACATCAATCAAATAAATTTCATTTCACCAAACAATTCAATTCAAATCAAATAATCTAACCAATTACACAACTAAACAAACAAGCCATCCATGGTCTGTGGATGACGGGTGTCGGGTGCTACTAAACACCGTCTGCATCCTAGTATATATATAACTAGAAAAAGAAATTGAAAGGTGAGAAATTCTCACAGAAAGCTAAATCCAACGCCACGACTCTTCTTATGAAGAAATCTTCGCCGTTCTTGCCTCTTGTCATTTTCTCTGCCTATATTCTCTACATATGTAAAAATCACATTTTTACTTCGCTATTCGATATATAAGAATCGAATTTTTACTTCGCTATTCAATATATAAAAATCGAATTTTTACTTCGCTATTCAATATATAAAATTGGAATTTTTACTATGCTATTCAGTATATAAAAATCGAATTTTTACCTTGTTATTCAATATAGAAAAATCTAATTTTTACCTTGTTATTCAATATAGAAAAATATAATTTTTACCTTGTTATTCAATATAGAAAAATTGAATTTTTAATATGCTATTCAAAGTTAAAAATATCATCTTTCTTTGATTAGAAATCATATATTTTTCCCTTTGAAAGATCAACTCTTTTAACTTCTAAAAATTCAATCTTTTTACTTCTTCTTTACAGAAGATAAAAATCATGTTTTTATTATCCTAAAAATATAATTATCATACCTTTCTTGTATATAAAAACCATATTTTTATACCGCTATTTTCACAATAAAAATCAAAACTTTATATGTTATACATCATAATAAAAATCAGATTTTTATCACTTCAACTTCATATTAAAAATCGTTTCTTTCTTTTGCTAATGAACAAATAAAAATCATTTCTTTTTATAAAAATAAAATGTGTTTTCTTTTCTATAAATTAAAACTGATTTATATAGTATTAATTCGGATTTTTAAACAATTTAAATAGCAGAAGAAAAGTAAAAAGAAATACCTTTCTCTGTACAAAAAAAAGAATATCCGTCGAACCCTTCATCATCTGCGCCTCCTCATATGGCCGGAGCCACACCTGGACGCATCCCATCGTCGGCGGTTTTCAGATCGGGTCGGGGAGGGTTTTGGAGCAACGGCTTCAAGCAGAGGAGGAGAGAGAGAAGCGAGAGGGGGTCGAGGCTGGAGATCGCCTGAAGCGCTCGAAGGGGGGCTACTGCTCATCGCGGTGGTGCGGGGGTTAGGGCAGGCGTCGGCTTCAGGAAATGGGGGGCTCGCGCTTTGATTGGAAGGGATGAGGGGGAAGAGCTGAGGGCGGAGGAGAAGATGGCCAGCGGAGGGGTTGGCGATGGCGACAGAGGAGGGCTGGGCGGCGGATTTCATCGAGCGTTTCTTTTTTTTTTCTTTTTTTTCCTCTTGCGTTCTGAACTGATAAGGGAGGAAGGGAAAAGAAAGAAAAGGGGGCAGGTCTATATGTAAATATATATTTTATTATATTATTAATTTCAAAAAAAAGTACCTTTTATATTTGAACTCGAAATGAGACCCACCACCTGTCGTCCCTAGCTAATTACCCCCATTCCGAACACAATGGGATATGTATCGTAGGCTGATTCGATTGTTTCGATCAGTTTCTGTCAAAGTCAACATATAACTCTATATATTGAATTTGAACGTACATTTCAATTTACCGGGGCCACATACTAACTCGAAAAATTCCAGAAAAATATTTTCTAGCTTCGTATTGACGATACGGTCCTAACAAAACTAGTTTCGTTGAATTCTGAGACCGTTGGAAAAATGGTCATTTTCCAGTCGATTAAAATCAACTGAAACTGGTCAAACGCGTTTTCCTTTGCCACGCTCACATATTGAATCGAAAAATTATGAAATTTGAAACCTAGCAATAATTTGACAACACGGATCCAACAAAAGCGGTTTCGTCGAAATCCGAGGTCGTTTGCAAAATGGCCATTTTAAGGGCCTGAATTACATAGCGACTATTTTGAAATTTCAACTGGACATATCTTTTGATCCCCGCTATGAAATTTTGATTTTTCGGATTCGTTCGAAAGATATTATCAAATAGATCCTATGATTTTTGGTTTCACTAAAATCTGGATTGTTTTGCACCCGGAACATTCAATTGAAGTTTGAAATCGAATTATCGAACTACCGCGCCATTTTCAATTCTATTTATAATTATATATAAATATTTATATTCTATCGACGAACTATATAATATATACGTTCGAATTCTATTCAAAATAAATTTCTTGTCGATATTATTTAAAATAATTCATTTTAAATAATCAAAATTCGCTAAAATTGCCAAAATAAAATTTTTTAAACTGGCCCAGATTTTCGGGTTGTTACACTAATCAAGTTTGAAAGCTTTTTTTTTCAGTAGAGGAAAGTTCAGATCCCTTTAATTGAATCAGTGAAACAATCTCCAGGCGAGCATCTCCTCAAACCGAACATCTCCAAGCGATGAAGACGAACTCATAGGCGAATCTATCTCGTCCGTAATCCTGCGTGCGGCATCAAGATCCAAGCTCCTGAAATCCAGTGGCTAAGCTTTAGCTTTCGACGTCTTTTGTAAGCAGAAAGAGAAGTTTTCTAACAACGATCTCCAGTTGAACAAGAAGAAACAAAAGAGGGGTGAAGTCGAACAAGAAGAAATGAATTCACATTTGATTTGGGGAAAGTTAAAAGTTGAAACCGACTATAAAAAGTTAATAGGTATTTGGGATTAATATAGGAAGGGACCCTCAATACTTGGGATTAACTAAAAGTAATCCGAACTTGGGATTAATATGGGAAGACACGTGAAACTTGGGATTAATCGTGTCAATTTGTCCTTAATAAAATTGGAAAATGACTAGGAAGTAAGATTCCTGGGCAAAATCGACTCATGGTGGTCGGTTGATCCTCTTAAGGAGTTTCGATGACTGGTGTCGACCACCCTTCAAGGAGGGTGTCGACCGCCCTTGAGAAAAATGGATGGAGAAGGCATGTTTTTGTTGGGGTTTTTACATGATTTGCAAATACAAACTACATGGATTTAATCTAATAGATCCTACTATCTTTATTAACACTTGAAACTATATAAGAAACCCCCTAACCCCTCCCTGACCCTATTCCTCATTTCATTCTTGCACCTTCACTTTGCTTCTCCATTTCTTAAGTCCAGACCTTGAGTTAAATTCTTCTTCTAAATCCTATCTTTCTAGATTTAAACTTCTACCTCCTTAGATCGAAATTCTTATGAGTAAACTCTGGAATTAAATCATATATATATATACGAGATTCTAAACTTTAATTCCCTTATAAATATTTTATGAGAAGTTGGACTTCGTTTCATCGAAGGACGATAATCCAAAATTTTGAAATATTTATGCCAGTTTTCCACTAATCTCTTATGCAAGTCTCTGTGAGTGTAAATGACATTAGTGTGCTATTTTCTTTCTTTTGTAGTGTGAATCTAGATCTATATGCCTAAGGGATCTAAATGAAAATATAATATTGAACATCCTCCAAATCCCTATATTTCAATTGTTACGAAGAAATGGTCAATTTGTTTGTATACGTGGTTTTGGATTATTGAAATAATAAAAGCGAAGCATATTGGTGCGGTATAATTCTCTATATTGGTCAGATTTATCTTATTTTATTTTTGAATAAATTCATATGTGTGCCTTTTTTTGCAAAAGGTTAAGATTTGGAGAAATTTTGAATTTGAATGGGTTTAAATCTCTGTTTTCTAAATAGAATATTTGAACATATTGTTTACAAGATGTCCAAGTACTAAGGTTTTGCGTATAAACGTACATAAAAAGTGAATCTGTCAAAAAATAGAAATTATATATATAAAGTGAATCTATCCAAAAATAGAGATTATATATATTTGTGTATGTGTATGTGGGTTGGATATATGGCACTTTGTTTACCTTTTATTGTTGAGAAAAGCAAAACAAACCAAGGTTACAAGTTTTGCGTTGATATTGTTGTTTTCCCATTTTTATTTTACTTGTTAATATGTATATTTATGCCATGATTGAAATGGATATGGGAAATAACTTGTACACCTTTAATTTGAGTAGGGATTGACATTTCTAACGAATTAGAATAGTTATTTTCGCATGCATGATTTACGCCTTATTTATTACTATAAAAGTATAGCGTAACTAACGTAATATAAATGCGTAATAAATACATTTAGATTAGGAAATAGAATTTGAATGCCCCTAAAGCAATTTGTAAGTATGCGTGTGAGTTATTAGCTTAAATTATAAATAGTGACACATAACACGAGGTTAACTATTACTTGTAGTGGAAGCCCGCCTGGAACTGAATTCCATATCCAGCATCTACAAGTAAGTCCGGTTAATGTGAGAGGTCAAAGTGACATGGGCCATTATAATTATGACACTGAGATGCAAGGTTAAGCCCAACTTGTAGTAGAAGTCTACTTGGAACCGCCTGATAGATCCAATATCTACAAGTGGTCAGTTTAATGTGAGACGTCAAGTATATATATATATGTATATATATATATATGCATATGTAAGAATTTATCTGTGAAGTAGGCCTGCCTTGAGATGGTATTAAGCAGTTGACCTACCTTGTTTGGGTATTGAGTGGTTATCACATCACGCCTCTTCTAATATTTATTCTTTAGAATGGCTGAAGTATTTGGCCCCGCCCCAATAAAGGTATTAAACAGTCATTAGGTCCACCTTACTCTAAAGAGGTATTAAATGGTCTTACTAAAACGATAGCGTATGAGTAGGGTAGTTCTCTGGAAGTTGACCGCTTCTTATCTAGATGATATTCAGGGCTAACCTAGGGACGGGTTATATATAAAGGCTTAAAGGAGCCATAGTCTAAGGGAAGTATTAAGTGACTAGGTGTTCACCCGTAGGGATAACTAGATAGTAACCAGAGCGTCTGCCAGTAAGTGATTATTACTATTTCTCAACCTATAGGGAGAGTTATTATTTATAACATTGATGTCGAGAAGAGGTCTTAAGTGTTTGGGGTCTGCCATAGGGTATCAAGTGCCTGTAGGGATTTCTACCCTTAATAAATTAGCACATGGCCTTAAGTGACTAATAGTAGCCCACCTCTTGGGGTATTAAGTGACCATAAGAATGCCCGCCTTAGATTACTTTTGTGGGTGTATCAAGTGTCCATAAGAATGTCCACCATTATAATACTTTGTGGGGGCCTTAGGTAACTGTAAGGATGTTCACCTTTAGATTTACATATAGGCCTTTAGTGACTATTAGGTTGTCTGCCTCATATGTTTATTGTGTGTATATTTGTGTACGTAGACATATCGTGAAGAATTTATACTTCCAAATATAGGAGATAATTATTCCTTAAAACTTATGGGATTTTCAACCACCTGAACTTTATGTTCTGACCTCCCTCCTCTTAACATATAAGCATGACAGTGGGTGGGAACACTTGGATCTGCAATACCTTGGAGGTGGAACCTGACGATGAAGGAACCATAACTATTAGTCATAATTTACGACAATATAATTATATTGGGAAAACTATTATTAATGTGCATATTATTGCTTGAGACTTCTTATAACTGACATTTATGACGGTTTTAATTAAAGTTATGTATATTTAAGTAATTGAACTTTATCCCTTCTGCTGTGTGAGATTCTGATTTCATTTAGTATGCTCTGTTATATCTATTATACCATTTTGTTAAAGGAACCAATGATTCGTTTGGAATAGCTCTAAGTTTCAATTGACCTTTTTAGATCGAAAATTAGGCCTATTCTTGGTGGGTTTTTACAGTTACTTTTCATTTATCACATGTCGACTTGACTGTTCAAGTGATAGGGTAAGTCAAAATTTCGCTAAGTTTTAGAACTCTCCCCAACTCCCAATATAAAATCTGAATATGATCTCTTCCCTTCTTTTTCTATTATGCCTTCATGCTCTCAAAATTAGAAAAATTACCAAAAAAAATCGAACCCCAAGGATCTACGACTTTTCAGGTGGGTTTGAATCCTTCGATTTATACTGAAATAAACCAATTTTTGTTGTGGACGAAGTCCAAAGGCATTGGTCGTGGAGTTCGAGGAATTGGAGGGGGTTAAGAGATGGAGTATGAATAAGAGGAGGAAGGAGGAGTAGGAATTCGGGAGTACGAGTTGGAGGAGGAGGAAGGAGTACGACTTGGGGAGTATGAATCTCTACTAGGATCGAGGAATTTTGTAGGGTGTAGGGGATACAAATTCTTGGTTCATATCCTGATGCCTCGTAAAATTTGTTGCTATTTTAGGGGAAACGAAATGTCAACTTTGTATCCCCAATCTTGTGAGATTTCGTACTTCAAAGGATCGGGGAGACGATGCTGGATGGTCGAGATCCTCAGGGACACGAATTCATTTTTCGTATTCCCAGACTTAATTGTTTTTCAAAATTGGTTTTCGTGGATATGAAATTTATCGAGTGTGGGGATACGAAATAAATTTCGTATTTCGAAAATATGAGAAAATTTCAACTCCGAAAATAAACATCGCGAATTCTAGTCGTTCCATGCGTCACGCGATTGGGTTGAGAATTAAGTGAACGCATCATTGTATAACACGTTAGCGCTTAAACAACGAGCCCGTTTGGATTGATAATCGGATAAACACATAGGATTAGAGCATGAACTTGAACCATTGACATGAACTACCAACTCCTGGACATGATTTCCAAACCGATCACGATGTAATTGCAACTCAACCTGAATTCGACGACCTCGATCGACGACGATGATAGTTGAGTTCATGAAATAGGAAACTGCCGTCGTGTCTCGATATGTTTTACCAAAATTGCATCAGCGCACACAACATTGCGTGTATCATATTAATTTACATTAACATATAGGGTATTGATTTTCGTGTAGTTAATAAGGCAACTATTTTGAGCGTATAATTTGCAATGGCACGAAGGGTCTCTAGACCACTTCAAGGTTTGGAAGCCGAAATCACCAAAGCTTCGTCGGGTTCTTCCGAGTCTTCGTAGCATTCCACACGCACTGGCAGCAATCTTAAGATTTCCATGGATTCCACCCTTTTCCAGCAAATGATCCTCACGACAGGCGTGACCAGGAGGTGCAACCGGATGGATTATAACATTTCGATGAGCATGCGAACGAACTGATCATCCAAAGAGAGGAAGAGTCAGTGGAGTGGAGTTGCATGGAGAAGAGAATGTTGGCGGTGAGAAAGAAGCCGTTATTATGGCCCCGGACATGATGGAAAATACTGTTATTCTATAGAATCCGTCGAATTCGGATGTCTCGCGAACCGACGAAGCTTCGCTGAGGCGCATTTGCGCAAAGTACGGAATATCTTGGGATGATGTTCTGGTCCTCGGGAAGGACAGTAGCGCGCATGCATTGTCATAGGGAAACACTACGTGGAATATGCATATGTGCTATGTTGGGTGCATACCCCCGTGTGGAAAATGGCTCTAAGATGGATCTAAGGATAAATCTGCAAAACCTAAACTACCAGGCTGCTTGTGTGGAAAATACGGACACTCAGAGTTTAGGTGGGAAAATAATAAACTCCAGGTCAGTCATGGGACTGATGTGAGAAGCTAAACAGTTATTTACATTTATTTTAAAGTTAGGTAAATTATAAGACCACATCGTATAACACGGAACAAGTTTCCTCTTATGAATACCAGTCATAAAAAATGGCAATGCTTTTTTGAAAATGAAGCTACCATAAGGTCTCTCAGCACACACACTATGCAAAAGCAGACATGGGAAAGTTTTCTCCTTATGATAGCCAAATATGATTGATACGTGGAAATCATTTGATATTATTATTCATGTCTAAATGTGGGAAGCAAATAAATGTATCAATCCTAGCCGGCATAGGTACCATATATTATGTCGACATATAGGTTTACTACTAAAACCATACAAATTCGTAGTGGAGAATAGATTTCCAACAAATGACCGAGCTAAGGAACTTCCTTACCGTGGGAACACCTCTAGAGAGATGCCCCGATAACAACACGAGCTCTCTACTAACACAAGGTCGTTCCATCCCTTTTTGGATGAATTCGAGTACTCCTAAGTATCTCATATCCTGGCCGTTACCAACCTTTAACCGGGCTCCCATAACATCAACAACCACAAAAAGTAGAAGTCACCACATAAGTAATACTTGGGCTCCATACCGGGGTACACTTTTTATCTAGAAGGAGATGACAACCCATAACCTCGGTGCATCATTCCTGTTTTGGTCATTTACCAGAAAGTGAGGTTGTCGAAGTCTCGTTACACAAAGCTATGCTTTGATCATCAATAACACATCACTTAGTACGTCGTACTATCATTTCATAATATACGACTGAAAATTACTAACCATATCACCATTGAGCTCGTACTCTCAAAAAAGGGTGTTAAGCTAAGAGGTAGCCCCTCCGCCACTAACATAAATATGTTTACTAAAATAAATCACACACTACAAAATACATTGTCAGCCACATATCCAGACTAGCCCGTTCCGCGTCTGAATGAAACTGAAGGCAACTTATTCCACGTCAAATAAAGGAGACATGCCCTTGCAATCTGAAAATTCTCTAAGTACGTCTGGATGTGCCATCACAATAAACATCTCAATACTGGATCAACCCAGTGAAGAGAAAATCAGCAGACCAATCCATTCGATGTGAAGATTCCCGGTCTTCAACACCATCTTCAAATATCTTCCTTATGTCTTATTCTTATTTGGAATGGTCTTTTGACCTAAGTTTGATCCCGGTCTTTCCGAATAACAATCGTTATTTAAAAACTGTATAGAAATACATGATTCACTAAGTCTCTTATCCATTTTGATAGTTAATTAAAACATTATTATGGAAATCATTCATTTCATAAATCCTTCTTCAAACGTATCTTTTTAAATCAAAGATAGTTAAAATATTTAATTAAGATTCACTAGTTCACCAATTTCTTTCCATTTCCAAAACAAAATCCTTAAGCATTTTTCCATTAGCTTTTTAAACGATCTTCGTCAAATTTAAGATTCCAAATCATATTCAAGCTTGGATTAAAGAAAGGTGTCAATTAAAACACCATTCACAACAAACCCAAATTAAACAGTAGCTATCATCAACATGAATCATCCTAATCCAGTTTAATATTTCCTAAGTGAAAACCCCGAAGGCCTAAACCAACATCAGATCGACACTTAGAAAAATACCCCACTCGACATTGGATGATCCGCACAAGGTCATGCAAAAATAATTTTTTTAACCCCAAACAAATTTGATATTAAATATAAGATTTAAATAGAATTAATATTAACTTATATTCAATACTAATTCTCGAATTCAAGGAACACTATAAAGGGAATACCGATATAAATATCTTTCAAATTCCTCCAATAGTACATGTCTACGCAACGGAATTCCATAACAAATATCCGAAAAAATATAAGATTTTAAATAGATATTATATTAACTTATATTAATTACTCATCCTCAAGTCATCTTATACTATAATTGGAATAATGGTACGAAATACCTTTCAAATTCCCTGAATAGTAAATTCGAACTATGAGTTCAAATATTGAATAACCGAAATTTATTTCGATTTAATTTTCAAAATCCAAACCAATACATATTGAGTTTATAAAAATTAAACAGAATTGTATCAGCCTATACTCAATATTAATTTCCATATTCCACACATACTATAGATATAATAACGGTATAACTACCTCTCAAATTCCCCGAATAGTATAAGTTTCATATATGGATCTTAATACCAATTATATGAAGAATATTTCCATTCAGTTTCAAATAAAACCTTTATTTGGAAAACTCTTTTAATTTTTAAGTAAACTCGGTTTATTCAAGTCAAATTTTTGTTTAAATATTTAAAACTTCCAATACATTTAATTACTTATGTTATAGATGAAAATAAATGAGTTCAAAATCTTTTAAATAAACAATTTTCAGAACTGTTGTAATAGCGTCATAAAAAGCGCTTCAAATAGGCTTATACTAACTAGTTTAGTCAAAACAACTTTTATATTGTCCAAAACATCTTGTTATCAATTCAAATCACTTTTAAATGTTTTATAATGATTTTACAAAAAAAATTCATATTTTTATTTATTTTAAAGTAGTTTTTCCCGTTACGGTCAACAAACTACACTTATAACGACCTTTTCAAAAACAGTTTTACACTTAGCTTGAAATCTACTTATTATATTTTCAAAATTCCTATTCTATTTGAAAAATATTATCATTAGAAAGCAAACGTTCTTCATTCTGAAGAAATCCTATTAAATTTTCTTCTTTTATGAGAGTTTGATGTTTATAGTCGAGATTCACGAACTGCTGCAGCGCGACTAGTCGTATTCAGGCTATATTTTAATTTAATTTCAAAACTTATCCGTTCTACTTCTAATATAGTTATAAAACATATTTCAACTTGTTTGAAAATAATTTTTTCAAAATTTAACCTTAAAATTCAAATATTTGTATTAAATGAATATTATATTATTATTTTATTATTAATGTAATATTATTTTTTCAGAATTAATCCGTTCGAACTCAAACTTTCTTGATATCCATTAAAAACTATAATAAGATAATTGGAATAATAAAATTGAGTTTTCCACTTAATTTATATATCACACTAAAATTGACTTTTCAAAGTTACGATTCATATTTTATTTTTTTAATTTGAACATACAATTTATACTTGAAATCTTTTTCAATTAATTTTTCACCTTTACGAAAGTTTTTCATACATGTCTTCATTTCATTTCCAAATCATTTTTGATTTAAAATCCCAACTTTTATTTTCACCCATTATTTAAATGAATATGATATTTGTTTAAATTATTGAGACTTGTTAAATACCCATATATTTCCATATATGTTGGTGTAATTAGTGTATTGTATATATTATCACTACTAATTACCATTTCAACATCCATACCCATATTCCTAACATTCATACATCTATTTCAACGTATATTTCACAATAATACATGTATATAAGCGTTTTTTCAATAACGCTTACACTATAATCAATTTTTAATTAATCCAAGTATTAACAATCATTAACCAATCACAAGAATACATAACTATATACATATAATACAACCATATATAATTGAATAGTGTTTCTCACCTTTGGGTTCCACTCCACCAAACTTTATTGAACCATCGGATAGCGTAACCGCATCGTAAAATATTTTCTTTCTCTAAAAGTATATATATGTATATAATATATACATATACATACATATCTTACTCTCTCTCTCTCTGTCTCATTTTTTTTATTTAATGGCGCAAGGGAGGAGGAGGGAGATGCGAACAACCTAGGGGAGGGGAGAAGGAGGGAGGAAGAAGAGGTTTGGAAGCCATTAGAGAGGAAGAAGAGAGCTTAGGAAAATGAAAAAGAATGTGAATGAATAAATGAGAGGAAGAGGGCTTCTTTTATAGAAAAAGGGGGCTAAGGTATTTGTGACACATATGAGGACATGTGTCTTTCATCTCTTGAAACCACTCAAAACCATGTGCTAAGGCACATTGTTTTGTTATAAGCAAAGGTGGTTTTGTTGTGAATAAGACAAAACACATGTGCCTTAGGAATGTGTAACTTCCTAACGAATTTGTGACACTTATTTGTCACATTTACAAAGTGTTTTAACTTACTATGTTGCTATATTTTAAGATCTACTCAACCGATCAACGTTTATAACAACCGATGACAAAACCAATTAAATTCGATGGCTTTTGTTGATAAAAATCGACGAACTTTTGTTACTTAAGAACTCAAATAAAATTATTTTGTTTACTAGTTTATATTTAAAATATTACATTTTAAATGGTTTTGTCAATACGAATTTAAACAATCCATTTTGACAAAAGTCGTTACATTTTTGTCAACATAATTCACTGCTATATTTTTTGTTTTAAACAACTATTAAACTGAACTCAAAATCTATTTTAACATTATTAAATTAACATTTTCAAATGCTTAAACCAACTTGAATTTGTCAAGTTGTAAAATCTCACCTTTGACAAAATTTTAATGTTTGACAAAACCCGATTTTGACAAAAGTTGACATATTTTGTTAATATATTTTATATTCTCAAATAACTTTCCATACCCATTAAAATATATTATTTTATATTTTAAACAACTATATTACATCAATTTCAATAACTCAAATTGAATTTAGATTCAAGTCGATAAGTTATAAAATCATATTTTTGACTCTTTTTGATAAAAATCAGTTTTTGACAGATTTGTAAATTACTATTATTTTCACAAAACTTAATTTTAATATCATTTTTATCTTACTATATCTTAAAAATCATATCAAAATTCAAAATTATTTGGATTAAATTAAATTAGGCTCAAAAATCTGAGTTGTTATAAAATCTTTAAAATCTTCTATTTGCTTATTGTTTGTACAAAGAAATTGTCAATCTATTTTGTGTTTATGGTTTGGTATTATTGAATTAATAAAAGAGAAGCATGATTAGTATTGTATAATTTTCTATATTTTTTGGATTCATCTTATTTATTTTTTGTGTAATTTCATATATATGATTTTTTGCAAAAGGTTACGATTTGGATGGAATTGTATATTTGAATATGTTTAAATCTCTATTTTTCTAAATAGAGTATTTGAACGTATTGCTTACAAGATATCCAATTATTAAGGTTTGGCATGTTAACATACATAAAAAAGAATCTGTTAAAATACGAATTATATATATTGGATATATGACACTTTGTATTTCTTCTATTATTTAGATAGTCAAATTAAAACTAGGCTACAAGTTCTGTATTGCCATTATTGTGTTCCTATTTCGACTAATACATGTTGATATGTACATTTATGCCATGATTGAAGGAACTATGGAAAATATTAACTTGTACATCTTTAACTTGAATTAGGGATTGACAATTCAAAATGTGGCTATGGCAGCAATTGCGTTCACTTAGATCATGTGCATACATAGTGTATGCATCGTAATATTAATATGTATTAAGTGCATAATAAATACGTTTAAATTAGGAATTTGAATTCGAATGTCCGCTTAGGAATTTGTATGTTTGTGTGTGTTAATGGCTTTACATATATTAATGACACAAAGACATGAGGTTAATCGCTACTTTTTGTAGAAGCCTTCCCGGAACCGACCGGCATATCCAACATCTACAAGTAAGCCTGGCTAATATGAGAGGTCTAAGTGCCATGAGACATTATAAATAGTACACTATAATACGAGGTTATGCCTAACTTATATCTGAAGCCTCCCGGAACCACCCGGCAAGACCTAACATCTACAAGTGGTTGGTCAAATGTGAGATGTCTAGTGTGTGTGTGTGTGTGTGTATATTTGTGTGTGAAGTAGGCCTTCCTTGGTGAAAAGATATTAAGTTGGTGACCTACCTTGATTTGGGTACTAAGCAGTTAAACTAGGTCCATTCCTACGGTCCACTCCTTGGTTTAGGACCCAAGTTATGGGACGTTCCCTTACAAAGGACTTAAAGGTTCATTGGGTCCACCTTTTCCTATGAGGTATTAAATGGTCTTAATATACGATAATGTGAGTAAGGTAGTTCTCCAAGTAATGTCCGCTTCTTATCCAGAGCCAGTGAAGGCTAACCTAGGCATATATTATATATGGCTTAAAGGAACCACCGTCTAAGGGAAGTATTAAGTGGTTAGCAGTTCACCCGTTGGGACTTCTAGATAGTAACATGAGGGTCCGCTGGGAGGGTTCTCATAAAATAAAGTTGAGTTCCTGACCCAAACTGGGTCGTTAGTGACTGTTAATATTTCTCGACCTATAAGAGAAATTATTTATTATGGGGTCCGCCATATGGTATTAAGTGAGTATAGGGATGTCCATCTTAATAAATCAGCAAATGGCCCTAAGTGACAAGGAATATCCCGCCTTGTGGGGTTTTAAGTGATTGTAAGCACATCTTCCCTTAGAACAAATATAGGTCTTAAGTGACTATTAGAGTGTACGCCTCATATGTTTAGTTTTGTGTATGCTTGTTGCATAGACGTAGCTTGAAGAGTTTATAGTGCAAAATATAAGAAATAGTTATTCCTAATCTTATCTATATTTCATTCACTAGAACTTTATATTCTGACCACTCTCCTCTTAACATTAACAGGTTAGTAGGTGAGATTGTTGATTGATAACAAGTAATGATTACTTGATGGAGGAGCCTCTCGTAGATTTACTTATTATGGCAGTAGATTTAATATTGTTGTTGTTATGTAATTAGAATAATGATTGATGTACTTGTTATCATTTGTGAGATTCATTGTATTAGACTTTGTCGTTTTTAATAATGGTACATCTGTTTTATGTTATTATATTTTATCTATTCTACTGTGTGAGATTCTAATTTTTCATTTAAACTGCTTTGTATATATGATTAATAATTCCTTATAGGAACCAACGATGCGTTTATAGTGGCTTTAAGTTCTGATGGGCATTTTACGGGTTGGGATTTATAGGCCTAACCCAAGCATTGTTGTGTTGAGCATGAGCATGCGAGGAAGGATAAAGAAGCGCTGAAAGCTTCAAACATGGGAGTGTTGGGCCAGGTGGAGGGCGTAAAGGCCGAGTTCGACGCCCAGTTTGAAAGACTTAGAGTTGAAGTTAGTGAGGCTTGGGAGAAGGTGGAGGCATAGCTAGAGCCAATGGTGTAGGGCTTCTACGTCAAGGCAGAGGAGAAGGTGGGAGCATATAGGGGGTGGGGGCCATGCCTATAATTTGTACCCCAGGATCGGTACCCACCCGAGTTAGTTAGTATCTGGGGAGTTGCCTTTTGCTTGCATTGCTTCCTGAAGTCTCGAACTCTTGTTCTTGTTTGACTTCGACCTTGGTGTATGAAATTCCCTATGCCAATCCTAGAAGATTCGATTGGCTACCGAACCTAGTAGTTCATGTGCGAGGCATTAATTGTTGTTGAAGAGGAATACCGACCCCTGAACACTCAGGTGAATCCAAGCAATTTTGACGAGCCGCAATGGCTGTACTTTCACAACTCCATCCAGGCTTGATTCCTAGGTATCTTGGTGACA
The DNA here is from genome assembly GCA_030737875.1 of Allium sativum. Classification (NCBI taxonomy): domain Eukaryota; kingdom Viridiplantae; phylum Streptophyta; class Magnoliopsida; order Asparagales; family Amaryllidaceae; genus Allium; species Allium sativum. The sequence continues at coordinate 953,718,600 of CM060913.1, forward strand.
GTTCTGGTGAAACACTGCATACCTCTTAACGTCAACCATAAGAGGATGCGCTAAGATGTATGAAGCGCTTAGGTATAAAGTAACAACACAAAGACTAAAATTCACAAGACAAAAATATAAAACACAACGTAGATTTTTAAAACAACATTTAATAAAGCAAGTCAAATCATAGTGCTTATTACATTTTAAAAGTACAAAATAGTCATCAACCAAAAACCAAATACATTGTCTCGTGGAAAGACATAATATCAGAGTACATAAGTAAAACCATCCCTCTCAATATCAATGCAATAATCATAAAACGTAAAATGGACAAATACATGAGTCTGAAATGAGTATGAATCCAAGATGAAATGAGAAGTCAAGAATCACTACTGAGACCCTCCACCTTGCGATCTTGGGGGAAGGGGGAAGGAAGGGAGAAGGAGAAAACAAACTAGATCAAACATACGTTTAGTGAGTTCCAGTGATTTCTAGCATGAGCATGAGGTAAGGAAGCATTAGACAGATGAACAATTTTAAGGACATAAATCATAAAGGTATATAAGCACTAAACAAACTTAAGCACAAATAAAGATTGACTTCTCAATTATATCCAAGATTGCTGCATCAACTTATCAAGATATAATAATTAGGCTTTATCTAATTTCTACCTGTCGATTGGATCCTATAACCACAATATGATAACCTATGCCTACTATGGAATTCAGGGTAATCAATCCTGAACCCATCAACTAAAAGGACATAGCCGTCAATCACAGGCGTTATAATGACTTATTTTCCTCAATCGGCACGATGCACACTCGTCGTCCTGTCGAAATGCGCTCGTACCCACCTCGTTTGGACCTCTTACTATCCATCACAGTAAAGCATGCCCTCGCCTATACCTAGTATGAGACCTATATGGATGATAATAGGGATATTGTCTGATATGGGTCCCCAACCAAATATGCAATTGACACAAGTCAACCCCAGACTTGGACCCCATTTATTATTCTATTAGGCAACTTACTTTCTCCAATTAGCCCCGCACTCCCGGAACGGACCTAAACTGTAACACCCCACTCCCGCTATGATCACTCACTAAGGGAATGCCATAGCATCGGTGGAGTATTTTAGTGAATATAGAACAGAAAAATTACAACAAGACAGATATAAATAGTACTTGAAATTTTAAAACATCATCTCATAACAGCGGAAGTAAAACATGTCTGGTTACATCATAAAACCACAATAAAGGTCAAGTACAATATCCATCAAAATAAAGAAGTACATAATCCCACTCTCATACAATAGCCAAACAAAAGAAAAGATAACTGGATAACTGGAGCTTTACATCTATCCAAGCTCCTAAAGACTGGAACAGCAATCCGATCAAGCTCCACTACTGCTAGGATCCACCGTAGGACCTGAGGGTTGGGAAAAAGATAAAAACAACAGGGTCAGACATAAGTCTGAGCGAGTCCTATAACTTTAACAATACAATCGTTAAAGTAACCAGAGAAGACATAAACTGATATACGGTAACATATAGGGATGAATGGCTACCCTAAGCAGTCAACTAAACGAAGATAAAGGATAAAGACGCATCTACCCTCCCAAAGGTAAATTACTAAACTGCACCACACCAGTCGTTCCTAACTTAAAGGTTGATCCCACCCAAGGACTTATAAAATTTACTAATTAGTACCTGCGTACCCCTAGGTGACCAAGTAGGCGCCACGGGGCCCTACAATCCACTAGGTGTACACACTACTTCCCATTCGATCGGCTCCCTAACGTAGATACCCGTGCTGGCCCCACCGTGGGATGTATCATTCCCCAATGTGGCAACCTGATGAAACTAAAGGTGCACGGCTTATATCTACTCGATGCAACAACGGCTTACCTACCAGCCCGGGCCCACTCACGCATATGAAGCCCGTTGGACTTGCGTTGCCACCGCTAACCCGTTTGCCTCTTACAGTCAAGCCCAGTATGCGTGTCCCGTCCTCGACATGGGTCGAGCCCACAAAGATACGTATGGGTTACTGGTTGAAATGGGCCTCCACAAGCTACCCACCTAAGCTTGTCCCTTCTTCTAGTATATCCCACTTAACCCTTTAATCATGTTTTAATTACATGTTCTATTTTGGTTAAGTATTCTAATCGTATTTTCTATTGCCACCCAAGGCAACCACCAGATTTTCTCATGCCACCCGAGGCACCCACTTAACCCCTCATGTCCCTCTACATGCTAATGTGGTTAAGTGTTTCTTAATTAATTAATTAAGAACGTAACCTTTGTAAAGACCTCTCACATTAGACTGTCTTTTGTGACCGCTGGTTAAGCCGGTTGGGTCCGGGCAGCCTTATGTCATAACAGAGTCTAACCTCGTGTCTTTACATTAATTACGTATTTAGTTTGTGCCTAAGACCTCTCACATTGGGCTAACATTTGTAGCAACTGGTTAAGCCGGTTGGGTCCGGGCAGTTTTACGCTACAACTGAGTCCAACCTCGTGTCTTAGTCAATTAATTACACCTAATTAATCACCCTCATAATTTTATATTAATTATCCCTAATTAATCAAGTTTTCTTAACATGGGTAGACCTAACTTAATAGGTAAATTCCCATGGGGTAGACCTAACTCAATAGGTAAATTCCCAACACATAGTATGGGTACACCTAACCAAATAGGCAAATTCCCATACTATGTTTATTTATTTTGTGTTATGCATAATTATATTAATTTCACACAATCTTATTAACTTATGCATTTAATTACCCCATCGTTCCCACGTAATTTCGTTCATGATATAACACATATAAAAGGTGTCAACTTGCATATGAATGAACATGTTTCAAAGGTGCCATCTTGCATATTAACAAACACATAACTTGCATATGAACTTGCATAACATGTCACATAACTTGCATATAATATGTCACATAACTTACATATTCATTTTGCATAACAAACTTGCATATTAGCTTATAGACTTGCATAATGTGTCATCATGAACTTGCATATTAATAAACATGTAACTTGCATATTTACATACATGTAACTCGCATATTAACAAACATGTAACTTGCATATAAAGAAACATGTAACTTGCATATTTACATACATGTAACTTGCATATTAACAAACATGTAACTTGCATATTAACAAACATGTAACTTGCATATTTACATACATGTAACTTGCATATTAACAAACATGTAACTTGCATATTAACAAACATGTAACTTGCATAGCATATTACCATGAACTTGCATAACATGCATATGATTACATAGCCCACAACTTGCATATTTAGCATCATGCAAACATAACATACATCATATTAAACTTGCATAAGCTTACATACTCAACATGCATAAACATAAGATTAATGCTAACATCATATCATATGATTCAAAGCTCATTAACCCACATACAAAACCATAAATCTCATCACATCTCATCTAATTAGTTTACCAAAAGATCATCAAAGTGATAGAAACTCACAACTAGCAACTTTGAACACCAAATGAAGAAGATTAAGATGCTAAGAAGGGATTAGAAGTTGATTAGAGAGTGATTAGTATGCAACCCTCTTCATAAAATTAGTGGAGGCCATGAGAGCTAGCATTTTGCCATAGTTTAGTCACTAGGTTTAATTATGAATGAATTAGGGTAGGTTAGGGTCTTATTTATAGATTAGGCAAGTGTTTTAGGCCATAGGATTAACCCTAGATTCAATCCAAGCCATCAAAGCATGTCTTGGGGAAGAAGTCAAGTGTAGGAACCATCTAGGGCCTTTAGATTAAAGATGGACCATGAGAACCATTCAAATGCAAAATCTGCACTTGAGCGAATCGGCCCACGGGTTGACAGCCAAACACCCTGGATTAACCCCTAGTCGACCCAGCAGGCTCGGGTCGACTTCAAAAATCGGCCGGTTCGGTTATTCCCCTCTCCCAATTCGCTGTTTTGAGCATTTTTGCATATTTATTTATTAAATTTTCAATTATATATATATATATATCAATATATATATATATATATATATATCTACACAACCCATTTCACTTAATTAAGTATACTTTAATTTGGGAATTTTCGTGAAACTTCGCGAGGCCATATCTTGGTCATACGGACTCCGATTTTCGAAAACTCGGACTCTATTTCGCGTATTTTTCCGAGACGAACACAATGGCATAGCCCGTTTCCCTTGATTCCCATTTTAGAATTAAATTCTGCCTCGATTTATGTTATTACAGGTTATTGAAAATACGGGTTGTTACATTCTCCCCTCCTTAAAGGATTTCGTCCCCGAAATCTTCAAGTTAGGAAGAACGTATCCTACCATCCAATCATCCATCTACTCAAAGCATCATCCACGAGCAATCATTGTCCTTACAAGATTCTAAATGCTGGATGGATATATGCAAAAGTGTGTGTATATGTACTTACCTAATGCGAAAATCAGGCGGTTACTGATACAGTAAACCTCCTTAATGCAAACCATGATAGTGCCATGCATCCAATATGTATGCGAAACCCTATTGACACATACAAATTTCTACATGCGTGCACAACCATACACAAAAATGCATCATCCATATGATAACACAGCCATGATACATCCATCAATCTAACTACCACATCCATTTATGCAATATGCAACATGAAGTGACTGAGCCGATCTAGTGCCTAATGTGTGTGTATATGCATCCACGAGCAACCACTAGCAAACAATTGCATCCATATGCATCCATCAACCATAACATGTTTCAAACACATGTCTCAACCATAGGTTTTACCCTATCTAAAGGTCATAGGTATTAGCGAGAGGATATACTAAAGATAAGATAAGTACTAGACAAGCAATAAAGGAGAAGTTAAAAGACATACTCTCAAAAAGAAATGGATACAAAGAACGCATCTTTGCTTCCGTCTCCCAAGTAGCATTGCTTTCGTCATCTCCCCATTGCACTTTAACTAGCTGAACTTCTCTGTTCCTCAACTTCCTAGTTTCTGACCCAAGGATGCGAGTAGGAGCTCGTCGAATCGTCGCATCACGCTCTACCTCTACATCTCTAAGCAAGCTCGGCTCTACCACCTCCGCGGTCTCATGTAAGCACTTCCTCAAATGTGATACATGGAATACATCATGAACACCACTAAGTCTGTCGGGCAACTCCACCCTATATGCCATCCGTCCAATCCTTTCCTTAATAGGAAACGGCCCAACAAATCTCGGTGCTAACTTCCCTACGGACCCAAAGCGAACAACATTTCTCAATGGAGATACTTTGACAAAAACCATGTCCCCAACCTCAAACTCAAGATCCGTCCTTCTCCGATCCGCATAAGACTTCTGTCTATCTTGCGCTGCCTTCATCCTTCTACGAATTAAATCAATCTTCTCTGAAGTTTCTCTAACCATATCTGGCCCAAGCAAGATCTTATCCGTAGATTCCCACCAACATGTAGGAGATCGACAAGGCCTTCCATAAAGAGCTTCGAAAGGAGCCATACCAATACTGGACTGAAAGCTGTTATTATATGCGAACTCCACCAAAGGAAGATGTTCTTCCCATGTACCTCCAAAATCCAAGATACAAAGCCTCAAAAGATCTTCTAAGATACGGTTCACCCTCTCGGTCTGACCGTCCGTCTGAGGATGATATGCGGTGCTCAAACACAACTGAGTCCCTACCGCCTCTTGCAAACTTCTCCAAAACTCACTAGTGAAAATAGGATCTCGATCACTCACAATGCTGGATGGTACGCCATGCAATCTAACAATCTCTCTAACATAGACTGAAGCAAGCCATGGAGCGGTCCTCTTACTCTTTACGGGTATAAAATGGGCACTCTTTGTAAGTCTGTCTACCACAACCCAAATTCCCGTATTGCCCTTCCTCGATCTCGGTAACCCGTCGATGAAATCCATCGAGACACTATCCCACTTCCACTGTGGAACTTCCAATGGGTGTAGCAACCCACCGGGTTTCCTTTGCTCCACTTTAACTTGTTGGCACACTAAGCATCTAGCCACATACTCGGCCACATCTTTCTTCATACCGGCCCAAAAGAAAACTCTCTTCATGTCTTGGTACATTTTGTCTCCACCGGGATGAATAGTCATTCTTGAACGATGTGCATCATCCAAAATAGCCTTCTTCAAACCCTCATCTTGCGGTACACAAAGTCTACCGTCTCTATGCAACCATCCCTTATCATCTATGGTGTATCTACCCAAATGGCTGGACGACTCCCCTCTTATAAGCTTCTCTACCAACACAACCAACTGTGGGTCGTCTCGCTGAGCCTCGCCAATCCGTCTCAAAAGAGTAGGTCTAACCTCCAAGGATGCCAACAAACCAGGTACAAAATCAACAGAAGGTCTGAAGTCAAACAAAGAAAGAAACTCCAAGCTTCGTCGTTCCACGAACAATGGACTCAAAGATAGCCTTTTTCTACTTAAGGCGTCTGCCACCACGTTACCCTTACCAGGGGTATACGCTATCTCGAAATCATAGGATGCTAAGAACTCCATCCACCTTTGCTGTCTTAAGTTTAAATCCTTCTGAGAGAATAAGTACTTCAATGATTTATGGTCGGTGAACAACTCGAATCTCTCACCAAGAAGATAATGGCGCCAAGACTTAAGTGCGAAAACAATCGCGGCCAACTCTAGATCATGGGTAGGGTAATTCTTCTCATGCACTCTCAATTGTCTCCCTCCATAGGCTATTACCCTTCCCTCCTGCATCAAGACTGCGCCTAATCCTGTTCCACAAGCATCGGTATAAACAACAAACGGCTTACTCCCATCTGGAAGCACTAAAACTGGAGCGGTGGTCAAAGCTCTCTTTAACCGTCGGAAAGCATCATCACAATCTACATCCCATGAGAAAACCAGATTCTTCTTCGTCAAGCGGGTTAATGGGGCTGATATCTTCGCGAAGTCTTTGATGAACTTCCTATAATATCCTGCCAACCCCAAGAAACTTCTTACCTCGGTAGCATTTCTAGGAACTTTCCAATCCTGGATAGATACTATCTTTGCGGGATCCACAGCTATCCCTTCCTTAGAGACCACATGCCCTAAGAATCGCACTTCTCTTCTCCAAAAATGGCATTTAGAGAATTTAGCTTTAAGACTATGCGCTCGAAGAGTCTCCAACACTTCCTTGAGATGTAAGGCATGCTCTTCTTCATTCTTGGAAAAGACCAAGATGTCATCCACAAAAACTACTACAAACTTATTCAGATACTCTCTGAACACTCTACTCATGAGATCAACAAAGTATGCGGGGGCGTTTGTCAACCCAAATGGCATCACTAGCCACTCATAAAAACCATCCGGAGTCCGGAAAGCAGTCTTCTCTATACTGTCCTCCGCCACTCTTAACTGATGAAACCCTGTAGCTAAGTCCATCTGCGAAAATACTGACGCGCCAACCAACTGATCAAAGAGATCATCTATCCTCGGTAATGGGTGTCTATTCTTCTTCGTGAGCTTATTAAGTTCCCTATAATCCACACAAAGTCTGAGGGACCCATCCGCCTTCGTGGCAAACACTACTGGAGCTCCCCACTCCGATATACTTCGCCTTATGAACCCCTTCTCAAGCAACTCCCCTACTTGCTTATGAAGTTCTCTTCTCTCACGAGGAGCCATGTGGCGTACTGGCAAAGACACTGGTTTGGCATTATCCACCAAATAAATTCGGAAATCTATCTCCCGCTTCGGAGGCAAACCCTTTACTTCTTCAAACACATCCGGATATTCCCGGACTACTCTGACAGAACACAAACTTTCGACCGAAGCATCGAGCGATTCAAGATAACTTAGCAAAACAGATTCCATGGGATTGCAAGAGATCTCGAGAGTGTTACCCAAGCGGGTCATGAGCCTGACAACTCTCCTTTCGCAATCAAGAACGGCACCATTACTGGATAACCAGTCCATGCCCAAGATCAACCCATAGCCCGTGAAGCCCAATACAAAAGCATCACATCTAAACTCAACGCTAAGTATAGAAATCTTCAAACCCAAACATATCATAGACAGATATATGGAGCCCCCAATTGGGTTTGAGACAACCAAGGGATCATCAACTAGACTGGTGTCTAAGTGCAGTGACTCAACTAACGATGATGAGATAAAAGAATGCGATGCGCCAGAGTCAAACAAAGTACGAACTGGATGATCAAACAGAAAAACCAGACTTTCAACGGAAATAGTTCTACCTCTCTGCTGAATCGGTGGAACTGAGAGAACCTGAACTTGCCCCCCTGACTGAGGTGGTGCTATAAGAGCTTGCACCTGGCCTCCTGAGGTAGACCCCGTCTTCTGCCCCTTCTTTGGGCAGTTTTTCACAAGATGCCCTGCTTCACCACAATGAAAGCAACCGGTCTTCTTCTTTTTGCGACAATCCTTACTGAGGTGTCCTGGTGTTCCACAATTGAAGCACTTCTTCTTCGTCTTCTTTTTGTCACCATTGCCTTTTCCGCCCTTGCCTTGTTGTTGCTGTTGCGGTTTCTTCTGATCCCCCTTTTTCTCTGGTGCCTTAGAATTCTTATCATCCTCATGCATAAGTGCCATGTAGACAAGCTTCTCAAAAGTGGCCCCCATAGGAATGTGAGTCATAGCTATTCCTTGCAATGGTTCGTTCAAGCCTCTAACGAACCTCAAAGCCTTCTTCTCCGGTGTATTCACCAACTCTATGCCAAACCTTGCTAATTGATTGAATTTGTTGACATATTCTTTCACCGTGAGATTCCCTTGCTTCAAATTCAAGAACTTCTCCATAAACAGATTCTCTTCCGCCCTTGAGAGAAACTTAGCCCCAAACCTTTGCTTAAAATCTGCCCAAGAGTCAACAGGGCGTTCTCCATTAGTGACCTCCCACCAGAATGAGGCCTCTCCCTTCATTAACCAAGCCGCCAACTTGACTTTCTTTCCCTCTTCCACTTCAAAGATATCTAGCAACTCTTCCACTTCCTTAAGCCAATCTCTAGCCTCTACGAAAGTCTCTGAACCAAGAAAAGGTTTTCCTCCTATAGCCTTGAACTCCTTGCAAACCTTAGCAAAATTATCCACTCTAGGCTGAGGAGGAGGAGCGGTTGTCTCTGGTGTAGTAGCATTGGCCGGACCCGCAGCCGCGGCCCTAGCCTCTTGCAACCTCCTATACCATAGTGGTATAACTAAACCCTCCGGGATGTTAAGATCTTCAGCCATGCTGAAACGAAAGAGGAAAGATTCAAAAAGGAGATTCCGAAAGATAAAGATATGGCTATTGGGGATTATGCTTTTCTTTTTCAAAAACTTTTTCTCTTAGAAGACATGCTTTTAAAAATACTTTCTTCGAAAATACTCTTAGAAAGTAGTTTTTCTCAAAAATTTTATCTGTTCTGGTAACCTTAAGCTCTGATACCACGTGTAACACCCCACTCCCGCTATGATCACTCACTAAGGGAATGCCATAGCATCGGTGGAGTATTTTAGTGAATATAGAACAGAAAAATTACAACAAGACAGATATAAATAGTACTTGAAATTTTAAAACATCATCTCATAACAGCGGAAGTAAAACATGTCTGGTTACATCATAAAACCACAATAAAGGTCAAGTACAATATCCATCAAAATAAAGAAGTACATAATCCCACTCTCATACAATAGCCAAACAAAAGAAAAGATAACTGGATAACTGGAGCTTTACATCTACCCAAGCTCCTAAAGACTGGAACAGCAATCCGATCAAGCTCCACTACTGCTAGGATCCACCGTAGGACCTGAGGGTTGGGAAAAAGATAAAAACAACAGGGTCAGACATAAGTCTGAGCGAGTCCTATAACTTTAACAATACAATCGTTAAAGTAACCAGAGAAGACATAAACTGATATACGGTAACATATAGGGATGAATGGCTACCCTAAGCAGTCAACTAAACGAAGATAAAGGATAAAGACGCATCTACCCTCCCTAAGGTAAATTACTAAACTGCACCACACCAGTCGTTCCTAACTTAAAGGTTGATCCCACCCAAGGACTTATAAAATTTACTAATTAGTACCTGCGTACCCCTAGGTGACCAAGTAGGCGCCACGGGGCCCTACAATCCACTAGGTGTACACACTACTTCCCATTCGATCGGCTCCCTAACGTAGATACCCGTGCTGGCCCCACCGTGGGATGTATCATTCCCCAATGTGGCAACCTGATGAAACTAAAGGTGCACGGCTTATATCTACTCGATGCAACAACGGCTTACCTACCAGCCCGGGCCCACTCACGCATATGAAGCCCGTTGGACTTGCGTTGCCACCGCTAACCCGTTTGCCTCTTACAGTCAAGCCCAGTATGCGTGTCCCGTCCTCGACATGGGTCGAGCCCACAAAGATACGTATGGGTTACTGGTTGAAATGGGCCTCCACAAGCTACCCACCTAAGCTTGTCCCTTCTTCTAGTATATCCCACTTAACCCTTTAATCATGTTTTAATTACATGTTCTATTTTGGTTAAGTATTCTAATCGTATTTTCTATTGCCACCCAAGGCAACCACTAGATTTTCTCATGCCACCCGAGGCACCCACTTAACCCCTCATGTCCCTCTACATGCTAATGTGGTTAAGTGTTTCTTAATTAATTAATTAAGAACGTAACCTTTGTAAAGACCTCTCACATTAGACTGTCTTTTATGACCGCTGGTTAAGCCGGTTGGGTCCGGGCAGCCTTATGTCATAACAGAGTCTAACCTCGTGTCTTTACATTAATTACGTATTTAGTTTGTGCCTAAGACCTCTCACATTGGGCTAACATTTGTAGCAACTGGTTAAGCCGGTTGGGTCCGGGCAGTTTTACGCTACAACTGAGTCCAACCTCGTGTCTTAGTCAATTAATTACACCTAATTAATCACCCTCATAATTTTATATTAATTATCCCTAATTAATCAAGTTTTCTTAACATGGGTAGACCTAACTTAATAGGTAAATTCCCATGGGGTAGACCTAACTCAATAGGTAAATTCCCAACACATAGTATGGGTACACCTAACCAAATAGGCAAATTCCCATACTATGTTTATTTATTTTGTGTTATGCATAATTATATTAATTTCACACAATCTTATTAACTTATGCATTTAATTACCCCATCGTTCCCACGTAATTTCGTTCATGATATAACACATATAAAAGGTGTCAACTTGCATATGAATGAACATGTTTCAAAGGTGCCATCTTGCATATTAACAAACACATAACTTGCATATGAACTTGCATAACATGTCACATAACTTGCATATAATATGTCACATAACTTACATATTCATTTTGCATAACAAACTTGCATATTAGCTTATAGACTTGCATAATGTGTCATCATGAACTTGCATATTAATAAACATGTAACTTGCATATTTACATACATGTAACTCGCATATTAACAAACATGTAACTTGCATATAAAGAAACATGTAACTTGCATATTTACATACATGTAACTTGCATATTAACAAACATGTAACTTGCATATTAACAAACATGTAACTTGCATATTTACATACATGTAACTTGCATATTAACAAACATGTAACTTGCATATTAACAAACATGTAACTTGCATAGCATATTACCATGAACTTGCATAACATGCATATGATTACATAGCCCACAACTTGCATATTTAGCATCATGCAAACATAACATACATCATATTAAACTTGCATAAGCTTACATACTCAACATGCATAAACATAAGATTAATGCTAACATCATATCATATGATTCAAAGCTCATTAACCCACATACAAAACCATAAATCTCATCACATCTCATCTAATTAGTTTACCAAAAGATCATCAAAGTGATAGAAACTCACAACTAGCAACTTTGAACACCAAATGAAGAAGATTAAGATGCTAAGAAGGGATTAGAAGTTGATTAGAGAGTGATTAGTATGCAACCCTCTTCATAAAATTAGTGGAGGCCATGAGAGCTAGCATTTTGCCATAGTTTAGTCACTAGGTTTAATTATGAATGAATTAGGGTAGGTTAGGGTCTTATTTATAGATTAGGCAAGTGTTTTAGGCCATAGGATTAACCCTAGATTCAATCCAAGCCATCAAAGCATGTCTTGGGGAAGAAGTCAAGTGTAGGAACCATCTAGGGCCTTTAGATTAAAGATGGACCATGAGAACCATTCAAATGCAAAATCTGCACTTGAGCGAATCGGCCCACGGGTTGACAGCCAAACACCCTGGATTAACCCCTAGTCGACCCACCGGGCTCGGGTCGACTTCAAAAATCGGCCGGTTCGGTTATTCCCCTCTCCCAATTCGCTGTTTTGAGCATTTTTGCATATTTATTTATTAAATTTTCAATTATATATATATATATATATCAATATATATATATATATATATCTACACAACCCATTTCACTTAATTAAGTATACTTTAATTTGGGAATTTTCGTGAAACTTCGCGAGGCCATATCTTGGTCATACGGACTCCGATTTTCGAAAACTCGGACTCTATTTCGCGTATTTTTCCGAGACGAACACAATGGCATAGCCCGTTTCCCTTGATTCCCATTTTAGAATTAAATTCTGCCTCGATTTATGTTATTACAGGTTATTGAAAATACGGGTTGTTACATAAACTGCAATCTTATCACTTTATTAGGCTTCTTATTTTCCCCAATCAGCCCCACTCTACTGGAACAGACCCACGAGCCACTTATTTTCTTCAGTCAACCCCATGCTACCAGAATGGGCTCCCAGCACAATTCTATTATTTAGTTAGGCCTCTTATTTTCCCCAATCACACCCATGCTGCAGGAATAGACCTACGAACCACTTATTTTCCGAAATCAGTCCTACTTTGCCAGAACGGACTTCACAATCTTAGCTTAATAATTTTATCTTCAATTTTACTTAACAACATAATTTAAGTTTGTTAATAAGACCCATATAACCTCATGTTATATTCCTACGTTGTATTAAACATTTCTAATTAATGGTTATTCTTTTTATACAACCCATCCCCACGTTACGTAGCATCCAACTAAGTTACGTATTCCAGTTTATGTGTTTGCATGTTCTCCAATTACATATTAAGATTTATCCTTAATTTACAGTCTAATACTGATTATAATATTTAATCAGTTCTAACTTTCCCGATTATCCGTTTTATTCAAATCAACATTATTCCAATTTAAACGCAAAATAATGATAAAGACCTGGGCTCTCTTTAATCCTAAGCTCAACGCTAAAAGAAAAGGGAAACGACCTAGGCTACTCGCAAGGCCTAGACTCAAAAATAAACAAACCAAATGGAACAAGGTATATCCTGAACTGTAAATAAAATCACAACATAGAAGGTGATATAAGAAGGAGAATTACTTATAAACAGTAAATGACTGGAATGAAATAGGCATAGACAGTAAATAAGTTACAGTGACTTTTACAGAAAAACTAAACACATAAATACTATAAATAACTATAAACATTTATCTTACAAGATTAAAATTATTTAATTGTCTAATTTTTCCTACATAATTTGCTAATCTAGAAATCACATAAAAACTCATAAGTTTGACGAAGAGAGCTTCCCCTGTAGCCTTTTCTTATTCTAGCAGAATCTCCGCCTCTATAAGTAATTATAAACACATATATTTAAAAGTACAAAACTTCTTTATTCCTGTAAATATTTAATTATTTGCCCCTTCCTAATTATGAGGATAGGTATGGGGAAGAAGAAGAAGAGAGAAAGAATGGATATGAAGAAATAAGAGAGGCTCTACTAGTCTATTTATAGGGTTTACTGGGTTCCTCAACTATCCAAATCTAGGATTAAATTTGGGCCATCCACGTAACTGGACCAATCAGAAAGTACCACGTCAACCTCAGGTTCAATATTGAACCAATAAAACTAAGCCATATTAGAAAATAACGTTCGAATAATAATAAAGGTCTGTACCTGAAACGTGCACTCCAAGATACACGCTTACAGCGTGTTGGGTCAACACACTCACATCTGGGGTCGACACAAGGTTACCCCAAGCATTGTCTGGGTCGACACAAGGTCGACGCAAACATGACTGGGTCGTCCCACTCACCCGTTATACTATATACTATTATATATATTTTGCCTTATTTTTGGCTTAACTTCTTTAATTCATAACTTATTCATTTTCACTCCGATTTCAGCAAACCAAGTGCTATTTTCATCATAAAATTACAATGGACTCAATGGTGCTAGACGCATTGTCCAATTACGAATATTGTTCATTTAATTTATTACCCTTTTCTATTTACTTACTGTTTAATAAAATTCTGGGTGTTATATTAGTTTTATTGAATCACGCGATGGGTCGAGTCGTGTGGGCTTCGACTGCTTTTGGAGACCGTTAAATTACCAATTTTCATATTTAAATGTTAAATATTGTATGAAACAATCATCTATGGTTGGTATGATTAACCGTGATAATATAAATTTTCAACTGCTACCATAAATGTTAACGTTATATATGTAACCACACAAAAGGTTGGTGTAGTTGAGTGGTTGATGGTTCTACTATAAAAACTCTTATGATTTCATTAAAAAAAAGTTGAAGTCACATTCATCATACCTGGTTCGACCGATTTACCCCCCCTGACTTTTATACTTGTAGCTTGGGTCATAGTTTAAATGAAAAAGTTATGAACAAAAAACAAATTTGAAACATAAATAAATATAATAACAAAATCACCATAAAAATAAGTGGACCATAGGTCAACCCCTATACAAGGAGAATCAATATGAGTCGATCAACTCTTAAGATGAGGGCAGTCGACCACTTCACACATTTGGGTTAGGTTTTGGTTTGGCTTAAACGGTCCATATTTAAAATTTTCAATCGGACATATGTAGTTGGTTCTAATGCTTATAAACTAAAGTCTTACCCTACCTTCTTTTCTCAAATTTTTTAATAGACGATGAAGTTTTGTCATTTCTTATTCTCCACTGCTTTTGTAAAATTTAAAAATTAAGCTTTTTAGCTGTATTCATATCGATTGGAAATATAATAAGAATTGAATAAGAAGTGAATCAACTTTATGTGCTATTGAGATAAGCTTTTATAGTATATCTATTTTCTCTCTCAGTCTCAAACTTATTCTCATATCAAAATACTAATTTATGTATAGGTCCCTTAATATATATAGTTCTTGGATCTATAATGATTTTGAGTTGAATCAAAAGTTTTGTTTCAGATTTAGATATTGAGAATGCTCTTTAATGGTTAGTGAGAATTCATGAATTGTTTATAACATTTAATCTAATTTGCTGGCATACATTTATATCCCTAGATTAATTATTCAAATGAATTGTAGGGTTGAATTAGCATATAAATATATTGCCTATATATTATAGTGTTAGATCTAAATTTGATAATTGTTTACACCTAGATCTGAAGATTACCCTATAAATTATATATTTTAAATGATATGTTGTTCTTATTTCAGATCTGTAATTTGAGTGATAGGTTATTAACTTGATTTGAATTATTGTCCCATTTGTGTTGGATCTTATTTTACATCTTACTTATCGTCTTTTGGACCAAAACAACTTTAACTAGACTTTGATTCAAACGAAATTGGATTGGAATGAATGTGACAAACCATCATTTTAAACAATATAAATTGTTCAAAATGGTAGATTATTCCTACGGTATAAGTAGATTCAATCACAGATACAGAAATAAAAAACTCATTGACTCACATATGAAATAAATAAGTACATAAATAGTTACGAAATTACTAAATAATGTTTATAATTTATTTCTAAAACTGCATATACTAAAAAGAAAATAACTGGAAATAAAATAAGTCAACTATTACATAACTAATTGAAATCGAACTAACGAAAATAATCAAATAACGATAGAGTCTTCAACAATGCTTCCATCTTAAAAATAAAATCTCCTAAACTGCAATACTTACGATGACCTGAGCATAATGAAAACACAACACTTGAGTAAAAACTAACATCCTTATGTCAACCAATAAATCAACGTGCATAACAATTTAAAAGGTGTTATGGGTTTTTCTTCTCTTAGGGATCCGTTAAACTATTTACATATAATAAGATACACTTTAATAAATAATGTATATTGGTAAAATAAATATTTAAATAGTGTTAAGGCCTTACATTAATCCACCTTAACACATTTTAATTCCAAACCAAAGTCATGTTGGGCTCGTATAAAAATAAATATGACAATGCACTTGAGTAAATGCTCAAGGTAAGATCTTATCAGTTTACCCTTTCTACTTGGTCATAACACATATTAGCCAACCTACGTCTATCAACCCAAATAGAAGGGTTCATTCATCGATTTTCAAAATCACGATAGTAATATGAGGGATCGATACCGCTATAGGTAACTTACCTCATTAGCCAAACATAGTCCCATGTTATAGTCATTTTATTTATGGCTTAAGTGCTTAGACTATCCATTATTATTCTCTTACTTCATTCCTGTAAGAATTCGGCAACCACTACATTCTGGATATCATGCACCTCATATATGGTTATCAAAGTAGTTTCAGGATTGACAGAGAGTGTGTCAATATCCAGCCCTAGTTTCTTTGACAACCCATCATTCGTTTTACACACCACTTGGTCATTACGTTTCAGAAAACATTTCACATTCAAGTGGAGGAGTTCTCATATTTCAAAAATCAATTTCCCAAGATTTCATTTCAACCCTTTCTTGTGTCACGTTTGAATATGTCCAAAACATTTATGATATCAACATGAAAATTACAACAATTATAATGGTAATTTATTATCAAATATAAAATGATCAAATAATCAATAACATGGGTGTAACATCGTATATTAAATATTAACTTCCTACACATGTGTCCATATCATAAAAAGTTCATATGAAAGGGGTATATCATGTCAACATGTGCACAAACGTCATAAATAATTCATATTCATCCAAACAATTTCATATATCAACTAAAATTCAAATAAAGCATATAAATATATCAACTAAATGTATTAACTTGCATGATGAAGTTAGTTACCATGAGTGAGTAATCTATCATTTTTAACAATTTATATTGTTTAAATTGTGCATTATTATAAGTAAACTTGACAAAAATACTTAGAAGACATGAAAAAGCAACTTGAGAAATTTGAGAAAGATTGGATTTAAGACTATGAGCTAGCACAAATCATCCACCATGAGTTAGGATTGAGTCATACTGGCTTAGGCAATTGTAAAAATCCTAAAATTTAAGTACGAATAATCAATTCAAAAATAAATAAAAAATAATAATTTGTGATGTTTTTTTAAATTAGCTATGGAAGTTTTACCACTGAGTCCATAACAATTTCATGAGCAATCCACTATATAACTTGTCAAAATTGAAGTTAGTATCAAGACGTTATTAAAGTAATAAGATATAAGTATAATTCAGAAATTTATGAAGAAAATTAATTAGTAAAATAGACCCATGTGGGTTGACTTAGAGATGGGCCGGTTCAACACATAGGTGGACCTTGGCCAGTCGATTCTCCTTGTAAACTGGACGGTTTTTCTTCCACATTTGAGCCGATGACGAGAATCATAACTTTTTTTTATTAGAAATGGCTTAATTTATAGCGTTTGTCTGTTCACATTAAAGCTGAAACTGAACATATAACGTTCCTCTATTGAATTAAATCTTCGAATCCAATAGCCTGAGATCCCTACTAAATAAGACCCTAGGCCTCGCTTTTTCTTCACAACACATCTTACCCTTCTGGGTTCTCTCTTGACTGAGACGGACCTAAAAATTGAGGTGGTATTTGGTTTACACATTTTTACTTTTGGGTTTTCTCCTATACAAAAGTGCAAAGGAGGCACCATTCATCTTTGCGACCAAGGCAGACGACTCTCTCCGTATATGTGTGGATTATAGGGATTTAAATAATCTCACCAAGAAAAATAGACACCCACTTACATGGATTGATGCCTTGTTTGACTAGTTAGTGGGTGCTTCGGTTTTCTCGCTGTTGGGTCTAGCTACAAGTTTTAATTAGCTTAGGGTAGTAGATGAAAGCATAGACAAGACTGGTTTTAGGACTCTTGACGGATTCTTCGAGTGGTTGGTTATGCCTTTTATGCTGACTAATGCACCGACGTATTTTGTGGATCTAATGAGTTGAGTATTTCGGAAGTACCTGAATAAGTATGTAGTGGTTTTTGTTGATGTTATCATGGTTTTCTCGAGGAGTGAGGAAGAGCACGTTGTACACTTAGGAGAGGATCTCTGCACTTTCCTAGCATATCAGTTGAAGGCTAAGTTTTCTAAGTGTCATTTCTGGTAAGGAAGTAAGTTTCCTAGGGCAAGCCGTCTCTAGAAATGGTATAGCGGTGGACCCCGCTAAGGTTGTTGCAGTATAGGATTAGAAAGCCCCTAAGAATTGACAAAGGTTAGGAGTTTTTTCGGATTGGCGGGTTACTAAAAAAAGTTCATTAAGGATTTTGCACAGATCTTAGCTCCGCTTACCCGTCTGACGAAGAAGAACCTAGTTTTTTTCTTAGGATGTAGATTGCGAGGATGCATTCTTAAGATTGAAGAAGGCTCTTATATTAGCTCCGGTTTTGGCTCTTTCCGATGACACCAAAATGTTTATCATCTACACGGATTCCTGTGGCATGGGTTTAGGTGTAGTGTTGATGTAGAAAGGTAGGGTTGTCTGCTACGAGAGTAGACAATTGAGGTTACATGAGAAGAACTACCTTACCCATGATTTGGAGCTAGCGGTGATAGTGTTTGGTCTCAAGTATTGGAGATACTATTTACTAGGTGAGAGGTTTGAGTGTTGTATAGATCAAAAATCACTCAAGTACTTGTTCTCTTATAAAGATCTCAATTTGCAACAACAACGTTGGATGGATTTCCTTGCGTCCTATGACTTTGATATAGCATATACCCCAGGGTAAGGGAATGTGGTTGCAGACGAATTGAGTAGGCAGTGGATGGCCTTTAGTCCATTATTCGTAGAGTAACAGAGCTTGGAGTTTATCACATCGTTCAATTTTAGAGCTTCTACAGATTTTGCACTTAGATTGTTGGCATCATTGGAGGTGTAACCCACTCTTTTAGAGCGCATTGGATCCAGTAAGTGCGAAGATCAGCAATTAGTGGACATCATGGATCTACTCAATGGAGGAGAGACCTCTAGTCACCTTGCTATGTATTCTGTGGACAAGAGAGGGTGGCAACATCAAGATGGAAGACTGGGTTTTCCTGGAGTTGTAGATTTATGTAAATGAGTTCTAGAGGAGGCTCATCACTCCCGGATGACTATCCATCTGGGCGGTGATAAGATGTACAGAGATACAAGGAGGGTTTTTCATTGGACTGAACGAGGAAGGGCATTGCAGTGTATGTAGCCCGATGTATAACTTGTGAACAAGTGAAGGATGAACAAAGAAACCTAACGGATTGCTTTAGCCTCTAGACATACCACAATGGAAGTGGGAGAGCGTCTCTATGGATTTTATAGACGGGTTACCCAGATCGAGGAGGTGCATCATCAATATTTGGTTATAATTGATAGGTTGATTAAGAGCGCTCACTTTATTCTAATCAAGAGTAAGAGGACAGTGGAATCATTAGCATCATTTATCTTAGAGAGATCATCTGACTTCATGGGGTACCCTCTAAATTTGTTAGTGACCGTGACCCCACCTTTACGAGTGAGTTTTGGAGGAGCCTGCAGGAGACATTAGAGACACAACTACGACTTAGTACCGCCTATCACCCTCATACGGATGGACAAATAGAAAGGATCAATAGGGTTCTCAAGGATTTATTGAGGATGTGTATCCTAGACTTCGGAGGAACTTGGGAGGAGCATCTTCCATTAGTAGATTTCGCATACAATAACAACTATCAGACGTGTATTGGGATGGCTTCCATCGAAGCACTTTATGGACAACCCTGCAGATCGCCTACATGTTGGTGGGAATCTATGGACATACTTCTACTTGGACCTTAGATGGTCAGAGAAACTTCAAAAAATATAGACTTGATTCAGAGACAGATGAAAGAAGCTCCGGATAGGCAGAAGTCGTACGCAGATCATAGGAGTATTGACCTGGAGTTTGTGGTAGGAGATATGTACTTTATTAAGGTGTAACCTTTAAGGAGTGTTGTTCGATTTGGCTCGGTATGGAAGTTGGCACAAAGGCTTGTAGGGTCATTTCCTATAGTAGAGAGGATAGGTCAGATGGCCTACAGAGTTAGACAATCGGAGAGACTGGCGGGAGTTCACGATGTGTTCCATGTCTCACACTTGAGGAAGTGTCTACATGATTCCGTAGAGGTAGTAGAGCCGAATATCCTTGAGGATATTGAGGTAGAGAAGGATGCACCAGTTAGAAAAGTTCCTACTCGAATACTAGGATCGGAAGTTAAGAAGCTACAGAATAAGGAGATCAAGCTAGTTAAGGTACAATGGGGAGTAAGTAATGACGATGCGACTTAGGAACTTGAAGATAAGATTCACGCTTCTTTTCCGTTTCTCTTTGAGAATACATTTTTAATTCCTTTCTAAGCTTTTGAATTTGAATCTATCTTCCTATCGTTTCAATCTCGATTCTCAGGTAGAAGCATATGGATGATAGGAATGGTTTAAAACATGTTGATAGAACATTTTATGGTTGAATGGATTCATGTGAATGCAAGTGTTTGCTAGTGGATCCAGTGGATGCATATACACACACTAGGCATTAGATTAGGGATAGGCTGAACTAGAACACTTACATTTTTCATATGGATAGAAATAGTTGAATCATCACTCGGATGTTGCATTTTGGTGAATGGTTGTTGCACACATATAGAATTTATATGTATTGTTATGATTCTATTGCATACGTAGTGGATGCATGGCACATACATGAATTGCATTATGGAGGTCAACTGAATCAGTAGACCGCTTGATTCCGTATTAGCTTAGGGACATATACACAACACCTTTGCATATGTTCATACAAAGCATAATAAATTTTAAGAAAATTGTATGCCAGTGGTAAGGATGAGTAGATGGGCATAGAAGATGGTTAATAATAGTTATAACATTCTTCTAACCTTGGAGATTTCGGGGACGAAATCCTTTAAGGAGGGGAGAATGTAACACCCTAAATATTAATAAACAATAATAATACGAAGAAGAATAATAAATAAAGCATTAATTAAAATAATATTCAGAATTGGGTGAAATGGATTTCATCATTATGTTTGTTACGAAATTCTGATTCAGATCAACTTTTGGTTTGCGTGAATCGGATTAAAAATTAATAAGTTATAATCAGTCAAAATTTGAAATTAAAATAGAAAATTTTAATTAATAATCAGAATAAACCAACATTAAGTAGGCGACCCAGCCTATATATGGGTCGACCTGTTTGTCGACCTACATATAAGGTATCTTTTAGATAATTCTTTGTTGATGCATTGCTGAGGTGTCATCTATGGTTTAGTTTAAAAACCTAATATCCTATAGCCTAAACTAACCTTTCACAACTATAAATAGAATACCACTCTTCACTTCTTGCCTACAACTATTATTCTTCACCTTCTTAGCCTTTACTCCATTATGTTCTAAAAAAAGTTGGGGAAAAAGTCAGGGTGTTGTCAAATTATAGAGCTGAAAGTATATTCTTCTTCTGTTTCAAAGGCCTTTTTATGGATCTACAACAATTCTATGTTATTTTTAGATTAGCAATCTAAATAAAAAGGATTAAGATAGCAAAATATATTGGATCTGAAAGTTTGACAATTACAGTGTTTATAAGTTTATCTTTTACAAGTTATTTTTCATTTTATTTATTATATATTATTTATTTATTTTCAGCTGTTATTTATTTATAAGTAACTTCTTCTTCTTTATCCCCTTCTTTGTCATTATTTTATTTACAGTCTTATAATGCCTATTTATCATTTTGTTTATTTTTGAGTCTAGACTTATTGCTCCTTTTCAATTGTTTTTGCGCTAAGCCTAGGCTAACGAGAGCCTAGGCCTTTATCGTTTAATTTGCGTGAAAATTGAAATAATATGAAAGAATGTGAAAAAGGGGATTTTAGGCATATTGAGAATCTGTGAATTATGGATTGTTAGTTAGGATAAATTCTAATGGAAGAATATGCAAACTTGTGAATTGGAAAAAAACTGTGCTTAATTATACATTAAGTAACATGTTAATAGAAAACATTTGAATTGGAATAAAATATTCTTAATTGCACATTAAGTAACTTATAACTGTAAAACATCTGAGCAGTGATGGATTAAACTTTCCTGGCTTGGGGAAGGGTTGTATAAAATGATTACATTTAATTAGAAATGTTAATTACAACCTAGGAATATAACATAAAGTTATATTGAGCTTATTAATGAACTTAAACATGCTAAGTTAAATCTGTCTGATTAATAAGCTAAGCGGTCCATTCCGATGAGATACAAGGGGCTCGTAGAAATCCTAGATAACTTATGGACCAAGTCTAGGGGTGACTTTTGTCAAACACTTTCTTTCTTGTCTAGGACCCGTATCAATCAGTATCCCTGTTATTATCATCTGAGCCTCGAACTAGGTAGAGTCTAGAGCACTCTTTACTGATCTGGATAGTAAGAGGTTCAAAAGGAGGTGGGTACATGTACGTTCCGACAGAACCATGAGTATGCATTGTTCCGAAGAGGGAAGATAAGACATTGTAACACCTGTGATTAAGTTTGTGTCTTTTTAGTTGATGGGTTCGGGACTTGTAACCCCAAATGCCATAGCTGGCACGGGCTATTGACATCCTGTACAAGAAGCCGATCACTGGGTAGAAATTAGGTAATGCCTAATTATGATATTATGATAGTTAGCGCATAAATTCTGGGGATATAAGTGAGAAGCTTATCTTGTTTCGTGTTTTCTACTTTGCTACATTTTCATGTCCATTGCTATTCATTTGTCTGAATGCTTCTTTATCCTATGCATATGCTAAAAATTACTGGAAATTGCCAGACTTATATCTGACCTAGTTTTTCTCTCTCTATCTTCCTCCCCCCAGGTTTTCAGGGCGGAGGATCGCAACAGTGACTTTCAATCTTTTTATTTAGCTTGGATTCAGACCATTTCTTACCTCATGTATTGCTTCTGTACTTGCTTTATGGCTATTGCAAGGATTTGTGAGGGAGATGACATTGTGGTGTTACTCTTGTACTCTGATGTTTTTCTTTCAATGAGACAGATTGTTTTATAATGATGATTCCATGGTATCTTGAACTGTAATGCTATGACTGGTTTCTTTAATAAATGTTTTATAAAGTTTCCATTATATTTTACATTATGTCTTCTGAATTATAGTCTCTAAGTTATTACTTTATACCTATTGCACTTCACAAAATTTAATCCATCCTCATATGGGTGACATTAAGAGATGTGGGATATCACGTGTCCCTTTAAACTAAGGGACCGATATAGTTATCCATCGGGATTGGTACCAATTAGGCTGTATGTTGATTTTAGGCTTAGTCCCCGTAAAATTCCCTTACCAATGGTCCTCCAGTTCTCCAGCCCGACATTCAACTATAAATAGCCTTTTTACACATGAAAAATGGATCCTTTCACAATTTGATTACTTTGGACTATCATATTTTGAAGTCATACCATTCTGAGCTTCATACTTTAATAATTTTAGCAATAAAATGATCAAATATTCTAAGTGAACATAGACTAATCAACGTCGAACCACTATAAACATGTTGCCTTTCTTTTCTTATTACATTTCTATATTTCCATTCCATATTTTCAATTATTTTAGTTTAACTTTCATTGAACTTGTTGGGTGTTGTACCATTTTTTGGTGCCAACCGGTGGATAATGGATTTATCAAAGATTCAACATATCCAGATTGGGTATCTAATCCAGTCCTTGTTAAAAAGTCAAATGGAAAGTGTCGAGTTTGCATAGATAATTCTAATATTAATAAAGCTTGTTCTAAAAATAGTTTTCCACTTCCTAGAATCGATCAACTTATAGACGGAATGGTGGGACATGAGCTACTGTAATTTATGGATGTTTACACAGGCCACAATCAAATCATGATCATGAACCAGATCAGGAAAATTTTCATTATTGACTTGGGTTCGTATTGTTATCACATAATACCATTGGTTAAAAATTCCGGGACAACCTACCAATGGATCGTGAACATTATGATCAAGCTACAAATTGGCAAGACCATGGAAGTATGTATCAATGATATGCTGGTAAAATCTCAGGCGGTGACAAATCACATGGGTAATTTGTCTTAAATGTTTAAGATATTGAGAATGTATAGAATGCTCTTTCGGGGTCTCCTATAAGAATTTTTTAGGGTTATGGTAAGTTCTCGCATCAAGGCCAACCTAACACAAATTATGCTACTGAGCAATGTTGGGGATCTCATAAATAAGAGAAAACTCCAAATCTTCAACGAGAAAGTCACAAACTTAAGCCAATTCATTTAAAATGGATATTTAGGTGCATTTAATTCTTTGATGCTTTGAATAAAGGAAAGAAAAACTTCAGGTGAACCATTAAGAGCAAGATCACCCTTGAAGAATTACTCAAACATATGGGAAACCTATCGATGCTTTCTAAGCTAGCAAATGTCAAAGACTTGTCTATTTACTTGGCGGTGTCCACCTATGCTGTAAATGTTGCGCTCATATGAGAGGAAGCCCGAGTTTAGAGGTCTGTATATTACACAACAAAAGGTACACTGGCGCCGAAAGAAATTAACTAAAGCTGGAAAAACTTGATCATTGTGTACTGGTAACATTGACGAAATTGGGACCTTTCTTCCAAGCCTATCCCATATAAGTGTTCACAGATCAACGCTAAAGCTAGTCCTATTCCTCTCTGAAACATTGGGAAGACTACTAAAATTGTACATCGAATTAAGCTAATATGATGTAACATATCATCCCTAAAAGGCGATTAATAGGTAAGCATTGGTGGATTTTATTACCGAGTTCACTGTCAGGGAAGATAAAGAGGAAGAAAAAACTAAAATGGTCGTACCATGAAAGTTGTTTGTTGAGGTGCAACAACGAGTGCTATTCAAGAGTGAGAGTTATCTTGAGGACTTCTAAAGGATGCTCTGTGTGTTATTCCCTAAGATTAGAGTTTCTTGCCACCAACAATAATGATGAATATGAATCACTTATGGCAAGAGTGAAGATAGCAAAGGAATTGAGCACCAAAATGTTTATAATATTTAATGATTCATAGCTTGTCATCTGTCAAGTCCAAAGGGAATTTCAAGCAAAGGGGAAAAACATAGTCTCATACATACCAAAGACTTGGGAATTAATCATCGACTTTGAACATTACGTCATCACTCACATACCTTGAGAGGAGAACATGAAAGCTAGTTCGCTCACTAATTATGCTAATTTTGGAGAAGCCCAACTTTTAGGCTCAGCACCAGTTGACGTCGTAACTAATCCATGCATCAACGAGACAAACATAAAATGCATCATGGAAACGATCGAAGAGCCAGAATCATGAATGACCTTAATCGAAGAGTATTTAGTCCACGAAACACTACCTATGAACCAACAACATTAAAGAAGCTTCTTTAGAAATCATAAAGATTCGTCATGCAGGATAAGAGGCTTTAAAGGCGAAGCTTCTCAAAATCACTATTTGCGATGTGTGACATACGATGAAACCGAGAAAATCCTCACAAAGAAGGAGAGGGTAAGCATGGAAAACACTTTGGAGGTCAAACTTTAGCCAAAAGTTGTTATGATATGGATAATTATAGCCAGATCTAAGGAGAAACACAACCTATTACATATGGCATATGATAGGTGTCAAATATTCTCCAATATTCTAAGATCCTCCTCCAAAGACTTGAAGCAGATAGCTAGCTCATGGCCATTTGTAGAGTGGGGAATCGAACTTACAGGAGTGTTCCAAATTGCCAAAGCTAGATCCAAATATGTAATAGTCACTGTATATTATTTCATGAAGTTGGCCAAAGCATAACCACTGGCCACAATTACTATTATTAAAGTTAAAAATTTTGTGACTAAAAATATTATTTGTAGGTTTGGAGTAATACAGAAGACATAATAGATAATAGGACCCAGTTTGAAAGAATTAAATTCTAAAATTTCTATAAGCGATTCCACATTGGGATGAGCTTTATTACAATGGTGCATCTGCAAGAAAAAATGCAAGTGGAAGATGTGAATAAGATCATCAAATTCACCATAAAAAACGAAATATGAAGGCTTAAGAAGGCTCGGTTGATGAGCTCCCACTTGCACTATGGGCTTATCGCACAACTTATAAATCTACAACTGGGCATATACCTTTTTCTCTGGCATACAGTTCAAAAGCAATGATCCCAGCAGAGTCATGAGTACCAATGCATTTTCGAATACATTTTAATTACGCTAAAAATGAAAAGTTGCTATTTAAAGTCCTTGATCAAATCGAAGAGAAAAGAGAAGCAACAGAGCTAAAAATTGCAGTACATCAAAAGAGGGCAACAAGGTACTTTAACACTAAAGTTCTCCATCGAACTTTCAAAATTAGAGACTCGTCCTTAAACGGATCACGACAAACACGGGACTATTTAAGCCAAATTAGGAAGGGCCCTGTGTGGTCGGTTAAAAGCATTCAAATGGTGCTTTTAAGGTCACAACTACAGATGAAATCCCAATTCCTTGAGCTTGGATCAACAACCATCTTTGATCTTATTTTATTTGATTCTTGTTATTTTGTTGCAAGATAAGTAGCTAATGTTCACTAGGGGCATTGTAATTAGACTTATTTCCTTCGAATGTCGGTAAGGTCTGGAATTAGTATGAAATTAACATTGTATGAAGTATAAAGTTGTTATCTATATGGGCTCTATTAAATTCAACACACAAGGTAGCCAAAATAATGAAACCATTAGTGTAATAACTCGAATTTCGACAGACCGATTTTTTTTTAAATTCCAATCTATCAAAACTCGGATTAGTTTGCTCTGGTATCCTGTAGAAAAGACAGAGATATAAAATATGTCAGAGCTTAGAAAATATCTCACAGCGGAATGGATAAAATATAATATACTCAAAGTATAGCCTTGTCGTAGTAATAATACGGTCTAACCAGTATCCAAAGCTATCATGCCTCTGCCACACATCTAACCTGCGAGTATGTTACGAGGAGGGGGTTAGAACACAAGTACTGGTGATTGGATTTAAATTATACGCTTTGGATAATCCTACATATACTGTTCAAATATATTTTCTTATTTATTAGGTTACTCGGGTCAACAACACTCAAGGCTTACACACACGTCGTGCCCATTTACTTCCCAGTGGATTAACCTAATATAGTATATATGTAGCAACCCCTCAATACTGAAGTACACCCCATGGTACCCCACTCACACGATCTCCACTGTAATGCCATGGAAATGAACGCAGTCCCTCATCCTACGCCTGAGTGATGTACGGATCCCTACATAACAATGTTACGTTCCGTATATATCTATCATTACTATGCTACGTAAGCATACGAACTGCCATCGTCGATTGAATCAGATTTCTTACTGGAGTGATGCCCTCAAGTTTACGATACACCACCCAGAGCCGACATGCATGTATCTAGAATGTCCCATATACGTTTCGTCAATAGTAGCTCGATGCCTTAACCGCACGTCCTATAATGTGCACCGAGTTCCATGGCAGGGCAATACAAGAAACACAGAACTCAGTCGGGAGCTTTTCCATATCCGTACAGGTCCGTTTTTAAGAGTCTCTATATACAATACCCCTAGGGTCTGTTTTTACGGTGGCTATTACCCCACATTGGCCCCTCCCTCAACTAGTAAGACTACAACAGCTAAAAGACTATCCCTAAAATGCAATCTAAACATCCATTTGGCGTCTTCACTCAACCACCGTACCTCGATAGTGAAGGGTGAATGGTCTATTGGTTTTAGCTCTAGTCTTTCCGCATCCCACTGGCTGCCGATGACGGGTATCCGACAATCTATTATCCTTGTTGGTCGTGACCCTTCGCCTCCCCGTTGAGGCAACCACTGAATCACCCTAGTGTCACCTCATCACAACATTCTGACTGCATAGTTACTTTTACAGTCAAGGCCCACGCACCTAGTAGTTTAGCGCAGACCCAACCTCTACGAGCACAGCCTTAACCTCTGCCACCGAATAAAGGACTACTAGGAGAACCTTATGTTTCTCAGGAAGCCGCGTGCTTCCCCTTCCAGTCCTTCGGAGCCGACAGAATAATCAGATGAATGTGTGCTCCCCTCGTGCCTTTTAACACCAGGATAGAACACCACGATGATCTATCCCGTTGGGTTATTTACCGTCAAACGTTCAGACTGGTCTAAGCACCTCACTTTAGTACGTTGTTAGACCCTATGTCTAAACATTCTTTTGCACGCTTGCGTTACCACATCAGGTTTCCATTTAACTTGGCTATTCCCATTCACATTGAATTCTTAATCAAGTTACCAAGTTCCTCTTGCTTATTAATTTCAGCTATATTACTTAACCCGTTTAAGTTTATTAAAAATCCCACAACATGGTATTCTCTAGATTGTGGTCCAAGGTCTGTAAACCACAATCCCCTTTTATATTCTTGCTTGATTTCATCATTATAACATGTTCTACCTAATATGCAATTAAGTATATCTCAATTCACATATTTTCTTGTTTAACATGTCAGTCATTATTTATGACTAAATATAACTTATTTCATAAGTTTTCCTCGTTCTTTCTCATTTAATCATAATTCCATTTTACACCGTTACTACAACTTATCGTTGTTTACTTATTAACTTAGTTCTCTTAACCAAGCCCCATTAATAAGTTTCTCTACCCATTTATTATAAACTATGTTATAATTTCCTCTTGTCTCTAGGACAAGTCTAAACATATTATTCTTATCAGCGGGTTTCAGGCTTTCAAGTTTATAGATTACTTAATTTATAATTAAGTACAACTTCTTATATTTCATAAATTTTCCCCCTTTTCTCAACTTGTTTCAGGTTTTCCCCATTTACCGATTACTTAATTTACAATTAAGTGTCCCTTATCTCATTTCACCAATTATCCCATTTCCTCGCTAGTTTATTATAACCTAAGTTATAATCTTTTTTTGTCCCTAGTACAAGTCTACCTATTATACAACATTTTCATTAATGTTATTTATTTATAATAGGTGATTATCATTCCCCATTTAAAACATTTTCTTTTACTGTTGTATTCCAGTATTATTCATTCACTGTAATATTTGTTCCTTATTTTAATTAAGGAAAACACTTCATGCACCTTATCAGTTTGATGTATAAAAGGAATCAGTGATTTATTTTCATAACGTATTCCCATCTAAATCCGTGGTGGCAAGTAATTTCTTTCTTTTTTCTTACTTTATTGGCCGTGGCTTACTTGCAACCACGTTCTCAGAAATAGGTCATTTAGGGAAATACATTATATTTCCTTTGCATCACCTTAACTCAGTCCATTACATCCCTTCCTTTCTTATTTTTTGAGTTAGACATTTAATTACCATCATTGCCATTTATTCATATCTTGTTATATACATACTTGCATATATATATATATATATATATATTCCATTTATTCATATCTTGTTATATACATACATGCATATATATATATATATATATATATATATATATATATGCACTAGACCTCTCACAGTAAGCCTACACTTGTAGATCTGGATTTACCGGGCAGGTCCGGGCAGACTTCTACCACAAGTTGACTTAACCTCGTGTCTTAGCACCATTGCATGTTTTAATTATGCACTTAGACCCCTCACATTAGATTTACCACTTGTGAATGCTGGATATGCCATGTGGTTCCGAGCAGACTTCTATCATAAGTGCAATCTAACCTCGTGTCTAAGAGCGTTACAGTGTGTAACAACCCGTATTTTTGAATAACATGTTATAACATAAATCAAGGCAAAATTAAATGTTAAAATCTGAATCAAGGGAAACGGGCTGTGCCATTGCGTTTGTCTCGGAAAAATACGCGAAATAGAGTCTGAGTTTTCGAAAATCGGAGTCCGTATGACCTAGATATGGCCCGTCAAAGTTTTCAGAAAATTTCAAGTTCAAAAACAGTTCAAAATTTGAATTCAGAATTCAAATTCAGACCAAGCAGGACAGGTGGGAAAATTCCCGCCAGCCCCAAGTCGATTGGGGAGTCGACTTGGGAGTCAACACACCCCAGGTGGTGTCGACTGCCCAGTCGACACCCCTGTCGACCTGGGTGGTCGGCCAGCCTTGCCTTGTGCACCTGTTTTGGCTCTTGGGTCATGTTTTGTTGGCTTGTGACGTGATTAGATGGCTCAGATCTAAACTAGGGTAAATCCTATGGCCTAAACTAACCTAAACTTCTATAAAAAGACCCTAAGACCTAGCATAAACCCTCATTAATCATTCCTACAACTAAATTATGCCAAAATGCTTCTTGATCATGGCCTCCATCTTCATAACATGGCCTCCATCCTCTTCTTGAAAGTTTGAGTGTTCTAAGCTAGTAAAAGAGCCATCTTTCTTCATCAAAACAAGGATCTTTCTTCATACAAATCAAAGGAGCTTCTTGTTTCTCAAGACAACTTGGAGCTTATATTCATTTGGGGACTTCTAGTGTGGCTTCGTCTCAATCTAGTTTATTTTGTTCTAGTCTTCATAGCATTGTAAGCCCTATTCTACTCTTAGATTTAAACTATGAAGTTAAATATGACATGTTGCAAGTTTGAGTTTGGACCTAAGTATCACTTGTGCTTTGAATCTATCATGTTATGCATAGATTTATTCTATGTATGTTTGTAAAGCTATCACCTTGACTTTGTGGATTGAAAGCTATGGGCTTTGTTTGGAAATGTTGCATAACGCAACATAGAAACTCTCATAACCTTTATGTTAACTTGCATATGATGTTATATGCGAATCACTAGTTATCATCCTATGACATCTATGACCATGTATCACCTATTTGCTAAGTTTAATGCCATACATGTGTAGATAGGAATTGAACCTAAGTGCAATATTTGCCTTGAACCTATCATTGTATGCACAGACCTATTCATGCCTCTCTTGATCTATGATTGTGGACCTATCATGAACCTAGTACCGTTCATGTTGACCTTTGGGAAAAATGCTATGAAATGGATTATGTCTTATGCATGTTAACAAACCTTAACCCCTCATGTTTCTTAACATGCATATGATGATATTGAGCCCATTTGCTAATTATGCTATCATACGTGTTTGTGGCCAAATCACCCTTATGCTATTATGCATGCTTGTGGCCAAATCACCCTTATGCTATTATGCATGCTTGAGGCCAAAGCACGCTTATGCTATTTGATATGTTTGAGGCCAAGTCACCTTTTATGCTATCATACATGTTGAGGCCATATGCTAGTATGTTGAACACTTTTGCCTCATATATCACCATGTTGAACTTGTGATAGACTTTGCCACTTTATGCCCAACTTGTCATATCATTATGTTTGCCCTTTTTTGATCTATTTGCGTTGATGCGAACTTACGTGCGATGGGGTTACGTTATGGGTAAAACTTAAATGGCATGAAACATGACTTGAAAATATGACATGTGATTATACTTGAAACATGAACATGGACATGACGTGTAGAAAACATGAAAGTGGCCAACTCGAGGTTGAGTTGAGTTTGTAGCATAAATCTACCCGGAACCGACTGGCTTAACTAGTGGCTACAAACAATAGGACCCAATGTGAGTAGTTGGTCACATCACACTTGAAACCCGAGGTTAGACTAGGTTGTGGTGTAAAGCTACCCGGACCCGCCCGGCTTAACTAGTAACCACAACAAAGTCTAATGTGAGAGGTTGGGGTGCATTAAGTTAATTAATGCCACATGGTAGGGTTAAGTCATGGACTACTTGAATACTTAACCAATTAAACACGATGGGTTGGTAGGGTTAAGTCATGGACTACTTGAATACTTAACCAATTAAACACGATGTATTGATAGGGTTAAGTCATGAACTGCTTGGATACACTTGACCAACTCAACACATGGTTAGGATAGGGTTAACCACACTTAACCCGCTTGAAATCCTAGTTACGTGGTCCTTTTCAGCAGTAACCCACTTGGTAGTATCCGGATACCCTAGACTAGGCCAGGGTGGGGCACGATTACTGGACTGATTGTAAGAGACCAAAAGAGACGGCTGAATAGTGCACCAGTTAAGTTCAGGCGGACCATGGTCGTGCACATTAAGTCCGGAGTTGAACATGGGCACCGGTAGGTTTAGACTGTGCGTGCTTGAATTGTGTCTCTGGTTTACACCTTAGGGCTGGATACACCCTAGGGTGGACCTTGCGCATTTAACTACATTCCATGATTAGGCCGTATGACACCGATACACGATGAGTTAGGCTTATAGGGAGCCGATCGACTAGACCGAGTAGTTGGACCTTGATTTAGGTCATCTCATGATGTTGGGCCAACCTTGGGCCAACGGATCATTTCTTGTTTATACTTGACATGGATTAGAAATACTAGTACACCTGGTGCAACTTAACCTTGGATATGCGATGCCATATTTGATCTATATTGTTAACTTTTCACCATGCCAGTTATCATCCTATGTTTCATCTCTGTTTTACATGTCCAGTTAACTTTATTAGTTTTTATACTAATAGTAGGTAGGACTTACCAGTCTTTTTGAATGACCGTTTTCTTTCGCCTCTTTTCTTCCGTTTCCCCCCCCAGGTTCTCAGAGTGGAAATATTAGCACCTAGCTTGGATCTTTAGCTTGCTTACTGGATAGCTCATGTACGGTTTGGACTTGAGCTCGCTATGGCTTTATCACTTCTACTATGGGGAATAGTTTACTTTATGTTATTTCCAGTTTTCAGTTTATGTTTCTAGACTTGTAGTAGTTAGAAAATAATGACTCAATATTTTGATGTAACTTGACTATGGTTTTGAAATGGTAGTTTTATCCGCTGCTTTACTTACTCTGTTTTACTTACATGTTCTGTCTTGTGATATCTTTATGCATGTTTACCTTGTCCAACACCCCTCCAAAGCCCGTGTACTTGCAAGAGTGACCCTGGCGGAGGTGGGGTGTTACATTTGGTATCAGAGCATTAGGCTTACGAGATTGAACAAAAGGTTTTTGAAACTTACCTTTCTGAAAAACTATTTTCAAAACCAATTAAGTATTTTCCAAGAAAAGTCTAGTTTATTTTAAAAGGCTATTCCCCAAAAGCCATTAGCACTATCCTTTGTTTCCTCGTTTTCAATCTATCTTTTTCTTCGTTTCAGTATGGACGATAATTTTTCCATTCTGGAGGGCGTACCAGTACCTATTTGGTTTAGAAGGTACATGGAGGCAAGGGCGAATGAAGCCGGCCCCGCGGACATTCCTCCTCCTTCCCCCGTGGCTAACATTCCTCCCCCTCCCGTAGCTGAGGTTCCTCCTCCTCCTCCGCATCCACAAGCGGATTTCGCGAAGATTTGCAAGGACTTTAAGGTGATGGGTAGCAAGAATTTTGTTGGGATGGAGACTTTTGTTGAGGCAAGAAACTGGTTGAAGGAAACTAAAGACCTCTTTGCTATCTTTGATATAGAAGACCGCAGGAAAGTTCTGTTAGCGGTATGGCTGTTGAAAGGGGAAGCTGCATATTGTTGGGTAGTCACCACCACCACTAGGCCAATTCAGACTTGGGATGACTTTAGGAGAAGGTTTGGACTGAGGTTTCTTTCATCGACAGAAGTGAACCTTCAGATGGAGAGGTTCCTATCTCTAAAGCAAGGGGACATGACAGTTAGGGAATATGTGGATACGTTTAATCAACTTGCTCGGTTCGGTCTAGACTTGGTTAACACAGCTCAGAAGAAGGCCCTACACTTTGCTCTAGGATTGAATGAGCCATTGCGCGGTTTGGCCATGTCGCATATACCCATGTGGGCGACCTTCGAGAGTTTGGTGAATATGGCCCTGCTTCAAGAGGAAGATAAGAGTGGCAAGAAGGAGGTCATGGCAAATGAGTCTCAAGGCAAGAAGGAAGATTCCGAGAAAGGAGACAAGAACAACAAGAAGGGAAACAAGGGCAACAACAACAACAAGGCAAGAGAGTCAAGGAAGTGCAACTACTGTGGGATCATTGGGCACATAGCCAAAGACTGTAAGAAGAAGAAGAGGAAGCTGGGCGTATGCTTCCATTGTGGAGAGACTGGACACTATAGTAAGGATTGCCCGAAAAAGCGAGGACAAGGAAAAAGGCAAACTCAGCGAGCAGGACCCTCTGGAGGGCAGTTGCAGGCTCTCCTCGCTCTTCCAGCTTTTGATCGAGGTAGTGTTTCTATAGAAAGTCATGTTTACATTTCTGATTTCCCTGTTCGTACCTTATTTGATTCTAACGCATCGCATAGTTTTATTTCTGATCTTGTTGAAAGTTTGCACCTAAGTACTAGTCTAGTTGAGGTCCTGTTAGTGTTTCAAATCCAATTGGGGGTTCCGCCCATCTACCTGTGATTTGTATGGATTTGAAAATCTCTATCTTGAGCGTAGAATTCATGTGTAATGCTTATGTTCTCGGGTTTATGGGTTATAGGTTTATTTTGGGCATGGATTGGTTGTCCAATTACGGAGCCATTCTTGATTTTGAACATAGGGTTGCGAGGCTCATGACTCGCCTCGGTAATACCCTCGAAGTCTCATGTGACCTTTAGGGTTTCGTCATGATTAGTTATCTAGAATCCCTTGGCACCTTTATTGGAAATTTGTAATCCAATCGAGTAGTGCTTGCCACTAAGGCGGATAGTCCATTTCTCTTAAGCATGGGTTAGAGAAATCACCCTAGTAAGTACCTTTGGCAATGTGGATTGGCGTTTGTTTCCAAGAGATAGTTCTCCTGCGTGGAATACCGTATAGGATGTAAACGAGATCCAGGATTCACTAACGAATTTTGGGAAGCTTGCATGAAACTATGAGCACGCAGTTATGTTTAAGCCAGGTATTCTAGGGAAAGAATAAGTGTAAGTGGAATGAGAGGCAACAGTGAAATAAGTTCTAACTCATGCTTTGAAAATAAGAATTAAGAAGCTACGGAATTGTGAAGTTAAAAGACGGTCAAGGCACGATAGGATTAAGCTCAAGAAAATGCGACTTAGAAGATTGAAGACCAGATACGCGCATCATATCTCTTTTTAAGAATATATCCTTGATCCCTATTATTCTGTAGAACTTACTCGCATGCTATCTTTTAAGTATATCCTCTCGGTCCTATTCTCAATCTTAGTTCTGTCGCAAACCCCATAAGGAGTATGACTCGCCTATTTATGATATATAGTTGGGGTGAAGATGTCCGTCAAGTTGACCAAACTATTTGGGCTTTATGGGATATGGGTCATAGTGGATAGACTCACGAAGAGCGCCCATTTTATCCCAGTGAAGAGCAAGAGGACCGCATCATGGCTAGCATCTATTTATCTTCGAGAGATAGTGCGATTGCATGGAGATTCTTCTAGCATAGTCAACAATCGTGACCCAATCTTCACTAGCCAATTGTGGAATAATTTGCAAGAAGCGATGGGTACGCGATTGAATCTAAGTACGGCCTATCACCCACAGACGGATGGCCAGACCGAAAGGGTGAGTAGGGTACTAGAAGATCTGTTGAGGCTATGCATTCTTGACTTTGGTGGCACTTGAGAAGATCACCTCCCTTGTGTAGAGGTTGCTTATAATAACAGCTACCAAGCAAGCATAGGGATGGCACCATTCGAAGCTTTATATGGGAGGCCGTGCAAGTCACCAACATGTTGGTGGGAGACGACGGATAAACTTATACTTGGGCCCGACATGATAAGGGACACATCCGAGAAGGTTGAGTTGATTCGAAGGCGGATGAAAACGGCCCAAGACAGACAGAAATCCTATGCAGACAAGCAAAGGACATATTTGGAATTCGAAGCTGGAGATATGGTTTTCGTGAAGGTTTCTCCTTTGTGAAACGTGGTTCGTTTTGGAGCAGTTGGGAATCTAGCACCAAGGTTCGTAGGACCCTTCCCTATCATAGAGAGAGTTGGGAAGATGGCTTATAAGGTGGAATTGCCCAAGAAGCTGGCCGGAGTGCACAATGTTTTTCATGACTCGCATCTCCGAAAGTGCCCACATGAGTCAGCCGAGGTAGTTGAGCCTAGAATTCTTGACGACATGGAGGCAGAGAAAGAGGCAACTTTGAGACGAGCTCCGATTCGTATCTTGGGAACGGAGATCAAGAAGCTGAGGAATCAAGAAGTCAAGTTAGTAAAGGTTCAGTGGAGTGAAGCCGATGAAGACGCAACTTGGGAAACCGAGGAGAAGATGCGTGGGCTTTATCTATTCCTTTTTGAGGGTACATTCTCAATCTCTTTTCCTAGTTAGCATATCTTTCTTTTGCTATCCATGTTTATCTTGTTATCTCGTTAATCTTGTCATGAGAACCTTAGGTAGAAACCCTTTGGATGAAACATGTATTTGAAACATGTTATGCTTGATGTTTGCAAGTGGTTGCAAGTGGATACTCGTGGATGCATGATACACATTAGGCACAAAGATCGGCTCACACACTTTCATACCACATATGCATGAGTGTTTATGCTTATTCATGGATGAAACTTGTATGCTATCACATGGATGTTGCATATGGATGGATGTTATGTGCACTCATGCAGAGACTATAAGTTAGGTTAGGAATTTGCATAAATATGGACGCATTGCACAAACATATTTTGCATCAAGGAGGTTTACTGAATCAGTAACCGCCTGATCTTCGCATTAGATAGGTGCATATACACACACTTTTGCATATGTTCATACAGCATTAGAAATATTTCAAGGACAATGACTGCTCGTGGATGATGTTTTGAGTAGATGGATGATGGATGGTAGGATACGTTCTTCCTAACTTGAAGATTTCGGGGACGAAATCCTTAAAGGTGGGGAGGATGTAACAACCCGTATTTTTGAATAACTTGTTATAACATAAATCAAGGAAAAATTAAATGCTAAATTCTGAATCAAGGGAAACGGGCTGTGCCATTGCGTTCGTCTCGGATAAATACGCGAAATAGAGTCCGAGTTTTCGAAAATCGGAGTCCGTATGACCCAGTTATGGCCCGTCAAAGTTTTCAGAAAATTTCAAGTGCAAAAACAGTTCAAAATTTGAATTCAGAATTCAAATTCAGCCCAAGCAGGACAGGCGGGAAAATTCCCGCCACCCCAAGTCGACTGGGGAGTCAACTTGGGAGTCGACACACCCCAGGTGGTGTCGACTGCCCAGTCGACACCCCTATCGACCTGGGTGGTCGGCCAGCCTTGCCTGATGCACCTGTTTTGGCTCTTGGGTCATGTTTTGTTGGCTTGTGACGTGATTAGATGGCTCAGATCTAAACTAGGGTAAATCCTATGGCCTAAACTAACCTAAACTTCTATAAAAAGACCCTAAGACCTAGCCTAAACCCTCATTAATCATTCCTACAACTAAATTATGCCAAAATGCTTCTTGATCATGGCCTCCATCTTCATAACATGGCCTCCATCCTCTTCATGAAAGTTTGAGTGTTCTAACCAAGTAAAAGAGCCATCTTTCTTCATCAAAACAAGGATCTTTCTTCATACAAATCAAAGGAGCTTCTTGTTTCTCAAGACAACTTGGAGCTTATATTCATTTGGGGACTTCTAGTGTGGCTTCGTCTTAATCTTGTTTATTTTGTTCTAGTCTTCACAGCATTGTAAGCCCTATTCTACTCTTAGATTTAAACTATGAAGTTAAATATGACATGTTGCAAGTTTGAGTTTGGGCCTAAGTATGACTTGTGCTTTGAATCTATCATGTTATGCATATATTTGTTCTATGTATGTTTGTAAAGCTATCACCTTGACTTTGTGGATTGAAAGCTATGAGCATTGTTTGGAAATGTTGCATAACGCAACATAGAAACTCTCATAACCTTTATGTTAACTTGCATATGATGTTATATGCGAATCACTAGTTATCATCCTATGACATCTATGACCATGTATCACCTATTTGCTTAGTTTAATGCCATACATGTGTATATTGGAATTGAACCTAAGTGCAATATTTGCCTTGAACCTATCATTGTATGCATAGATCTATTCTTGCCTCTCTTGATCTATGATTGTGGACCTATCATGAACCTAGTACCGTTCATGTTAACCTTTGGGAAAAATGCTATGAAATGGATTATGGCTTATGCATGTTAACAAACCTTAACCCCTCATGTTTCTTAACATGCATATGATGATATTGAGCCCATTTGCTAATTATGCTATCATACGTGTTTGTGGCCAAATCACCCTTATGCTATTATGCATGCTTGTGGCCAAATCACCCTTATGCTATTATGCATGCTTGTGACCAAATCACCCTTATGCCATTATGCATGCTTGAGGACAAAGCACCCTTATGCTATTTGATATGTTTGAGGCCAAGTCACCTTTTATGCTATCATACATGTTGAGGCCATATGCTAGTATGTTGAACACTTTTGCCTCATATATCACCATGTTGAACTTGTGATAGACTTTGCCACTTTATGCCCAACTTGTCATATCATTATGTTTGCCCTTTTTTGGTCTATTTGCGTTGATGCGAACTTACGTGCGATGGGGTCACGTTATGGGTAAAACTTAAATGGCATGAAACATGACTTGAAAATATGACATGTGATTATACTTGAAACATGAACATGGACATGACGTGTAGAAAACATGAAAGTGGCCAACTCGAGGTTGGGTTGAGCTTGTAGCATAAATCTACCCGGAACCGACCGGCTTAACTAGTGGCTACAAACAATAGGACCCAATGTGAGTAGTTGGTCACATCGCACTTGAAACCCGAGGTTAGACTAGGTTGTGGTGTAAAGCTACCCGAACCCGCCCGGCTTAACTAGTAACCACAACAAAGTCTAATGTGAGAGGTTGGGGTGCATTAAGTTAATTAATGCCACATGGTAGGGTTAAGTCATGGACTACTTGAATACTTAACCAATTAAACACGATGGGTTGGTAGGGTTAAGTCATGGACTACTTGAATACTTAACCAATTAAACATGGTATATTGATAGGGTTAAGTCATGAACTGCTTGGATACACTTGACCAACTCAATACATGGTTAGGATAGGGTTAACCACACTTAACCCGCTTGAAATCCTAGTTACGTGGTCCTTTTCAGCAGTAACCCACTTGGGAGTATCTGGATACCCTGGACTAGGCCAGGGTGGGGCACGATTACTGGACTGATTGTAAGAGACCAAAAGAGACGGCTGAATAGTGCACCAGTTAAGTTCAGGCGGACCATGGTCGTGCACAATAAGTCCGGAGTTGAACATGGGCACCGGTAGGTTTAGACTGTGCGTGCTTGAATTGTGTCTGTGGTTTACACCTTAGGGCTGGATACACCCTAGGGTGGACCTTGCACAGTTAACTACATTCCATGATTAGGCCGTATGACACCGATACACGACGAGTTAGGCTTATAGGGAGCCGATCGACTAGACCGAGTAGTTGGACCTTGATTTAGGTCATCTCATGATGTTGGGCCAACCTTGGGCCAAGGGATCATTTCTTGTTTATACTTGAGTGGATTAGAAATACTAGTACACCTGGTGCAACTTAACCTTGTATATGCGATGCCATATTTGATCTTTCTTGTTAACTTTTCACCATGCCAGTTATCATCCTATGTTTCATCTCTGTTTTACATGTCTAGTTAACTTTATTAGTTTTTATACTAATAGTAGGTAGGACTTACCAGTCTTTTTGACTGACCCGTTTTCTTTCGCCTCTTTTCTTCCGTTTCCCCCCCAGGTTCTCAGGGTGGAAATACTAGCACCTAGCTTGATCTTTAGCTTGCTTACTGGATAGCTCATGTACGGTTTGGACTTGAGATCGCTATGGCTTTATCACTTCTACTATGGGGAATAGTTTACTTTATGTTATTTCCAGTTTTCAGTTTATGTTTCTAGACTTGTAGTAGTTGGAAAATAATGACTCAGTATTTTGATGTAACTTGACTATGGTTTTGAAATAGTAGTTTTATCCGCTGCTTTACTTACTCTGTTTTACTTACATGTTCTGTCTTGTGATATCTTTATGCATGTTTACCTTGTCCAACACCCCTCCAAAGCCCGTGTACTTGCAAGAGTGACCCTAGCGGAGGTGGGGTGTTACACAGTGTCAAATTGCTGTGAATCTAGGCATGTTCATTCTTTTAACAATTATTCCTATTTCATTTAAATTTTAGGCATACTATCCTTTTTACTATAATCTAGTTTACAGTAATCTAATTTACCTGTCGTCCAATTATGCCTATATTTTGGCGCATGTCCTCTTTAACATGTGTTTAACTCTATTTTGACATGTAAACATTTAATAGGGTAATTGTTCAAATATGACAACTTAACATGTCATTTACTCAATAATATGCCACAAGTGAATCATGTAATTATGACAACAGTGGTCATTACCCATATTCTAACAAGTTTGTTTTTCAACATGTAACCATTCCAACACTTTAACCGATTCAACATATGAATTATTCATATTAACATCTCAACTTGTTATTACAGTAATTCTTAATTATTCTGGCAAATTCAATTATACAAAATGGGGAATGGTAAACGATAACATATTATTATCTAAAATGCTATAGCTTAAACCCACTCACCTCGTATGGTTTTCCAATTCTGGATCTGATCCAGTTTTTGCCCTTAATTGGATTCAAAACCTAACAACCATGGATTGATTATTTTCTTTAAAAGAGAAAGGAAAGGAAGTGGAAGGGAT
The DNA here is from genome assembly GCA_030737875.1 of Allium sativum. Classification (NCBI taxonomy): domain Eukaryota; kingdom Viridiplantae; phylum Streptophyta; class Magnoliopsida; order Asparagales; family Amaryllidaceae; genus Allium; species Allium sativum. The sequence goes on from CM060913.1 coordinate 953,759,536, forward strand.
TGAATAGATCAAATCTAGAAAGTTACCTTACTTCGATATGAGATCTAATAACTATTTACAAATATTGGTTCCTTTTCTTCAGATCTAGATTCATAATTTTCCCTAAACTAATAATCTTAATTTTCTAAATAGATTTGAGAAGAGGGAAGAATGGCAGAGCCTCCGCATAGCCTCAAAAATATAAGGTTTAGGGTTAGCTCTATAGGCTTATTTATTGGTGTATCAGAGAAACTAGGCCCCTTAGATTTAATTTAAAAACATCAGAATCGTCCACATCAGAAGAAAATTCTGGGGGGGGAGGGGGGTCGACCCCAAGCGGGTCATTTTCCCTCCAGATTTCCCGCTCGATCATGAATTTTAATTTTTGAACTGATTTTCGAATTTTTTGGATATATTTATTTAATATATATACATATAAGTTCCTTATATGTATACAAACTTCTAATGATCATAACTTCTTCATACGATGTCCACTTTACGCAAACCAAGTGTCTATCTTGACCGGAATTTTGAGACTGACACAATGGTGTGGTCCATTTTACTTAATTCTGAATATTTAATTAAGTTATTCTTATTTTATTATCTTGAGTTAAAAATGCGGGGTGTTACAGTTAGCAATGCACCCAAAATCGTTTAAATTAAAAGTGTAACGAATCCTCCAAACTCCAAAGTAATCTTGGAAGAATTGCTGAGTGCAACATGAGATCTCAAGATAACCAAAAGAAGTGCCATTCAACTTCATCTTCGAACTCACCGGTGCTTGGAGATTTCCTATCATGGAGAACATCATCTGAAAATAAGATTATGGACCTTAGAAAGAAAAGAGAGTGAAAATCTAAAAGTAGTAGAAATTCTCTCCCATTGGGAAAGTTTGATTATGGAACTTAAAAAGCAGAGTGTAAGGAAAAACGAACACAAAATTCGATTAACACTGGTAATTCCTTGCCTTAGGGAACATTGTCGACCAACACTGACTATGAATCTTTGAGATAAAGGAGGGTAGCAACCAGTGCTAACAAAAGGCATCATCACCATCGATGCATGAAAAAGTCCTCACTACAATTGGTCAAAAACATCGTTGATGCATGAAAAAGCCCTCACTATATTTGAAGCGCACAAAAAGTCATCACCATAGTCGAGGCACACAAAAATCCCTCACCACCATCAAGGCACATAAAAAGCCCCCATTATTGCTAAGGCATGAAACCTAACACTGAAAATTACTTGCCTTTGGAAAACATAGCTGGCTAACACTAACTATGAACCTTCGAAAGTGAGGACAAGAAACAATTAGTGACACCCCAAATTTCTTCTCATAAGTTGAAATTTTCACCCGGAGACCCTCGAATCACTAAACATTGATCCAAAATTCCTTTCATACAGTGAGAATCTCACAACAAAGAAATTAGATCATTGAGCCATTCGAACTCAATCAAAAGAAAGCTATGGCCTGTAGGATGAAAAGAACTCAAAATTTGAAAAGAAAAACGACCAAATCCCGACACCTAGGTTAAAACTATATACCTGACCGTATACCACATTTAAATTAGTCGCAGCGGAAAGAAAATAAGTCTGACGGTGCGCAAGTAGACACATGCACTACACCAAAATGTGGATTATGCTACGGCTAAAAGCTGTTTTTAACGAAGTTTAATACGACTTTGATCCGTATCTAAAAATGGCGTCTTTAATGATTAAATACGGCTTTAAACCATATCTAAAAGAGCGCATTAGATATGGCTACAGTCCGTATCTAAATTGCACAACAGATATGGATAATGGCCGTATGTAAATTAGCTATTGGATACGGCTCATAGACGTAACTAATTGACTAATTAACCTGAATGTAATATTATAACCATATATACAATATCACAACAAATAACATACACATCACATGTAACAAATTAGTATTTTCGACCCTAAAAGTCGACACAAAACTAATGTCGACTATTCAAGTGTTAGCCTACTTTGTGAACTAGGAAACACAAAGTCAAGAAACCAGACATTGAAGGGCATTTTTAATTAGAAGACTTCGGTTCGGATTGGAGAAGACACTACAATCTAGATTGGATAGCTGCAGTTGTTCGGGTCGAGTCAGAGCAACATATCGGTTCGGGTCGGATAGAGCTTTCTGTTCGGATCGGTGAACTGTTGCTGAGGAAATTGGTAAGGTATATTTAATCGGATCGGAAGGCAACATGATTTCAATTGGATCAGAAAGCCACCTGTTTGCCACGAAAATGGATCGGAGCGGAGCAGATTAGAGAAGGAGAGAACGTTGCATCCAAGCCAATCCGGTTCGGATCAGATATCCCGATCCGAACCCCTTGTCTGTGCGTCTCCGACCCGAGTCCATGTTCCATGTTATTCTCCTATAAAAGCGCCTGGATATCCGGACCGGTTGTGACCAGTTCCTACTCGTAACGTCCGTTCCTTTGATGCGTTGTCAACATAATAATTCATCCGAACCCGAAGATAGTGGGATGGACGACATGTGGCCCCGACCCGGATCAAGATTCAAGCAAATTCACACCTATAAATACCCCGTCTGGAGACAAAGAGAAGGATCTTTTTCAGCACTTTGAGAATTCAACCACCTCCATAATTCGAACTCCATTGCTCCCAGAAAATCCAAATCTTTTTTCATTATTTGTTCTAATCTATTGAGTGAATATAAGCGAGTTGTGAGTGAAATCAAGTGACTATTACATTGTATTTACAACTGAATCAGTGAATATAGTGAAAGATAAGTGGACGTAGGCATCTCTTCGCCGAACCACTATAAATCCTGTGTGTTCATTTTTATTTTTATCTCATCTTATTTGCTTTTAATCAATTTGGGTGTTAGAACCACTTTTGGGTCTAACATTTTGGTGCTTTCACTGAGAATCCTCATCTAAATTCTCTATTTTCCGGGATCTCTTTCTACTTTTTGGACCGTTGAGTTCAAAGAAGTGAATCCTTAAGTTTCTCTGCTTTTTTACATTCGTTGAAGTGATTGTCAAAGACTCATGGCCAAAGGAAAAGGCAAGGAAGTTCAGTCTGTTCGAGGAAATGGAGCTGGCGAAGATCAGCAAAATGCTGTAGTAACAAGGTCTCGGGGGCAGAGTTCAGCAGCAGGAAGAACCAATGCAGGAAATCCGAACCGACAGCAGGGGGAGAGCTCCGATCCGATCCGGGTAGGAGATTCTGAAGCAGTGCATTCCCCCAATCTGAACCGACCCGAGCTGCTCGCCACGTACCGATCCGACCAGGCTCCCCAGCTCCGATCCGATCCGACCTCTTACCTCCGACCCGACCCGATGCTCGGTGAAGCTGGAACCTCTACTCGAGTCCCTACGAATGCTCCAATTCCAGCTACCAGGTTTGGTGATCAGGTCAATCCATCTGCGCCCATCACTCAAGGAGATTTCTCGCGCTTGCTTGGCATGCTTGAGAGCACAAGGGAAGCTATGAAAGTTCACGAGCGCACTAATCTCATGATGCAGGAAAATATGAGGCTCATGAGTCGGGAGATTAGTGAACTCCGTCGACAAAGAACTCCATCGCCGGTTCGTCACACACCAGTAGATCAATCTTCATCTTCCGAGGAAGAGAGGCCCCGTGAACGAAGGCCACTCGAACGACCTCAGAACGTGGAGCAGCTGACATTTGGATCTTTGGGATCTCGTGAGGATATCGCACGAGCATTAGGAAACAATGACCCCACTCGGGGGCAAAGACTCCAGTCCCCTCCTCCCGAGATCGACCGGGAACGCAGGGAACGGAATCGAGCAGAGGCAGCTCGAAGAAGAAGGGCATCTCCTGAGCAAGAGCCCAGAAGGAACTCGGATGCTAGGGCCAGGGAACCTGAGCGGCCCCTAACTAATGCTGATGTACAGGCAATGGTTCGCCAGATTATGTCCGAGAGCCGGAATTATACAAATGAAGACTATGGCATTGAGCGAAGCCATACTCCGTTCACCGACGATATCCTCGACTTCCAATTTCCCCGACGCTTTAACTTGCCACAGATGGACAAGTACAACGGAAGGACTGATCCGGGACAGCATTTGATGCGGTATTCGTGGCTCATGAATGCTGCTGCTGCCCCAGATGAAGTGAAGTGCAAAGCATTCCCAATCTACCTAGAAGATGTGGCATTGTTCTGGTTTACCCGACTTCCTCCTCGTTCGATTTCTAATTACAAGGAACTAAGCGAGCGTTTCATGAACCAGTTCCGACTACATGCCCGAAAGTCCAAAAGTGTTATTGAATTATCGAGAATCAAACAGGCACCAGGAGAATCTTTAAGGGCATATCTTGATCGTTTTAACCAAGCTGTAACTGAGGTCAGTGACCCGCATGAGCCCACCATTCTGATGGCATTGAAGGAAGGAGTCGATCCTAAATCTGAGTTTGCAGACTACCTTTCTGGGAAGACACCCTCCACAAGGGAGATATTCTACGAAAAAGCCGATATTTATTTAAGGCGAGAGGAGGCCAGGGCAAACCGAAAGAGAAAGTCTGAGACGGCTTCAAAGGAGAATGTGCAGAGTAATATCGCCGTGAAGCAGTCGGGGGAGAATTCTGGCAAGGTTGATGTAAATGTAGGAAACAAGGGTGGAAACAACAATACTGGAAGTGGGGGAAACAACAACAACAACCGTAATTCGAGCGGTAACAGAAGAAACAGAAATAGGGGAAGTGACCCTAACAAAAGACCCCGATTTCAGAACTACGAGGATTATACACCATTGAACGACACCCTGGAGAATATTTACCTGGATACGTATAATGTGTTGCAATACAAAAGACCGCCACCTCGTGATTCGACCGAGAAAGAAATGGCGACAGGGAAATTTTGCTTGTTTCATGGAACTCATGGGCATTCGACCAATGAATGTCGGCATTTGAAGGATGTGATTGAGAAGCTGCTGCGTGAAGGAAAGTTGGATGAGTACAAGGTGGCCCCGAGGGACAGGGGGCAAGGGGTGCAGGCTCCAAAACAGATCCTACCTGCTCCCAAGCCTACAGCGCAGCAGAAGGGTAAAGGAATTGTCATCAACTCCATAGTAGGCGGACCTCACCCGGCAATCCGAAGTTTCAGATCAATGGATCAATATGTGAATGCTGCCAAGCATCTAGATGTGAATGAAGGTGATGATTTGGAAGATGTCACCCCCATAAAACAACAGAAGACCATGTTTGACGACGTGGTATTCCGAAGCCGAGACAATACTGGAATACAATCACCCACCAATGATCCGTTGGTTATTACTACTACTATTGGGCCGGCCTTGGTCCATAAGGTATTAGTAGACAACGGAAGTTCCGTTAATATTTTATTCAAGAAGTCATTTGATCAGATGAAGCTTGAGTCCGAAGATCTGAAGCCTTGTGAAGGATGGATTAGAGGCTTCAACGGGGCGTCGACAGCTCCCATGGGGTACATAGAGTTGCCCGTGACCCTGGGGCAAGGAGAACGTAGAAGAGTGCGAATGCCTCAGTTCGTAGTATTGGACGTAGATTCGTCTTATAACGCGTTTTTGCGGAGACCTGCCCTCGCTGAATTTAGAGTTTGTATCGCCCCTTGGTGTTTGTTACTTAAGTTCCCAACCGAAGCCGGAACTGGAGTAATGAGAGGGGACCAGGTTTCCGGACGGGCCTGCTATGTGGCCGAGTTAAAGATGTTGATGAAAGGACTTAACATTGAGAGTAAGGATGCCTCGTCTCCCTCAAAAGGGGACTCGGCATAGCAATTAGAGAAATTGACCCCAAAGGAGTTGCCCAAAGGAACACCTGAAGACCTGGATCCCAGAAAAAACGAGGAACCAGAGGCTAGGAATGCAACTCCTAATGAAGCGACAGTGGAAATTCCCATTGATGAAGCTGATCCGACAAAAGTTTTGAAAATTGGTTCTCAATTGGATCCACGTCGAGCTAAAGAACTAACAGACTTCTTGAAGGCAAACCTAGACGTGTTTGCCTGGACCCATGCTGACATGTGTGGGATATCGCCATCCATTATAAGTCACAAATTGAATGTAAATCCGAAGCATCCACCTGTGAAGCAAAAGAGACGCATGCTGGGCCCAGAGAGGTCGGCTGCTCTCAAAGAGGAAGTAGAGAAGTTGAAGCAGAATGGATTTATTCGAGATTCGACATATCCCGACTGGATATCGAATCCCGTCTTAGTAAAGAAGCCAAATGGAAAGTGGCGGACTTGCATTGACTTTTCAGATTTAAACAAAGCTTGCCCGAAAGATAGTTTCCCGCTTCCCAGGATTGACCAGCTTGTAGACTCGACAGCAGGTCATGAACTTCTCTCTTTCATGGACGCATATTCTGGATACAACCAAATTCCTATGCACATACCAGACCAAGAACATACGAGCTTCATTACGAATTTGGGGTTATATTGTTATGTTGTAATGCCATTCGGGTTAAAAAACGCTGGAGCTACTTATCAGCGCTTGGTGAACAGAATGTTTTATAATCAAATAGGAAAAACTATGGAAGTTTATGTGGATGATATGCTTGTCAAATCAAAGCATTCCTCCATCCATACGCAAGACTTGGCGGAAATGTTTGGTATCCTGCGAAAGTACCGGATGAAATTGAATCCTCTGAAATGCTCATTTGGAGTGGCATCGGGAAAGTTCCTTGGCTTCATTGTGAGTTCCCGAGGAATTGAAATCAACCCTAGCCAGATAGCAGCGATTAGAAACATCGAAGAATCAAGGAGAATTAAAGACGTCCAAAGTCTTGCAGGGAAAGTAGCGGCGCTGAGTAGATTCATCTCCAAAGCCACAGATAAATGTGTTCCGTTTTTTGATTTGATAAAAAGGGGAAAGAAGAACTTCCAGTGGACTCCGGATTGTGTTGAGGCCTTTCAAAATCTGTTGGAAATGCTAGAGAAACCACCGATTTTATCAAAGCCCGTAGATCACGAAGAATTATTTGTTTACTTGGCAGTCTCGACTCACGCTGTCAGCACAGCCCTGGTTCGAGAAGAAGACAAAGTACAAAGGCCGGTGTATTATGTAAGTAAGAAATTAGCAACGGCAGAGCGCAACTACCCAAAAATTGAGAAGCTTGCTTACAGCCTCCTGATCGCATCCCGAAAACTTCGTCACTATTTCCAAGCCCATCCAATAACCATATACACAGACCAGCCTTTAAGGCAGGTGTTACAGAGGCCCGAAGCCTCCGGAAGGTTGATCAAATGGAACATAGAACTAAGTCAGTTTGATTTGAATTTTCAACCACGAAAGTCAATCAGGGGGCAAGCTCTAGCAGACTTTATTGCGGAATTCACCATTCCAGAGGAGGAAATAATCAATGACAGAGTGGTTAAATCCGAGGACGAACTAAAGATGAATCCGTGGAAACTATATACAGATGGAGCCAAGAATGACCGAAGGTCCGGAGCTGGAATTGTCTTAGTCACTCCCGAGGGACGGTCGTTATATTACGCCCTGCGATTAGAATTTTCGGCAACTAACAATGACTCAGAATATGAAGCCCTGATCGCCGGGCTGAAGCTTGCTAAAGACCTCGGAGTAAAAATGATAGACATATTTTGTGACTCTAAAATTGTTGTTTGTCAAGTGCGAGAGGAATTCGTGGCTCGAGGACCTCGACTTATCGCCTACCTCAAGAAAGTGAAAGAGCTATTGAATAGCTTAGATCGGTACAGCATAACACATATTCCCAGAATTGAAAACCAGAAAGCGGATAGACTAGCAAAGCTGGCTAGTTCTGACAATCCAGAGGAGACTGAAATAATTCCAATTGAAACGTTGGAGTCGCCAAGCTTTGAGTCAATGGAAATTGAATTCACCTTTGAAGCAGAACCAGAGAAGGAGTCGTGGATGACTCCAATTAAGAATTTCCTCAAGAATGGGACACTCCCATCAAAGAAGAGTGAGAAAAGAGCTATAGTTTGCAAAGCTACCAGATATGTCATACAAGATGATACTCTCTATCGGCAAGGATTTTCTATGCCCCTGTTACGATGTATCGCACACGACGGCATCAAGCGTGTACTAAGAGAGGTACACGAAGGTGAGTGTGGAGATCATACAGGAGGTCAAACTTTAGCAAAGAAAATATTGCGGTACGGATACTTCTGGCCTACGATCAATAAAGATGCAGCTGATTATTCACGACGCTGCGATAAGTGCCAGAGATTCGCCAAAATCCCCAGGGCACCGTCGACCCAACTTAAATCAATGGTGAGTCCTTGGCCATTTGCCACGTGGGGAATTGATATCATTGGAGTTTTACCGATTGCTAAAGGAGGAGCTAAGTATGCAATAGTGGCCGTGGACTATTTTACGAAGTGGGTGGAAGCTGAGCCCTTGACCAAGATCACAACAAGAAAGGTGATAAGTTTTGTGGTCAGAAATATTATATGCCGGTTCGGGATTCCAAGGACGATCATAACTGACAACGGAACCCAGTTTGATAGTACTGAATTCAGAAATTTTTGCCAGAAGTATAAAATAGACAAACGATATACTGCAGTTGCCTATCCGCAATCAAATGGGCAAGTAGTGGCAATAAACAAAGTAATAAAATCCATCCTCAAGAAGCGATTAGAGCGTGCAAAGGCAAAGTGGGTTGATGAATTGCCCTTAGCTTTGTGGGCATATCGAACAACATTTAAAACGGCCACCGGTCATACCCCTTTCTCTCTCTCCTTTGGCTCAGAAGCTGTAATTCCAGTTGAACTAGAAGTTCCTTCCCACAGGGTGACATATTATGACCCGATGACAAATCGGGCACTTTTACTTGAGTCTCTTGATGAAGTTGAAGAGAAAAGGGACGAAGCAGATTTGCGTGCAGCAAGACATCGGCGTCAGATGGCACGCTATTACGACAAAAAAGTTCGCCTCAAGACTTTTGAACCAGGAGATTTGGTGCTAAAGAGAGCCTTTCCATCCCTTCCTCACCTTGGTCCGAAATGGGAAGGACCCTTTGTCATTCAACGGAAACTTGAAAAAGGAACCTTCAAGTTAACGACCGTGGATGGCGAAGAAGTCCCAGAGCATGGAATGCCCAACACTTAATGCGATATTTGAATTAGAGATGCTGTACTTTGTGTTATTTTTCTTATGAACTTTGTAATAAGGCACGACTTGCCTCGGGAAAATCTGAAGATATGAATGAAGAACTATAAAGTGGATGTAGGCTACGACTTAGCCGAACCACTATAAAAATATTGTGTGTTATTTACTTTTATGCATTTACATTCATCAGTTATTTTGTCGTGATTATAAAATATGGGATAACTCAGAGCCTAAAAAGGTTGAAAGCAGTTTAGATATAAAAAGAAGCACAACGATTATTTGTGCGATAAGACATATAAGAATGAGAAAACGACATTCTTAACTCTAACTCTCCAGAGAAAGAGAGAGAGTATAAAAGCGTCTCCGACTGAGCGCTGAAAAAGAAATTCTCTTCCTAACTCTAACTCTCCAGAGAAAGAGAGAGAGTATAGAAGCGTCTCCGACTGAGCGCTGAAAAAGAAATTCTCCTCCTAACTCTAACTTTCCAGAGAGAAAGAGAGTATAAAGGCGTCTCCGACTGAGCGCCGAGAAAGAAATCTTTCCCCGTTGAACGACCGGGGAATAAACAGATGACTGAACTCGAACTCTAACTCTCAAGAGAAAGAGGGAGAGTATAAAAGAAATGCCAGAAAAAACGACAGGTACTGATGACACAGGAAGTGCTATCCCGTCAGAGAATTGGGAGCATTCAGATTGCTTGATTAAGCATATTAAATAATTCGTGGGAGTTAACCGGGGACACGTATGCATACACATATTTCCCCCCTCCACAACTTCGTTTCATAACTATAGACGTGCATTTTTATATAAGTGTAGAACTACTAACAAATAAACATTGCAAAAAGTGAATTATTTTTATTTACAAATGAATGAATTTGTACAGGGAGATAGCTAAAAAAGAAAGTGCAGGAGCTGCTTTTGTAGCAGCAATTGTTGGTTCACAAAGATGCTAAAAAGATACAGGGCAATCCACTATTTAGATTTGGAATGAGCCTTGGATTTCTTGGCGGCTTTCTCCGCATCCTTTGCTTCCTTCTCGGCTTCAGTCAAGATTCGTTTTGATTTCTTTTTCCCTGAAGATACGGTACTGGAGCCAGTAGACTTCTTCCCGGAGGGCGGGGCACTGGAATCAAGAGAAGATTTTTTAGCAAGTTCTTCTGTAATAGATCTAGTTGAGAGCTTAACAACTAACCTTGAACCCGCATCCACAACTGCGAGGGGCTTGAGGACCTCAGGGTCTAGTTCTTCAGCCTTTAATTGCAAACGCTTGTCTTGATCAGCCTTCATTGCAGCCAAGGTAACGTCATCAGCACTTTTTGACTCCCCGGTTATTGCAACTTCTGGTTCCTCTTCATGCCCCCCGTCTCCGCCATCGTCCTTTAAAGCTGCTATCATTTCTTCATCATGGGGAGTGGAGGCATTAGTTGGCTCACTTCCTTCTCCTAAGTTTATAGAAGCAGCCTTGTCCTCCCCTTTGTCGGCCCCATCTGCGGGCTTTGTCCCAGCGGCAGCTCCTGGAGCTACATCTATCTTTTCAGATGATTCGACACCAACAGAATGAGAAGCAACAGTTATCAACTCAGGCGAAAACAATAGGTCTCTCATCGAATGTTCAATCACGTAGCGAAAGGTAGTAATAGCTTTGGTGAATTGAGGAGAAAAGATAGGGATACCTTCCGAAGACTTCTCAGCAGGGGTAACTGCTACCTCTGGGGCTATTTCAGGAATAGGGGATAGCAGAGTTGTTCGGGGAATTCCCGGATTTTCGGGGTCATACCCTTCTACTTCGGGAGTTGCAGGGGCAGATGAAGAGGAACCAGCTTCGAGAATGGTTTTTTGTTTAGACTTCCGTCTCTCTTCTTCCATGGCCTCAGCAATGAGGCGGCGCCCTTCAGCTAGGCGCTCCGGTTCATCATCTCTCAAGTATTTTTCCATTAATTTATCTTCATCGAGGGAATCGACCTTAAGTTCCTCTTTTTCCCACTCAACGATTTGATTCCATACTTGAACTAGAGTGGATGGATAGTCCTCGATCCAAGAAATGTTTCGACGACGAATAATGTGAGCGAAGAATTCAATCATTAGCTCGCCGAAGCCCTGAATATCAGCCTCCGCCTCTGATAATTGCTTGCGGACTTCCTCCGCAGATTTAATAGCACACTCCACATTGCCCTCGGCCAGAGCAGCCCTGTTCTCTGCCTCCAACAACTTTGAAGCCAAGTCAGCGTTCTTCTTTTCTAATTCAGCACTCCTCTTTGCTAACTCGGCGTTTTTCCGCTCAAGCTTAGCATAAGCAATGCGTGTCTTAACAGCCTCTGACTTGGCCTCGTCAGCTTGCTTTTTTAATTCAGAACGCTCCTGAGTATGAGATTCAAGCAAATCGTGATAACGTTTTTGCATGTCCTCGAATTGTTGTTTGAAATTAGAAGCGTCCCTTTGAGCGACCGCTAGCTGAGCTTGAGTGTCTTCCAAATCTTTTCCTAGAGCTTTTAAGGCCTTAGCATCTTCCTCCGCGGTCTTTTGCATTGAATCAGTGTTTGTGATTAGAGTGCGGATGATTCTAGAAAGATTGCGTGAATATTTGAACATCTCAGTATATTGTTTTTGCACCGCATCAATCTTTGCTTTGGCCTCATCTGCCCAATTAGACGAAATAGGTTCAAGAGAAGGTAGAAAAGTCAGAGTTTCGAAGTAGTGTTCGGGAAATTGCTCTTTCAAATATGCCCGCTTTATTGCAGTTCCCGCATCTGGTGGGGGAGGAGCGAGGATTGTCAATTCGGTGTCCCTTCCTGAAGAGGATTCTGTAGTCTCTTTGTCTGTCCTAGGTCGTTTAGTAGCAGGGACCTTTTGCTTACTTCGAGACCCGGTTTCCTTTGGAGGACTTTTCTCTCTACTGCGTTTTTCATAGGAAGAGGAGGAATCTTTGGATTGTGGTCTATCCTCCTCCCTACGGCTTTGGTAATCTTTGTGTTTCTCTTGTTCCGGCCTAACGAGTGAGCGAGAACGTGAGGGTCGAGAACGATAGGGATCATAAGGCCTTCTCTCCTCCCTACCACGATCATCCCGGTGGTTATACTCGACATCTTGAGGAGGATTGGACATGCTGCGACGAAGCTTTCTTATATCATAATAGGATCGAGACATTGTACCTGCACGATAAAACGAACGAAATTTAGAATTAATGGATTCGTGAGGAAAGAGGTGCAATGAAGGTAAATGCTGTTATGTAAAGTGTATCCTAAGTGGTGTGTTTCCCCCCAACCAACCCGAGTCTGAAGCTAGACTAGTACGGGCAGGCTCTTTGGCCTTAGCGGGAGTGGTCTCTTCAGAAGAAGTGAAGACTAAAGGATCCTTCCTGAAATCCTCGGAAGTGTATATAGTCTCAGGTAAGGGGAGATCCCCCAAACCCTGAAAAATTTGATCATCAGTGCTAGGGGCATCCCCCTCAGAAGCGTGAAGTGGTAACTCTTGGGAAGATTTTGACTTTTCTAGAGAAGTAGTTTCCTCAGGGGCAATATATCCTTCACGATGCTTTTCGGCCAGATTAGCCAATTCATCATCTTGCGTAGAAGATGGAGAAGGTGAAGTGTGAAGAGGCACTGTAGGAATTCCCGAGCCTTCTCCTGTCTTTGGAACTATCTCCACTGGAGGAATGTACGCGTAAGGGACCGTCCCATGACCGATGCTACGAAAAACGGATAGCAGCCCATGAAAGTGGAGGTATTCATCTTTAAGGACCTCATCGATAGTCAAGAATTTTTGATCGCCATTAAGAAGTCGGTGCATCCGATCAAAGAACACCTGATCTGATATCTGTTTGGGATTGTCGACTGCAAACAAAAAGGAAAACAGGTCAGGGTGATGATTTAAGTGTATAGAGTCCGGATTTAGAAAATCAACGCTTTACTTGATTTTGTCCATCTCCTGGCGCATCCAGGCTGTTGCTTCACATAGAACCATTCTAGTCTGGAATCTCCAGCTTTACTGCTAAATGGTGCAGAGATTATCTTCCTTTTTGGAACTGATTCAAAGTAGCAGAAGGATGGAGTTTCTCGAGTCCGATGCTTGAAATTATAGAAAGAGTGAACGTCATCGAATGTGAGCTCTATGCCTAAGATTTCCCGATATGCTATGTACAAGGTGTACAGATAGGCATATGAATTGGGGTGCAATTGCATGGGGGCAATCCGCATTTGTCTTAAAAAATCAACAATGAATGGAGAGAATGGAGGAATGGCACCAACCATGCACATCAATCGAGTGACCGTCATATATCCTTCTGGAGGGTTGTGGGGACGGTCAGAACGTGAGGGCACTAGGGTGTCCCTTTTCATTATTCCATACTTTAAGCAAATTCGAACAAGTCGATCGTTGTCGATTGTCGATTCTACGGAATCTGGAGGTGATTCCAATATAATGGCAGATTCAAATTCGTCAGGGGCTCGATCGTCACCGATCCCTCCTTCCTCCTCAAAACCCAGAGAAACCTCGTTTTCCGAAGACGCCTCGTTGCTTTCTCGATCTCCAACCCCGTAGTCTGGACCCTCACTGTCCCATTCTGGATCAGACGAAGAAGATATATCCTCAAGAGTGATTTTGTTAGAAGTTTCCGGGGCTTCTTTTCTCTCAGCTAGACGGGAAGAGCGTCTGGGCCTCATTGTCATAGAACTATTGAAGAAGCAATAGCACGGATTAGAGTAAATTAGCCCATGTCCCCCTGTGCATATGTGTGAGCTAAAGTGTGTGTGGTGTGCGCAAAACATGAGAAGAAAAACACTTAAAAGCATAATGCGAAGTTCTAACGGAGCGGCGATGTTCAGAATAAATCTTGATGATCGTTTACGTTCATAAGGCACTACTCTAACTGTTCATTAAGTTGAAGATTATGTCAAGCATTGATTAACCCTGGTTGGATAAAGTCTTGTGCTTTGAGTTGGAATATGCATATCATTCAGTTCGGGTAGGGTGTGCTTATTGTTGGGTTCGGATCGGATGTGCATATAGCTGGGATCGGCTCGGGTCTGCGTATTGTTTGGTTCGGAGAAGACATTCATATTTGGCAGTTTAAAACCGGATCGGAATAAGCATTCGGAGTGGTTCAGCAAACAAAAGAATCCATACGTCCTTTTCCTTTCTCTATCTTTTCCTCCAATCCGACCTGGTCGGGCAAGCATGGCTTTCTCCCCATCGCATTTCATTCCGACCCGATCCTAACATATGAACTTGTCCTCCCCTCCGCTGCTTCAGCACTTCCTTACCCGAACCGAACCCAGTTCCTATTCTCCCCTTTCTCGTCTTCAAATTTCACTAGACCCAAATGAAGTTAAGCGTTTATGTGCTTGAATGTTTAACGCTGGATCCCAATGACCCCCGTTGCTACCTCGAGACGGCGAAGACGCCATCAACGACGATGACAAACGGTGGAGGAGATCCAGGCGTCGGAGTTCAACAAACACCACACTCCAATCGCTCGATTTAACCGCAAATTCTAGCTGAAATCAGTTATTACATAAATAATCGGAGATTTAAAATACCTAGATGTTTTATTCGAAGATTGAAACGAGAAGTTTTGGAGTTTTTGGATTTTTTAGGAAATAGGGTTTCGGTATAAAGCTGGGAGAACAAGAATTGTGGGAGTAAAAAAGGTAGAAGAGTTTGGGTGGTTGAGTTTATATAAGACGTGAGATGGCTCTTTGTATTCCCCGTATTTTACTCCGTTCGGACCGAGTCCAAGCCAGCCCACATCTTCCGGCCCATCAACCCAGTGCAAAGCGAAACAGGAAGAAAAGGTGCTCGAGTCGGACACCGAACCGGGTAGAAATCTGTGCATTCCTCTAGCATTCGAATTGGATTTAAAAGAAAAACTAGGAAAGAACATACCTGAGAAGAATACTATATGTCGAGAAGAACTTCTGGACTTGACTCAAAAATGAAGAAAATGAATCAAGTATTTCACGACATATATATAAGCGATAAGAGACATGTCTTCATGAAGCAACGCATCTTCACAAACGAACAGAAGTGACTTTCTGACTGTTCTGATTCAAGGACTAGCATTCAAACGACATCAAAGCACGCTTCGTATACAACAGAAGCATCCTTTGAGGGGGCAAAATGTTAGCCTACTTTGTGAACTAGGCAACACAAAGTCAAGAAACCAGACATTGAAGGGCATTTTTAATTAGAAGACTTCGGTTCGGATTGGAGAAGACACTACAATCTAGATTGGATAGCTGCAGTTGTTCGGGTCGAGTCAGAGCAACATATCGGTTCGGGTCGGATAGAGCTTTCTATTCGGATCGGTGAACTGCTGCTGAGGAAATTGGTAAGGTATATCTAATCGGATCGGAAGGCAACATGATTTCAATTGGATCGGAAAGCCACCTGTTTGCCACGAAAATGGATCGGAGCGGAGCAGATTAGAGAAGGAGAGAACGTTGCATCCAAGCCAATCCGGTTCGGATCGGATATCCCGATCCGAACCCCTTGTCTGTGCGTCTCCGACCCGAGTCCATGTTCCATGTTATTCTCCTATAAAAGCGCCTGGATATCCGGACCGGTTGTGACCAGTTCCTACTCGCAACGTCCGTTCCTTTGATGCGTTGTCAACATAATAATTCATCCGAACCCGAAGATAGTGGGATGGACGACATGTGGCCCCGACACCGGATCAAGATTCAAGCAAATTCACACCTATAAATACCCCGTCTAGAGACAAAGAGAAGGATCTTTTTCAGCACTTTGAGAATTCAACCACCTCCATAATCCGAACTCCATTGCTCCCAGAAAATCCAAATCTTTTTTCATTATTTGTTCTAATCTATTGAGTGAATATAAGCGAGTTGTGAGTGAAATCAAGTGACTATTACATTGTATTTACAACTGAATCAGTGAATATAGTGAAAGATAAGTGGACGTAGGCATCTCTTCGCCGAACCACTATAAATCCTGTGTGTTCATTTTTATCTCATCTTATTTGCTTTTAATCAATTTGGGTGTTAGAACCACTTTTGGGTCTAACATCAAGCATCGGAAATACCAGATCTTAATAGAAAGAAGTTAAAGGATGAGAAATTGTGACGGCCGGGAATTTCGCTCGATCTGAATCAGTCGTTAAACCGATCCAGACCGTTCGAAACCCCTGATCGTTTGAGAACAGGACAAATCAGAACACAAATAGAAGAACATTTCATTGTTATTACAACAATTCCATCAGATACAAGAATATACAGAGTATAAATGAATAAATTACATTCGGTAAATATCAGAGATTACAATAAATTACATAGCAGCAGAAAATAATACAAAAGCACAACTGAAGGTGATATACGAATACAAAGCTTTCCGGATATCATTCCAGCTGCAAACCAGGATCTTGTGAATATAAATCTGTAAAACCAAAACTACTAGCTGCCCGTGCGGAAAATAGGGGCACCCAGAGTTTAGGTTAAAACAATAAACTCCAGGTCAGTCATGTGACTGGTGTGAGAACTAAAACAGTTATTAATTCAATTTTTTTAAAAGAGAGTAATTCAAGGGACCACGCCGTATAACACAGAATGGGTTTCCTCCCAAGAATACCAGTGCATAGAATAAACAACGCAATGTTTTTTCGAAAAATGAAGCTATTATAAGACCCAGGTCCCATCACACAATGTAACGCAAGCCGGAGGATAGGGTTTTACCTTATAACAGCCAAATATGCTTGGTACGTTTAAAACAAATCATTTGATACTATAATAAGTGTATAGTGTCAAATCAATTTCAATCATAAATATAAATCATAGACGGCATGAGTGCCCCATCCCACTATGTCGCCATACCAGGCTCTACAAATAAAGCCGAAATACACGTATTGGAAATTGGATTTCCGTCATGAGTCGAGGCAAGGGGCAAGCTCCTCTCCGCGTTCGAGACACTCTAGCAAATGCCTCAGGGCTACACACTCTGGGCAACCCCTGGATCTTCAGGGCCGGTCCTCACTTACGTTAGAGGATTAGTTATTCCTGAATACACATTTCCCGGTCCTTACAGACCTATAATCGAGGCGCCTCATCCAACAACCACAAAGGTGAAAAGTATATAAATGTTAGGGCTGGTAAGTCACTGACACCACCAAAGCTAGAAAGAAACGTCGTGCTCTCCCTGCAGTCCGTATCCCGTTTTTAACTCATACCGAGGTGTGAGGCTCGCGAATTCACGTTATACACAAAGCTACGCCACAAAGGCCGTGCTTTGATCATCAACCACAAGACTCTGCTTTTCAACAAAAGCCTTGATCATTGCATCTTAGCGTGCCACACAGGCAATTCATGCTATGCGACTGATGTCCATCGATATACAACCTCTGAGCTCGTACGTGTCAGAGAAGGGCGTTAAGCAAAAGAATAAATTATTCGCCGCCAAATAGATGTATATTTAATAGAAATCAATCAACACAGAATAAAATCCAGTGTCAGACA
Organism: Allium sativum; assembly: GCA_030737875.1. NCBI lineage: Eukaryota > Viridiplantae > Streptophyta > Magnoliopsida > Asparagales > Amaryllidaceae > Allium > Allium sativum. The sequence goes on from CM060913.1 coordinate 953,777,057, forward strand.
CACAATCCATTTACAAGTCCGTTCTGGGTCTGAACGAAACCGAAGGCACTTTCCTTGCATATCCATCCATCTCCAAGTACGTCTGGACGACCACCAACTATTTCCATCCTCTTGGGTGTACTGCCCAATCAGGATCGTCAGTAATTATCCAAACGATGTGAAGACTTCCGGTCTTCGACCACTGTCTTCATCTTCGACTTATCGTCGAATCGGTTATTCAGAATGGGTATAAACCCGGACTTTCCGAACAACCCGCGTATATTAAAACAAATGTTACACAAACACAACATACGCCTCATTCCAATTCAGGATATCCTTTTATTCACGAAATCACATTTTTAGGGAAAGGTTCCCATTAATTTTATCCAAGATAAATTCTTTAAAATTTATCCTTTTATCTTCTTTTGGATGTCATTTCAAACCAAATTATGGTTTTCCAAACTAGTCGAGATTAGCGAATCACATCGGAGTAATTATTTATTTTATTTCCCAATCCCAACCTATTCATCCCATGAAGCAAAACTGGTGATACTCCATATCTAACACCATGGTGTTATCGGTAAAATTAATTACCATTTCACGTTCAAATCTAATTAAAGATTTAACTATCGCTTTGGAGCAAAACTGGTGATACTCCATTCTCGCTCGTTTTCTAAATTTGATAATTTGGATTTCAGATTTACATTTCAACCTAATTGCAGATTCGTTAAAACTCCTTTTACTGGGTTAAAGAACTAGGTTTTATTTAAAACACAGTTCACGACAAACCCAAATCACATTCTATTTATTATCGGGTTACAGAACTAGTGTTGTTTAAAAACACAGTTCACGATAAACCCACAAATCAATTCTAGTTCAATTCAAATCAAATATATTAGGAATTCCGATTATTTAAAACCCTTTTTTTTATATCTAATCAAATATATTTAAAAATAAAAACCCGGGTTTTAAATTGAGTTCAAACTAGTTTATTTCGATAAAAATCTATTTTTATCTTTTCAAATATGGAGTTTTTCATCCCAATTCTTTCTAAATCATTTCTTATGATTTTACACAAATTATTGATATTTTTAATGATTTTATCAAGGCCCGTACAGTCGATTTCCATCAATGGCCATCGAACTGCACTTACAGCGACCTTTTTCAAATTTGATTTGGACATAGTTCCAAATCCAACCGTTAGATTTCAAATTTCTAATATTCGTTAGAAAGCTCTTTTCGATACGAACCCAACGGTTCCCGTTTTAGGAGAATCCGACGGTCGGATCTCCCGTAATGTCCGTTTGAAATAAATGGTCGAAATTCACGAACTGCCGCGGCGCGGCGCGTTCTATTCAGGCCATTATATTATATATTTAATATATAATATATATATTTCGTCGATTTCTATTTAAATTGAATTATATAAATAGTTTTAAATTCGCTTCAAAAGCAATTTCAACTTCCATTTCAATTCAAATCAAAATTGAATTCTTCTTTATAAATTCGTTTTAAAATTCATTTCTATTCAATTCAAATTTCAATTCAATTTGAATTCATTTCAATTCGCATTCAATTTAATTTGAATTCGTTTTTAATTCAATTCGGTTTCAAAGTCGTTTTCTATTCGACTCAATTCAAATTGGTTTTCTATTCAATCCATTTCGAAATCGTTTTCAATTCAATTCATTTCAAAATCGTTTTCAATTCAATTCATTTCAAAATAGTTTTCAATTCAATTCATTTCGAAATCGTTTTCAATTCAATTCAAATTGGTTTTCTATTCAATCCATTTCGAAATCGTTTTCAATTCAATTCATTTCAAAATCGTTTTCAATTCAATTCAAATTGGTTTTCTATTCAATCCATTTCGAAATCGTTTTCAATTCAATTCATTTCAAAATCGTTTTCAATTCAATTTATTTCGAAATCGTTTTCAATTCAATTCATTTCGAAATCGTTTTGAATTCAATTCATTTCCGTTTTTTATTTGAATCAAATTCATTATATATTCAATGGAAATCAAATTCGTTTTATAATCAATCCGAATTCAATTCGTTATATATTCAATTCGAATTCGTTTTCTATTCAATTTGATTCAAATTTCATTTCAAAATATGCGTTTTCGAAATCACTTTTCAATATTCATTTTTAAATGAATAAAATTGATATAGATATCGTTCACGTCAAAATGGCGTCAATCTAACCAACACGACTTCATATATTTCTATTTTCAAATATTCTATTCAACAAATGAATATTTATTTTTGTCAACACACGACTAATCTCAACGAATGAGTACTGTCCACGTGAGACTATTTTTGTTAAATTATTACGTTCAACACATGACTAATCTCAACGGATGAGTACAGTCAACACATGAACCTTTATTTTATATTGATAAAAATGTAAATTTTATTATTAAAATATTTCGTTCAACACATGACTAATCTCAACGAATGAGTATTGTCCACGTGTGACTATTTTTGTTAAATTATTACGTTCAACACATGACTAATCTCAACGGATGAGTACAGTCAACACATGAACCTTTATTTTATATTGATAAAAATGTAAATTTTATTATTAAAATATTTCGTTCAACACATGACTAATCTCAACGGATGAGTACAGTCAACTCATGAATCTTTATTTTATAATATTCTTTATTTTCTAAATTGGAATGAGGCCCAATCAATCACCATATAAAGTTAATTATATGGATTCCATACAACACTTGTATATAATAGCAACGATAAATAATCAACCATCAACCAAAGTGCACTACACTGTATAAGCATCAACTATAGATATCTAACGCTTATAACAGCCTGTCAATCAATCGATCGACATATTTAATAAATCAGGATGAGTGAACTTCATATTTCATCCCAACACCCGTGTGGGGTTTCAAATAATCAAACACAGATTTTATTCGTGCAGTTGGGCGATGTGTAAAATTTATCGTCCCAATCAATGTCATTCAAATAGGTGTACATAAACAAACCATCCGGTTTGTAAATGAATATTTTATTTATACACATTCACGTTAAAAATTATATTTTTAACGATAAAACATTTTTATTTCAACATATGAATTTCTATTCAGTTCATTTATTCAATAAAAAGATATTTTTATTTTTCTAACTTATTTTAGAAAAATTTCGACGGCATAACGGCACGATACTAGAAACGGGACAAGGCCTAGCCTTATCCCCGGTCTAGTGAAGGCCCACGCCATTCACACATCAATCAAATTCACCAAACAACCAAATTCAAATCAAATCATCAAATTAATTTATGCAACCAAACAAACAAGTCCATGGTCTGTGGACGATTGTGTCGGGTGCTACTAAGCACCGTCTGCATCCTAGTATATATATATAACTAGAAAATGAAATTGAAAGGTGAGAAATTCTCACAAAAAGCTATCCTAGCTCCACGGCACTCCAAATGTAGAAGTCTTCCTCGTTATCGCATCTTCGTCATCTTCGTTGCCCGTAGCCACTACATATATAAAAATCACACATTTTTATATTTGTTGATGTCTTTAAAATAAAAATCATATTTTTATAATCGCTTCCTACATTTAAAAATCGAATTTTTATTCCGTTATTCAATATATAAAAATCAAATTTCTACTAGATAAAAATTATATTTTTATCACGCTATTTTCCATATAAAGATTTCGCCTTTTCTAAAACATAGACTTCATCACTATAAAAATCACATTTTTATTTTGCTACATATATAAAGGTGATATTTTTAATTCTCTACATAAACAAAAATCATATTTTTACATCTTCTATATAGTAAAGATTATATTTTTAATACTTTAAAAATATAAAAATCATATTTTTATTACTTTAAAAATATAAAAATCATATTTTTAATCCACTTCATATATAAAAGTTATATCTTTAACCTTTTTATAAATTAAAAACTGAATTTTAAAAATAAAAATCTTCTCTTCCTTATAAATAAAAATCGAAACTTTCATTAATAAAAATCCGACCTTTCCTAAATAAAATCCTTATCTTTTCATTAGTAAAAATTCAATCTTTCTCCTTATTTAAAAATCAAATCTTTTCTAATTTACTTTTAAAAATCCTAATCTGAAAAGTAAATAATAAAGTAAATAAATAAAAACAAAAATACAAATGGAAAACTTACAGTATTCGATAAGGGGGGGGGGGGGAGGGGTTTGCTGTCACGGGTTCGGGACTGGGGGGGGGGGGGGGGGTCTTCGTCGATCGGCAGTAGGAGGAAAAGGGGGCTTCGAACGCGGAGGGGGTTCCAGTGGCCTGGCGCGGAAATCGAGGTGGTGGCCTCCCTGAGCTCGCGCGGTTGACGGAGGGCTTTCGGGTGGGTGCGCCGGCTTCAGGGGGTTTCGAGATGGAAAGGGAGACGAGGCGTGGGGGGGGGGGCGTCTAGGTGTAGGGCGGTGGCTCACCAGGCCGCGACGGCTTCTGGTGGAGCGATAGCTCCTCCCTTTTTTTCTTTCTTTTTTTTCCCCAGAGGCCGACGGTGAAGAAGGAAGTGAGGGAGAGAGAGAAAAGGGAGTGGGGCTTTTATATTTAATTACTTATTTTATTATTTTAAAATTTTCCTAACCCTAATTGTTGACTTTTCATTTGAACTCAGAATCGAACCCACCGACTGTCACCCCTAGCGTTTTACACCCATTCCGAACACAATGGGATATGCCATGCAAGCTGATTTGATCGTTTCGATTAGTTTCCGTTGAATTTACATTTAAATCACTATATTGAATTTTAAACGTACATTTCAAATTACCGGAGTCACATACTAACTCGAAAAATTCCAGAAAAATATTTTCTAGCTTCGTATTAACGATACGGTCCTAACAAAACTAGTTTCGTCGAATTCTGAGACCGTTGGAAAAATGGCCAATTTCCAGTCGATTAAAATCAACTGAAACCGGTCAAACGCATTTTCCTTTGCCACGCTCACATATTGATTCGAAAAATTATGAAATTTGAAACCTAGCAATAATTTGACATCACGGACCCAACAAAAGTGGTTTCGTCGAAATCCGAGGTCGCTTGCAAAATTCCCATTTTTAAGGGCCTGAATTCCATAGCGACTATTCAGAATTTTCAACTGGACATAACTTTTGATTCCCGCTATGAAATCTTGATTTGTTGGATTCGATGGAAAGATATTCTCTATTAGATCCTATTATTTTTGGTTTCACTAAAATCCGGATTATTTTGCACCCGGTATATTCAATTGAAGTTTGAAATCGAATTATCGAACTACCGCGCCATTTTCAATTCCTTTTATAATTATATATAATTATTTATTTTCTAACGACGACGTATATAATATATACGTTCTAAATATATTCAAAATAAATTTCTCGTTGATATTATTTAAAATAATTCATTTTAAATAATCAAAATTCGCCAAAATTGCCAAAATAAAATTTTTAAACTGGCCCAGATTTTCGGGTTGTTACAATCTCCCCCACTTAAAACTTTTCGTCCCCGAAAAGGAACAAAGTCGAAAGTGGTTTGATTAATCAACTCTACGTTCGATTCGGTTTTCATTCTCCAACTTTTCAGTTTCTGAGAATTTTCAAATTCTTCAAAAATTTGGCTAACACCCTAAATTTTCGAAAAATTTCGCCATAACCTCCCCTGCACCGGGAGCATCGGGGAATTTCAAATAGCTTCCCCGGTCCTTCAGATCTCAAAAAGAAAAAGAAAAAGCCAAGCGGCTAGCCAATAGGCTCATAAAATCATCATCACCCAAACAAAACAGTAAATTATGTAGTAAACATGTACCTATTTGTCGGGCAAACAAATTTTATTCTCTGCTCTAGCCTCCTTGCTATGACCTGTTCAATGTAAGTATATGTATATGCAAGCAAATGCAACCAATTTTCAATATAATTCATTATTTGATTCAATTAGGCTAAATGGTTCAAAATTATCAAACAAATGAACAAACAACACAAACATCAATCAATTAGTGGATTAGAGTTTCAAATTCATAATTTTGATACATATACAAAAAATCATGTTTTTGATGCCAATTCACAACAAAGTGTTCTAGCTATATAGATAAGTTTTGGTTCTCACACCAGTCTAATGGAAATATATAGATATCACACCTTTGAAACACGAACATAAATATTGATGATGCCATGGTCATTATCAACATCATCTCCGGGCGACTAGAGTGCAATTCTATATCTATCCAGTATATTAAAACTTCGAATATACGTTCATGACGCGTATATGCAAAATCTTTATATACTAGATCATCCATATTCAAAATGAATAAATATTCAAATACGAATAAAACGATTTAAATTTTCAAAACAAAATTGTTTTCATTTGGAAAATATACTCTTCACACTCGTTCTAGGATACTACTGATCCTATCTCTAACGAGTCATTCTAATTGGATATTTCTAATCCAATATCTGATGAATTCTTTCGTATGGTTCTAATGTGTCTTGTTCTCGAGCTCTGTAAACCAAAGTTCTGATACCAAATGTGACGGCCGGGAATTTCGCTCGATCTGAATCAGTCGTTAAACCGATCCAGACCGTTCGAAACCCCTGATCGTTTGAGAACAGGACAAATCAGAACACAAACAGAAGAACATTTCATTGTTATTACAACAATTCCATCAGATACAAGAATATACAGAGTATAAATGAATAAATTACATTCGATAAATATCAGAGATTACAATAAATTACATAGCAGCGGAAAATAATACAAAAGCACAACTGAAGGTGATATACGAATACAAAGCTTTCCGGATATCATTCCAGCTGCAAACCAGGATCCTGTAAATATAAATCTGCAAAACCAAAACTACTAGCTGCCCGTGCGGAAAATAGGGGCACCCAGAGTTTAGGTTAAAACAATAAACTCCAGGTCAGTCATGTGACTGGTGTGAGAACTAAAACAGTTATTAATTCAATTTTTTTAAAAGAGAGTAATTCAAGGGACCACGCCGTATAACACGGAACGGGTTTCCTCCCAAGAATACCAGTGCATAGAATAAACAACGCAATGCTTTTTCGAAAAATGAAGCTATTATAAGACCCAAGTCCCATCAAACAATGTAACGCAAGCCGGAGGATAGGGTTTTACCTTATAACAGCCAAATATGCTTGGTACGTTTAAAACAAATCATTTGATACTATAATAAGTGTATAGTGTCAAATCAATTTCAATCATAAATATAAATCATAGACGGCATGAGTGCCCCATCCCACTATGTCGCCATACCAGGCTCTACAAATAAAGCCGAAATACACGTATTGGAAATTGGATTTCCGTCATGAGTCGAGGCAAGGGGCAAGCTCCTCTCCGAGTTCGAGACACTCTAGCAAATGCCTCAGGGCTACGCACTCTGGGCAACCCCTGGATCTTCAGGGCCGGTCCTCACTTACGTTAGAGGATTAGTTATTCCTGAACACACGTTTCCCGGTCCTTACAGACCTATAATCGAGGCGCCTCATCCAACAACCACAAAGGTGAAAAGTATATAAATGTCAGGGCTGGTAAGTCACTGACACCACCAAAGCTAGAAAGAAACGTCGTGCTCTCCCTACAGTCCGTATCCCGTTTTTAACTCATACCGAGGTGTGAGGCTCGCGAATTCACGTTATACACAAAGCTACGCCACAAAGGCCGTGCTTTGATCATCAACCACAAGACTCTGCTTTTCAACAAAAGCCTTGATCATTGCATCTTAGCGTGCCATACAGGCAATTCATGCTATGCGACTGTTGTCCATCGATATACAACCTCTGAGCTCGTACGTCTCAGAGAAGGGCGTTAAGCAAAAGAATAAATTCTTCGCCGCCAAACATATGTATATTTAATAGAAATCAATCAACACAGAATAAAATCCAGTGTCAGACACACAATCCATTTACAAGTCCGTTCTGGGTCTGAACGAAACCGGAGGCACTTTCCTCGCATATCCATCCATCTCCAAGTACGTCTGGACGACCACCAACTATTTCCATCCTCTTGGGTGTACTGCCCAATCAGGATCGTCAGTAATTATCCAAACGATGTGAAGACTTCTGGTCTTCGACCACCGCCTTCATCTTCGACTTATCGTCGAATCGGTTATTCAGAATGGGTATAAACCCGGACTTTCCGAACAACCCGCCTATATTAAAACAAATGTTACACAAACACAACATACGCCTCATTCCAATTCAGGATATCCTTTTATTCACGAAATCACATTTTTAGGGAAAGGTTCCCATTAATTTTATCCAAGATAAATTCTTTAAAATTTATCCTTTTATCTTCTTTTGGATGTCATTTCAAACCAAATTATGGTTTTCCAAACTAGTCGAGATTAGCGAATCACATCGGAGTAATTATTTATTTTATTTGCCAATCCCAACCTATTCATCCCATGAAGCAAAACTGGTGATACTCCATATCTAACACCATGGTGTTATCGGTAAAATTAATTACCATTTCACGTTCAAATCTAATTAAAGATTTAACTATCGCTTTGGAGCAAAACTGGTGATACTCCATTCTCGCTCGTTTTCTAAATTTGATAATTTAGATTTCAGATTTACATTTCAACCTAATTGCAGATTCGTTAAAACTCCTTTTACTGGGTTAAAGAACTAGGTGTTATTTAAAACACAGTTCACGACAAACCCAAATCACATTCTATTTATTATCGGGTTACAGAACTAGTGTTGTTTAAAAACACAGTTCACGATAAACCCACAAATCAATTCTAGTTCAATTCAAATCAAATATATTAGGAATTCCGATTATTTAAAACCCTTTTTTTTTAAATCTAATCAAATATATTTAAAAATAAAAACCCGGGTTTTAAATTGAGTTCAAACTGGTTTATTTCGATAAAAATCTATTTTTATCTTTTCAAATATGGAGTTTTTCATCCCAATTCTTTCTAAATCATTTCTTATGATTTTACACAAATTATTGATATTTTTAATGATTTTATCAAGGCCCGTACAGTCGATTTCCATCAATGGCCATCGAACTGCACTTACAGCGACCTTTTTCAAATTTGATTTGGACATAGTTCCAAATCCAACCATTAGATTTCAAATTTCTAATATTCGTTAGAAAGCTCTTTTCGATACGAACCCAACGGTTCCCGTTTTAGGAGAATCCGACGGTCGGATCTCCCGTAATGTCCGTTTGAAATAAATGGTCGAAATTCACGAACTGCCGCGGCGCGGCACGTTCTATTCAGGCCATTATATTATATATATAATATATAATATATATATTTCGTCGATTTCTATTTAAAACGAATTATATAAATAGTTTTAAATTCGCTTCAAAAGCAATTTCAACTTCCATTTCAATTCAAATCAAAATTGAATTCTTCTTTATAAATTCGTTTTAAAATTCATTTCTATTCAATTCAAATTTCAATTCAATTTGAATTCATTTCAATTCGCATTCAATTTAATTTGAATTCGTTTTCAATTCAATTCGGTTTCAAAGTCGTTTTCTATTCGATTCAATTCAAATTGGTTTTCTATTCAATCCATTTCGAAATCGTTTTCAATTCAATTCATTTCAAAATCGTTTTCAATTCAATTCATTTCGAAATAGTTTTCAATTCAATTCATTTCGAAATCGTTTTCAATTCAATTCAAATTGGTTTTCTATTCAATCCATTTCGAAATCGTTTTCAATTCAATTCATTTCAAAATCGTTTTCAATTCAATTCAAATTGGTTTTCTATTCAATCCATTTCGAAATCGTTTTCAATTCAATTCATTTCAAAATCGTTTTCAATTCAATTTATTTCGAAATCGTTTTCAATTCAATTCATTTCGAAATCGTTTTGAATTCAATTCATTTCCGTTTTCTATTTGAATCAAATTCATTATATATTCAATGGAAATCAAATTCGTTTTATAATCAATTCGAATTCAATTCGTTATATATTCAATTCGAATTCGTTTTCTATTTAGTTTGATTCAAATTTCATTTCAAAATATGCGTTTTCGAAATCACTTTTCAATATTCATTTTTAAATGAATAAAATCGATATAGATATCGTTCACGTCAAAATGGCGTCAATCTAACCAACACGGCTTCATATATTTCTATTTTCAAATATTCTATTCAACAAATGAATATTTATTTTTGTCAACACACGACTAATCTCAACGAATGAGTACTGTCCACGTGTGACTATTTTTGTTAAATTATTACGTTCAACACATGACTAATCTCAACGGATGAGTACAGTCAACACATGAACCTTTATTTTATATTGATAAAAATGTAATTTTATTATTAAAATATTTCGTTCAACACATGACTAATCTCAACGAATGAGTATTGTCCACGTGTGACTATTTTTGTTAAATTATTACGTTCAACACATGACTAATCTCAACGGATGAGTACAGTCAACACATGAACCTTTATTTTATATTGATAAAAATGTAAATTTTATTATTAAAATATTTCGTTCAACACATGACTATTCTCAACGGATGAGTACAGTCAACTCATGAATCTTTATTTTATAATATTCTTTATTTTCTAAATTGGAATGAGGCCCAATCAATCACCATATAAAGTTAATTATATGGATTCCATACAACACATGTATATAATAGCAACGATAAATAATCAACCATCAACCAAAGTGCACTACACTGTATAAGCATCAACTATAGATATCTAACGCTTATAACAGCCTGTCAATCAATCGATCGACATATTTAATAAATCAGGATGAGTGAACTTCATATTTCATCCCAACACCCGTGTGGGGTTTCAAAAAATCAAACACAGATTTTATTCGTGCAGTTGGGCGATGTGTAAAATTTATCGTCCCAATCAATGTCATTCAAATAGGTGTACATAAACAAACCGTCCGGTTTGTAAATGAATATTTTATTTATACACATTCACGTTAAAAATTATATTTTTAACGATAAAACATTTTTATTTCAACATATGAATTTCTATTCAGTTCATTTATTCAATAAAAAGATATTTTTATTTTTCTAACTTATTTTAGAAAAATTTCGACGGCATAACGGCACGATACTAGAAACGGGACAAGGCCTAGCCTTATCCCCGGTCTAGTGAAGGCCCACGCCATTCACACATCAATCAAATTCACCAAACAACCAAATTCAAATCAAATCATCAAATTAATTTATGCAACCAAACAAACAAGTCCATGGTCTGTGGACGATTGTGTCGGGTGCTACTAAGCACCGTCTGCATCCTAGTATATATATATATAACTAGAAAATGAAATTGAAAGGTGAGAAATTCTCACAAAAAGCTATCCTAGCTCCACGGCACTCCAAATGTAGAAGTCTTCCTCGTTATCGCATCTTCGTCATCTTCGTTGCCCGTAGCCACTACATATATAAAAATCACACATTTTTATATTTGTTGATGTCTTTAAAATAAAAATCATATTTTTATAATCGCTTCCTACATTTAAAAATCGAATTTTTATTCCGTTATTCAATATATAAAAATCAAATTTCTACTAGATAAAAATTATATTTTTATCACGCTATTTTCCATATAAAGATTTCGCCTTTTCTAAAACATAGACTTCATCACTATAAAAATCACATTTTTATTTTGCTACATATATAAAGGTGATATTTTTAATTCTCTACATAAACAAAAATCATATTTTTACATCTTCTATATAGTAAAGATTATATTTTTAATACTTTAAAAATATAAAAATCATATTTTTATTACTTTAAAAATATAAAAATCATATTTTTAATCCACTTCATATATAAAAGTTATATCTTTAACCTTTTTATAAATTAAAAACTGAATTTTAAAAATAAAAATCTTCTCTTCCTTATAAATAAAAATCGAAACTTTCATTAATAAAAATCCGACCTTTCCTAAATAAAATCCTTATCTTTTCATTAGTAAAAATTCAATCTTTCTCCTTATTTAAAAATCAAATCTTTTCTAATTTACTTTTAAAAATCCTAATCTGAAAAGTAAATAATAAAGTAAATAAATAAAAACAAAAATACAAATGGAAAACTTACAGTATTCGATAAGGGGGGGGGGGGGGGAGGGGAGGGGTTTGCTGTCGCGGGTTCGGGACTGGGGGGGGGGGGGGGGAGGGTCTTCGTCGATCGGCAGTAGGAGGAAAAGGGGGCTTCGAACGCGGAGGGGGTTCCAGTGGCCTGGCGCGGAAATCGAGGTGGTGGCCTCCCTGAGCTCGCGCGGTTGACGGAGGGGTTTCGGGTGGGTGCGCCGGCTTCAGGGGGTTTCGAGATGGAAAGGGAGACGAGGCGGGGGGGGGGGGGGGGGGCGTCTAGGTGGAGGGCGGTGGCTCACCAGGCCGCGACGGCTTCTGGTGGAGGAGCGACAACTCCTCCCTTTTTTTCTTTTTTTTTTCCCCAGAGGCCGACGGTGAAGAAGGAAGTGAGGGAGAGAGAGAAAAGGGAGTGGGGCTTTTATATTTAATTATTTATTTTATTATTTTAAAATTTTCCTAACCCTAATTGTTGACTTTTCATTTGAACTCAGAATCGAACCCACCGACTGTCACCCCTAGCGTTTTACACCCATTCCGAACACAATGGGATATGCCATGCAAGCTGATTTGATCGTTTCGATTAGTTTCCGTTGAATTTACATTTAAATCACTATATTGAATTTTAAACGTACATTTCAAATTACCGGGGTCACATACTAACTCGAAAAATTCCAGAAAAATATTTTCTAGCTTCGTATTAACGATACGGTCCTAACAAAACTAGTTTCGTCGAATTCTGAGACCGTTGGAAAAATGGCCAATTTCCAGTCGATTAAAATCAACTGAAACCGGTCAAACGCGTTTTCCTTTGCCACGCTCACATATTGATTCGAAAAATTATGAAATTTGAAACCTAGCAATAATTTGACATCACGGACCCAACAAAACTGGTTTCGTCGAAATCCGAGGTCGCTTGCAAAATTCCCATTTTTAAGGGCCTGAATTCCATAGCGACTATTCAAAATTTTCAATTGGACATAACTTTTGATTCCCGCTATGAAATCTTGATTTGTTGGATTCGATGGAAAGATATTCTCTATTAGATCCTATTATTTTTGGTTTCACTAAAATCCGGATTATTTTGCACCCGGTATATTCAATTGAAGTTTGAAATCGAATTATCGAACTACCGCGCCATTTTCAATTCCTTTTATAATTATATATAATTATTTATTTTCTAACGACGATGTATATAATATATACGTTCTAAATATATTCAAAATAAATTTCTCGTCGATATTATTTAAAATAATTCATTTTAAATAATCAAAATTCACCAAAATTGCCAAAATAAAAATTTTAAACTGGCCCAGATTTTCGGGTTGTTACAGAAATAGAAAGAAAGAAAGATAGAATAGAAGAAGAAGAAGATCTCAATGAAAAAAAATCAGAACAAACACGATTATCATAGCGGAACGAATAAAATATATTATATAACATAACTTTTGAAATACAAACTTATATACAGTATATACATACCATTTCAGAATACAATACATAACATCACAACGGAAATAAACTCCATGTATATCTAATGTTGGGGCACCCAAGAGTTTATTGTAAAAAACAAAATAAACTCTGGGGCAGTCATGGGACTAGTGTGAGTAAACTCCAACCACTTAGTTTAACTTTTAAAAATCCATTTAAAAGAAATGATAATCGTATCACTGATCTACTCATAAATACAGATGGCTTTTACCTTACGATAATGCAAAACATTTATTAAAATCAATACTTTTCTAATATTATAATAATGTCTAAATCAAGTAAATAACTATCTAGCAGAATGCTTGCATCTCATGCTCCACATATATAGTACACAATCAAAACCGCGGGCTCTTATTGGTCAACTGATTTCCAGCTATGACAAGGTATGAAACCACCTTCCGATCAGTGTACTCTAGAGGGGATACACTGGAGTTCAACAAGAACATCGTGCAACTCGGCCACATATGACCGACCATTCATTTCATTTGAATGTTCTGAATATATTGTCACCTTACGGTTGGTATACCAACATAACCGTTCCCGGGAGATACAGAAGCGAAAGAAGAACAAAAATGAATATTCACTAGATTATGACAATATACCCTAATTGGGATCGACCCACTTAGTCATGATGTCTACCAATTTTTGTCATTTCCCGATTAACGAGGCTTGAGGTCATAACGTATCTTTTGACAAGTCACACTTTCACTTGCTTTGTTCCAACATCGTCATACCTTCCAAATCATAGATTGATTTTCCAAAAAATACCATCATCATATCTTCCAAATCACTTTCTTTGAAGAGATCAACTTACGCTATCTATTATTTAATCTGTCAGATATTCGTCCATACAAGTTGTACTGGGACTGGACAAAACGAAGGCATTATTCTATAAATCCATCTTAGGAAATTTCTACCTAGGATCGCCAGAACAACCCTTACATAAACTCTGTCTTCAATTATCTTCGTCACATTTGATTCACAATGCTAATACCCATCGGAGTGGTTTTCAGATAATAAATCTGATCCCGGTCTCTCCGTATTGATAACGAAAAAATGGCCAAAAACATTGATAGTCGGTTATTTAACTATCAAAGGAAAACGTCCATACAAACAACGATCTTATTTCCAAATGAAAATTATATCGATCACTCATCAATCAACACTGAGCTCCTTTAAATTAATTTATCATTGTTTTATTTATTTCCCAATTCCTCTTCAATATCTTTACCTAAATATTTCTCTAACTTGTTTATCCTTATACAATTATTGGAAAACGTTTCCATCTTGTTTATAAACTATTTATTTTCTATATTCCTGAAAATATTTCTTGTTGACATTGAAAAACATTCCCATATATATTCACATTTTTTCCATTTTCTAAATTTCGAAAACATATGTTATTAACATTGGAAAACATTTCCATTTCTTATTCACGCATCCCTATTCTTCTACATCCATCAGTCTCTAACTGTAAACTAGTAAGAGAACAACTTCCTAAGTATCAACCCAGATGGCCGAAACCAACATCAGATCGACACTCAAAAAGCCGTTCAACTTGACTAGTCTCTAGTCAGTTTCTATTTTCCTTAATTCCATTCTTAACTTCTTATTAACAAAAATCATTTCCTTTTCTATACTTAGAAATATATCTCTAGTTATATTTGGAAAACATTTCAAAAATCCATTTATATAGATTCAAACGAATGTTGTATAAAGCATTGATTATAACAGTAGCGTTATAATACGTACTTCCAAATATTTAGGTTTTAAAAATAACTTTGATTCTTTATTTAGAATAAATAAATAATAATTAATTTATTAAATCTTAATTAAATGGAAAGTAAATAGTACCTTTCTGAATTCAAATAATCGAATTTCAGTGTATAACTCTCTTTCAAATAATCTCTATTCGATTAATGTTCCGAACGTTGGAATAAATTCACCATTTCAGGTCAACTCAATTTCTAAATTCATTTTTGAATTTATCATTTCAAAACATTTACCAATTTCCTTTTATAACCATTCCAGTTTGCAAAATGTTTGCTTTGAAACCATTATTCTCTTTAAAACGTGAATAATATTCCTTTATAGAAAACTGGACTAGTTTTATCAAATAATCCTTAATTTTGTTCATAAATACTGTTACATATTCAAATCCTATTTACCGAGTTATTCTATAAATTCATACTTCATATTCCACTTCATAAACTTCTTTTACAAGTTGATTTCTTGTTAATTATATATCAAGTTTATAACTTCATCTCGGTTACACATTCGATTATAAATTATTGGTTTCAAACCAAATATTAATTATCTAGTCAAATTCTGGATTATGTAATATATAGTTTTTAAAAATAAATTATTTTTATAACATTTGACATAGTCGAATTCTAATTATAAATCCTTATGGATTTATTTCAATTATATTCACATTTTGAACATTGAAATAAATTTAATTGTTTCTTTTGAGATAATTTCCATTTCCCTTTCTATTATTCATTCTTGAATTCACATTTCCGAATTGTCCAACGATAATTATTCCACTTCATTATTATAAATTAAGTTGCTTGTTTTTATTATTAAAACAGATATATATTTTCTAGGCCATTCAAAATTCAATTTCTATTTTAAAATAGATTCTTCCTTTCAAAATCCAAAACATTTTCCAATATATTTTAGGGTATTCAAATATCGATTATTTCAGCGTCAATGTTATTCAAACATCCCAAACACACAATAATCGACCAAAGATTATTTGTCACATCATATAATGTAATATATTAAAAACAACAATGTAATTGTTGAGGGATCTAGTTGGATCCCTCCAACCTGTTTCCCTACATCCACAGATGTTAATCAACATAAATAACAACAATTTCATATCAATATGAGATATTACAATAAATAGGAGTAATATTCAATCAACGTTATATATAACTGTATCTTCAACTTGAACCAATTTATAAGCAATTCATCTAAATAACCATCACACGACATTTAATCATTACTATCAATATTAAATAACGTTTATAAAATTATAAAACTGGACAATGTTAGTGAGTTTACTCACATTGGTCGTTAATCGTTGAATAATGGTTAACATTTGCCAGATCTGCTCAGGCATTTTATTTCATCAAAAATTGTAATGATCTCCAAATCTCTCGAAACCAATTCCATTTTGTAGCCTGCGACCATACGATCCTAATGAATCTTGTTTTGTTGAATTTTGATAATGAATGAGCAAGTTGTGATAAATTACAAGTTAATACACTACTTTATTTTAATTTAAACTTAATAAAATTTTTGTTTGGGCTTTACCTTTCTCTAACCTGGCCCGAAACAATTCTGACCGGCCTACTACAGTCCTGTTCCTCCCCTCATCTAGTTCGCCCCCTCCATGTAAACCATTGCCGTGTTTTTTTCCTTTTTTCCTTTTTTTCGTTATATTTAAAAACTGGGCTCACACATTAGTTCTCGGCCCATAACCATTCTGACCCCCCTAAACTACTTCGTCTTCCCCAATTACACCCTGTAGCGAACTCGGTCCCACCCTCGTTCACTTCTGTACATGACACCACATTCCACCCCCATCCACCAATCCGACGCCACGAATTCACTCGACAACTCTTGCCGCACCCATCTGACCTCACAACCGTCGGCTTGACCCCCTCTAGCGAAATGCGTCTCCGACAATCAATAGGTAAGCACAATGACGACTGCGGACATAAATTGTACCACTCTTCAAAAAAATGCCCACAATCTCCTTTTAATCCCCTCAATCCAAATATCCACTCAGCTTCGTGACTAACTGCTCCAAATTTATTCGTGACCTCACAGCTGTTATTCTTCCAGTGACATAAACGTGGATCGCTACTTATAAAATGGGTATTAGCATGAACAGAAAACCCATACGAGGTCATGTATATTTGTTTTATAATTTATAGGGGAGTATAAGTTTTTGTTTTGATTTTCTATGGCCATTAAACTCACAGTTTGAGCTCGAAGTTTCCATGAAGAATGAAGAAGACAGTCGTACGTATTTATAAGGTGGATTCCTTGGTGGCTAAGGAATAGGAAACAATAACTGATGTAGGTTTGCAGAATTTTTTAAAAGTCTTGATTGTCTCAGACATAGCTTTGTAGAAAATATGCAGGCTGCGTGATGTGAAAATATAGGAAGTTTAACTTAGAGTAGGGGGCAAGAAAGGCTATAGGGAAAGAGATATTTATCCATATATTATTTTAAAATTTAGTTGATTTGATTTTTTTGTATAGCGTAGGGTCAGGCAGGGCCAACTCACCCTTCATAGTCTGCGTTGAAAGGCTATACAAAATGCTTGGAGTTGAAGATATGTATATTTTGGTTTGCTTTTATTTAATTTACTTTGTACAAAACTTACGTGTAAAGTAACACGGAAAAATACCACATACGAGCTCCGTTCAAGGTGAAACTTGAAATTTTACAATCGTTTAACATACCAGACGTAATGGAACTGGTTTCATCAAATTCTGTGTCTGTTTGTAAAAACTCCATTTAAATTACAAATGGTTCAATAATATGCGTTTTAAACTGCGCACGTTCACCAAATAAATTCAATTGACCCCAAATTGGGAATCTTGCAATAATTAAACACTATTGTTTTAATAAGATTAGCTTTGATGAAAACGGAAGTCATTTGAAAATTGGATATTCTTACATTGCATATTCAATCGATATAGTATTAACCAATTATAATAATCCAATTTAATATAAAAAATTGTTATCACCGTGTATATATCCAAACAACATATATACAACTTCATAAATAAATAAAATATGAATTTATACTTGATGTTTCAAATTTAAGTTAAAACGACGTTTGGTTTATGTTAAAACCCTATTAAGTTCATAAATAAATCGTTATATTTTATAAACGATTCCATAGCGATTTTAAGGAAATTTGATTTGGACAAAACTTACAATCTATAAGATGAATTCTCGATTTTTCACTTTCATAATAAAAATACAGTTCAATATATTCGAACATTTCTTGTTTCAAAGAAATCCGACTTATAATGAATCCTGTATATTCATTTAAAGCTCGATGTGCAAAATCACGACCTACTGCGGCGTTACAAGCCCGATCATAATTATATTATAATTAATACGTTCAAACTTCATTTATAAATAAATTCATTATAAAAATCCATTTATATTACCAATTCAATATTTAAAACAAATTTAAATATTCGAAATGAAAATGCTTAAACATCCGGGTCGTTACATCACATATCCAATACCACAACCAATCATATATCCAACAATACAAGAATCTCTTATATTATATCTAACATCACAACAAATCACATATTCAATATCACCAAAACAAATCACATATTCAACACCACAACAAATCCCATACATATCCAATACACGTATTTTGATTTGCTTTATTTTGAAAAAATTCTATAACAAGACTTAATTGTTGGTTTTCTTTCAAACAAACTGCATATATGTCCAAATGGTCAGGTCATATAATTTCTCCAAGCAAGTAAAATTTACTTGGTTTTTTTTTGCACGGATGCAGTCCAAACTATTACCCTGATGACCTTTCTTCAACCTAAAACGAATTGAAACAATCAACATAAAATGTCAGTGTATTTGTATGAGGATGGATGTTGGCATCAAATGTCAAGCTTAAAAAATGTATCTTGGTTAACAAGATAGTGCAACACAACGACAATAACTCATGTAATGTAAGTGCAACACTGAAGTTTATATAAACCACAATATAAATTTTGTATAATCTTCATAACACTATATCTTGGATTCAACTCATATGTATATTAACTTTATAAAAAAACAGTATATGACTAATAATATATGTAAACTATATATATTTTTAAACAACAAAACCCATGTTCATTTTATCTTATTTTATATACATATATATACATATTCCTCTCTCTCTCTCTCTCTCTCTTTATATATATATATGTATGTATATATATACACACACATATACATAGAAATCAAATAAAACTTGTATATTTATATACAAGCCTACATACCATACACACACAAACCTACATTCCATACATCAAGACCTTATATCCGTTTATATAAAAAGACTAAAGTTATATGTATATTTATAAAATAGCAACTTTACACCACTTTTTTTCATAACATATATATACACTAATTTGTATATTGAAAGCAGTTATGTATATACAATTGCATATAATAAGTATATGAATATTAACACAACAACTCACTAACATAAAAAGTTTAACTAAATATCATCCATTCCATACAAAAGAAACATTATACTGTTATATTAAAATAATTCCTAGAAGATATCGAATAATGGCATTCGGATGGCACACATACCTGCCCACTCCAACCACAGCAAAGGTATCTGTAAATTGATGATTTATTCTACTGGTAGCAGTGCATTGTCCGACACCACTTTTTCATGTATGGATGATACATCTTTCCCATGGCATTTGGATGATGTAGAATCTCGGCATTCAGTACCTGTTGCAATAAAGTTGTCAAAAAGCACATAAACAAAAAATAAATAAAATCCAAAATAATTGCTCCAACTAATAAAAATAGAAAGCATGTAACAAATACCTTTTGCTATTATGTCTAGATCAATGTTGAGGAGTTTACATTTTTTTCCATTCACTACATTAGTCGAATTCTTAAACTAAGAAGCGGCAGTTTCAAGAGCATTGACTTGTGTGACGCGTCCTCCATCAGAAAATTGATCGGTGCATGAATACCATGTTCGATGTTTCCCACCATGTTGATTAAAACTTCAATTTTCCCAGACAGATTTCCCACTGAACCCTTCACACTTCCAACCCTCATTTTCAACTCATCAATGTCTCCATGAGCATGTTTGAGTTGTTTCTGTGCAAAAGCACAAGCCTTAAGTTTAGTCTTTGGTATAACATTCCCAACACCGCGGCTCCTACCCCTTGCATCATTATCAAGCACTTGTGATAAGATATCATCATTCACAGTCAAATTTTCTTCATCGCTGTCATTGATCGTTTCCTTCGCTTTCGCAATCTGATCGTGAAATATGATTGTACTTAAATGAATAACATGGACAAAATAATGAATTGACACGTATACTTGAAGAGGTAGCTCAGTATGATCAAGTAGTTTCCAACATTTGAAATGCTAATACTCCAACATCAGGGACCCATAATCTCTGGTAAACAAAGTAGTGAAACTAATTTTACCACTTTAGTCAATGTGGAAATAATAGGAAAACACTCATCCCTTATCATTGACAACATTCAAGAAAATTCATTGGTCAATAGTATACATCCTGTGCATGCTTCTATGCACATGCACAACCATAAAACTCATGAGAATGAAAATTTGAACATCTCAGTAGCAAATGGAGATAGAATCAAGGAACCACAGAATAGAAAGTATGGAAAGAAAATCAAGGACACTTCATACTCTAAACTCGCACCCCCATAATGCAAACATTAGCCCTAACAAATTAGCAGAGGCTTACAGAACAAGCAAGGAAAATATTAGACTTACTAAAAGGATGCATGGAGATTAAACAAAAATTGTGACGAAGAAATATTGAACTTATGAAGTACGAAGAAGTGACATATGATATGCTACTATCTTTTTCCGTGTGCTTCTTCTCCCATACTTGACGATAATTGATAAATCCAAATGGACTAGCGATGATCTGCTATACATAAATTATATTAGTTTTAATTTACACCACTTTTGAAAGAAAATGAATATAAATTACCATTTCTTGTTCTATTTTAGCATGAGTTTTACGTTCTGCATGGTGCACATAACTAAGCAATGCTCTGTTGTTTTTACCAAGCTTCCTTTTTTCGCTAGATTTAAGCGTTGCTTCATTTTATATGAACTCATCCCAATCTTCTTGAGAAATTTTAGCTGGACAATTTTTCTTCTATTCTTCGTCGATGTTGTAAGGGTCATACTAATTTATTCTCAAGTTTTTCTTGTGTCTCCTAAAAGCCTCGGCCATTCTCTTCAAAAAAGTTTCCTTTAATAGGGGCTCGAGTTCATAAATTTTCTGCAAAAAATATGAGATTAGTCAGTCTGCATTTGTTGCTAATCATAATTAAGCTTACACAGATTGTAAATGTAGCAAATGTGAGAGTCAAACTGCAATTATTGTCAGACTGAAAATGTATAAACAATTAACTACATTAGTTTAATTAAAAATCGCCTATTTTATAATTTATACTGGCTTTTTAGTTAAAATACATATATATTGTGACACCCTACATCCGTTATTGTCACTCTTTATCAGAATGCATTAAGTTCCATGAAGCGTTATAGGTAAACAGAAAGAAAAAAAATCACAAGACAGATATAAAATAGATGCGGAAATTTAAAACTTCATTATTTTGCAGAAAAACACTGTAGTCTCAAAACCAGTTACAACATCAGGCATAAAATACTGAAACTGAGTACATCAAGTCAAAACATTTGTCTTGCGCTAAAAAGCATCGGAGTACAGAAATGTAAAATCATAATCCCCATTAATAGTCATAATAAAGTAGAAAAGTAGTCGAAGCGATACGTCAAAACTGATACAAATCCAAATAGGAATAGAAGAGAGAATCCTAATCAAGTCTGAGCGTTCCCACCCTGAGAACCTGGGGGGGGGGAGGAAGAGAGAGAAAATGAAGCAAAATGGATCAGACATAAAGTCTGGCGAGTCCGGTGACTTTTAACATATAAAGAAGTAAAAGCATCATGTGGACGAGAGACAACAGTATCATATAACAGGTATGAACAGACTGAACAAAATAAGCAGAATAAACAGGGTGAACTATGCTTCTTAGTTACTTTCTCTTCACCAATACTAGTATATTAGATTATGAGAAGATTAGGTGTCCCCAAATTACTTATAAGAAACAAAATGATCCCAACAGAAACATAATGGTAGGACTAGGTGTACTCTAGTAACGGGGTATACCTAAACAGAAATAATAGGCACCTCAACAGAATAAAGAGTGTTACCCCAAATAGAAATAACAGGCACCTCAACAGAAATAGACAGGACTAAATGTACCCTAATTACAGCCCCCAAGCGATCGACTCGCTAACTTGTAAATATCCCGTGTCTTCTTGTAACAACCCGGAAAATCAGAACCAATTTAAATTTTTTATTCTAAAGAATTTGGTTAGAAAACGTGCCAGAATTTAAAATTTTCATTTTTAAATAATATTAAAACCATTAAAAATAGTCATTTTACAAACGATATCCGTTTTCGATGAAAGTACTTTTGTTGGATTCAGAATGTCAAATTATTGCTAGGTTTCAATTTTCATAATTTTTTGAATTAGTATGTGAGCGTGGCAAAAGAAAATGTATTTTGTCAATTTCAGTCAAATTTAATCGACTTGAAAATGGCCATTTTTCAAACGATCTCTAAATTCGATGAAATTAATTTTGTTAGGACCGTATCGTCAAAACAAAGCTAAATATATTTTTTCTGTAATTTTTAAAGTCCGTATGTGGCCCCGGTGAATTTAAATGTGTGATCGAATTAAGTAAATAAAAGATTTAAATTTTAAATTAAAGAAATCAGGCTGAAAACAGTCGTTTGAGCTGACGAGACCTTGCCCATTGGATCCGAAATGGGGGCTATTGGGTAGGATCAACTCTTGTTGGGCTGGAATTGGAGTTGTTAAGGAATTACGGGTTTATTTGCAAAATTGACAATTAAAATATTATAAATACTCACTAATCCCATTGCAAAACCCTAATAGCCTATACCAACCGCTGCCTTCATCTTCCAATCGCCGAAATTGTTCATAACGTTCCTCCTCAAATTCTCGAAATCCATTCACTGAAAACTCCTTCTTCTTTGGACATTATGGTAGAGTTTTTCCTTCTCTACAAATCCATACGGTGAACCCTACCTAAAACTGCAAATTTCGAGCACACCAGACCCCCATACCCGACCCATTCACAGTGTCGCCGCCTCCCTTAGGGTGCATCATGCCTGACGCGGGTGGTACCCCCTACGCGCCCTTCCGTGCCTGTTGACGTGACATAGCCCGATCGTCTCCTAGCTGTTCGGATTTGAAGCAAATCTAAAACCTAGGTTGGAAGCTTTCTGAAATAAGCGCGGCCTTTATCTGATATTGAAGAAGAAGGTGGAAACCTATTTAATTATTTAAATTAATTTATTTTAAAATATTAACAATGTAAATTAATTCGTATCTCATTCATACTGAATCAGAATTTAACGATTTCTGAAGCGTTGCGATCGTGAAACCAAGATCTACGCTGCTGTCCTGACTAGAATCAATTCCGAGTTGATCAAAATTTGACCAAACTTTTCAAGTCTGAACCATTCAGACTCAAACGATAGTGAGAACTCTACTTTATTTTTATTTTTAAATAATTAGAATAAATCATGATTGTATTCTCATTGATTCGCTGTAAATTTCTACATGCTATGCTACTTGAGTTGATCTGTATGTGATGTGTTGATGTAGATCTGTTAGTTTGGGTGATATTGTATTATAATTGAATTTGCAATAAAAATGAATCAAACCTTTTTGTTGTTAGTTTGTTGAATCAAAATATTCAACAAAAATAGAGTATCACCTTTATTATATTTGGTTAGAATTATATTTGCCATAAAAATGAATCAAACATTTTTGTTGTTATTTTGTTAAATCAAATATATTCAACAGAAATGGAGTATCACCTTTGTTATTGATTGAATTAGAATTTTCAATCATGTGAAATATCACTTTTGTTATTGATTGAATTAGAATTTTCAATCAAATGAAATATCACCTTTGTTTTGATTGAATTAGAATTTTCAATCAAAATGAATATCACTTTTTAATCATTTTTGTTGAATTAGAATTTTCAACAAAAATGGAATATACATTTTTATGTCATTTGTTGAACTAGAGTTTTCAACAAAATCAAATATCAATTTCTATCATTTGTTGAATTAGTTTAGGAAAAAAATTCATGTTTTAGAATTAAAACATTATTTCATTAAAACTTACATTTTTAATGACAAGAATAGAAAAATAGAAATTGTTCATGTTTTAGAATTAAAACATGATTTCACTAAAATTTACATTTTTAATGTTAAGAATAGGAAAATAGAAAGTATTCATGTTTTAGGATTTAAAACATGATTACAAGAAAAATACACATTTTAATGTAATGTTATAAAATTCATGTTTTAGGATTTAAAACATGATTACAAGAAAAATACACATTTTAATGTAATGTTAGAAAATTCATGTTTTTAAGAATAAAAAAACATGATTTCATTAAAACGTTAACAATTTAATGTAGTGTTATAAAAATTGAAAAGATTCATGCTTTTAGGAATAAAAAACATGATTTCATTAAAAAGTTAACAATTTAATGTAATGTTATAAATAAAGAAAAAATTCATGTTTTAGGATTAAAAACATGATTTCAATAAAAATATACATTTTAATGTAATGTATAGAAAAATAGAAAAGATTCATGTTTTAGGATTATAAACATGATTACAATAAAAACATACATTTTAATGAAATGAATGGAAGTAGAGAAAAGATACATGTTTTAAATTAAAAAATACATTTTTATTTTTGTCATTTAAAAAGAATGAGACAAAAATATTCAATTTTGTCATTTAAAAAGAATGAGACAAATTTAAAAAGAATAAGACAAAAATATGCATTTTGTCATTTAAAAAGAATGAGACAAAAATATTAATTTTTGTCATTTAAAAATATTGAGACAAAAATATTCATTTTTGTCATTTAAAAAGAATGAGAAAAAATATTCATTTTTGTCATTTAAAAAGAATGAGACATAAATATTCATTTTTGTCATTTAAAAAGAATGAGAAAAAAATATTCTTTTTTGCCATTTAAAAAGAATGAGACAAAAATATATTCATTTTTGTCATTTAAAAATAATGAGAAAAAATATTCATTTTTGTCATTTAAAAAGAATGAGACAAATATATTCATTTTTGTCACTCAAAAAAAATAAGACAAATATATTCATTTTTGTTATTTAAAAAAAATAAGACAAAAATATTCATTTTTGTCATTTAAAAGAATGAGACAAAAACATATTCATTTTTGTTATTTAAAAAGGAATGAAACCAAAATATACATTTTTGGTCATTAAAAAGGATTTAACCAAAATATACATTTTTGGTCATAAAAAAGGATTAAACCAAAATGTACATTTTTGTTTATTTAAAAAGGATGAACCAAGAATATACATTTTTGTCAATTAAAAAGGATTAAACAAAAATAAACTAGAATTGTCATCAAGAGTGAAAGAATCATTTTTATCGTAAATGCATATATTAGAATTTATATGCAAAATGAAAATACAATTTTATTGTAAATGCATATATTAGAATTTATATGCAAAGTTAAATGCGTTAGTGGAATCGTCGAATGGCTTACATTTATATATAATTATATATATATATATATAAATTAAAATTAAAATTAAACGAATCGGTGCAGCAGTTTGCGTTTCCGCAATCGTAACTTTAAACGATTATATCGAAAGATCCGACCGTTGGATTTTCCCAAAACTGGAACCGTTAGGACTGCTTTGGGAAGATCTTTCCAACGATATATATCTTGTTAAGATCCAACGGTTAGATTTCAAGATATGTGTAAATCAAATTTTGGTAAAAACAACGCCAGGGCCGCATAGCGACCTAAAGCGTCATTAAATTAATTTGAGGTATTTTTAAATAAATAAAAATAGCGATAAATCATTATAAATAGATATTAACGATATGAAATGGTTTTAAATTATAATTATTCGAGAATTATTTGAAAAGACTTGGTTCCAAACTCATTTCAAATAATTATACGACGATTTAAATCGAAAGTATAGAAGACGGCGTTTGAAGACCGGTGATCCTCACATCGAATGGACAACTACTTATGCCTTTGATAGGAGTTGCCGTCATGAAAGGGTCACAGTGGTAGTTGTCCGGACGTACTTGTTGATTGTCCGGATTAGGAGCACCTCTCTTCCATATTGGACATAC
Organism: Allium sativum; assembly: GCA_030737875.1. Lineage (NCBI taxonomy): Eukaryota > Viridiplantae > Streptophyta > Magnoliopsida > Asparagales > Amaryllidaceae > Allium > Allium sativum. Next base: position 953,803,652 of record CM060913.1, read on the forward strand.
GGGATGAGGAATAAGGTGACTTCGGTTTCGTTCGGACCCAGAACAGACTTGTAAATGGATGCGTGTCTGACATTGGATTCCATCCCATGTAAATTAAATTGATTTCTATTTAATATATATTTGTTTGGTGGCGGAGAATTTATTCTCTTGCTTAACACCCACAGAGGGTATATGTTCGTAGTTATCGATCACATGGCGTGAATTGTCAATGTGGCACGACAAGATGCAAATGATCAAGGCTTTTGTTGAAAAGAAGGGCCTTGTGGTTGATGATCAAAGCATAGCCTTTTTAGGCGTAGCTTTGTGTATAGTGTGACTTCGCGAACCTCACACCCCGGTATGAGTCAAAAAGGGATCAGGACTACAGGGAGTGCACACGTTTCTTTCTAGCTAGAAGTGGTGTTAGCATTTACAAGCCATGACATTTTTTACTTATGTGGATGATGGATTATGAGGTACCTCGGATTTATAGGTCGATAGTGACCATATTATAGGTTCAACAGGACCGAGAAGAGTGTGTTCAGGCATAATTAATCCACTAAAGTATTTGTGGACAAGCCCTGAAGATCCAAGGATTCGCCAACGTCCGAATCCTGAGGCATTTGCTAGAGAGCCTCTAATCGAAGAGGACGATCCCTAGCCTCGACTCATGATGGAAAACCAATTTCCAATACGACATTACGGTTTTGATTGTAAACCTATATATGGCGACATAGTATACGGTAGTTATGCCGTCTAGGATTGATACATTTACTTTGAAGTATTTTAAAACTGATTAGACACTAATAATAATATAAAATATTATTTTCTACGTATCAAGCATGTTTGATCATTATAAGGTAAAACTCTATCCTCCGGTTTGCGTTGCATTGCGTGATGGGACTTGAGTCTTATAATGATTTCATTTTCTAAAAAGCATTTCATTGTTTTGACTAAAATTCTATTAAACCTATGCACTGGCAATCCGATGGAGTAAACCCATTCCACGTTTGCGACGTGGTCCTGTGATTAGCCATATTGTTAGATAAGAAAGATTTCTCATACCAGTCCCATGACTGACTCGTAGTTTGTTTCACTTTACAAACTCGGGTGCCCTCTTTCCATATGGGCAGCCAAATGACAGGTTTAGGTACGGATGCATTCTGTATTGGTGCTTGCTTAAGGAAAGAAGATGAAGAACATTTTTCTTTTATCTTTTTTCTGCCCTTTGAGACATTTAGACATTATTGATCTATGATGTATTTGATGGAGATTGAGACTTATTTCTTTCTTTGTCGAGACTTCTATTTTCTAAGTTTATACTGTATCTGCGTACTTTGATGTCTTTGATGTTATGATGTTGATGACATTCTTATTTCCGCTGCAATGATTTATGTGCTATGTTATTATCTTAGATCTGTTATTGTTGTAATTATGTTATGCTCCTATGATTATCCTTGCTTTCGTACTACGGAAGTTTGGGGTCGTCACAGTTGGTATCAGAGCTAAAGGTTAACCTTAGCTTCGGAGTATAACATTTTTAGAACAATTCGTCTAGATAGAATCAGTAGTATTCTAAGATGGATTGCTCATTAGAGATAGGATTGGAAATGTACTAGAATGAGCACAGCAGAATAGCACATATTAATCAGTCATTACATCATTATCATCTTATCATATGTCTCTACCTTAAACCTTTCCTTTAAAATTATCATTTCTGTTAGTCTGACTCTTTCCTTGATGGTACAGAACTAACTAAGAAATGAGCACCAGAGCACATACTAGAGCCCGAGGAAGAGGTGGGGCTCGGGGACCCGCTAGAGATGAGACTCCTGTTGCTCGGAGATAGCCCACTCCAGAGGCTGAGACACCACCCCCTCCCCGGTAGCCATTTGATTTGGACAAAATGTCCAAGAAGTACAAAAACTGAGGGGGTGTATCCTTTACTGGATGAGAGACTGTGATTGAGGCACAAGCATGACTGAAGAACTGTGAGAAAATCTTTGAAGGCTTCGAATTGGAAGATCAACGTAAGCGCTTCTTGGCAACATGGCTATTGAAAGACCAAGCTGAAATTTGGTGGGACACCGTCAAAATAGGCAATGATGTGACCAACATGTCTTGGGCCAGGTTCAAAGAGCTTTTCAATGATAAGTATATCCCTCCGCAGGAAGTTGAGGGGCTCCATGATTAATTTGCAAATCTTCAGCAGGGAGAGATGACAATTTCAGAATATATGCGGAAGTTCGAGGAACTTTCACGCTACGCTCCAGAGTTGATTCAGGATCCAGTCCAGAAAAATAAAAGATTCATTAAGGGCCTTTCTAAGAAGTATCTGGGCAGAGTCACAGCTCACATCAAGCTCCCATTTAATGAGATGATAGAGATGGCTTGTTGCCATGAGGAAAATGATAAGACTTCACAGCAAGAGGGGGTGAAAAATCAGAATAGCAACAAGAGGGAGCAGGCTGATAAGAAACCTGAGGCGAGCAACTCTTCAGCCGCCAATCCTCAAGGAAAGAAGATAGATAGGTCCAAGGTGAAATGCTTTAATTGCTAGAAGATTGGACATTTTAATTATGAATCTAGAGCTCCAAAGAGGCCCAAGAGGAATGAGTCTGGACTTAGTCAGAACTGTGGCCTGAATTCTCGCGACACCAAGGAATGCTTTAATTCCACAAGGCAGTGCATATTATCAAGAATTGTCCTCTGTTGAAGAAATATGAAGTGGCGCATGTATACGAGGAAGCAGTTGCACCAGCTTCTTTTGAGGGAGCAGGTAAACCCGATGTTTTAAGAGGTACTCTTAATATTAAGAACATTCCTATTACGGTTTTGTTTGACACTGGTGCATCACGAAGTTTTATTTCTGGTGACACAATTAATAAGTTAAACTGAAACCATGAAAACTTAAAGAATTGGTTAGAGCTCATAGTCCGATAGGAGATTCTCTTATTCTCGATCAATACTGTAGAGTGCCAATCTCCTACTCTTGTTACCAGTTCCATATAAATTTGATTGTCATGAATTTTTCTAGGTATGATGTTATTCTTGGGATGGATTGGTTATCAAGGCATGAGGCCGAAGTAAAATGTGCCAAAAGAATTGTCAAAGTTAAAACGAAGCTTGGAAATATTGTTAAACCATGCCACGGCCCAGCATTAGATAGAAAAGAATTCTGGTCTCCTCTAAAAGTCACTCCTACTTCTATTGAGGACATTCCTATCGTCAAAGATTATGCGGATGTGTTTGAAGAAGTTGATAGCTTACCTCTGCGCAGAGAAATCGACTTCAGGATTGACTTAGCTCCGAGTGCAAGGCCATTTGTGCATCCTATTCGGAGAATGACGCCAAAAGAAAAGGAGAAGCTGAGTAATCAAACTAAGCAGCTTTTGTGGAAGGGTCTGATCAGGCCTAGCTTCTCAAGTTGGGGTGCAGCAGTGGTTTTTGTCCCAAAGTCAGACGGTAGCCTCCGATTGTTTGTGGACTACCGTGACCTCAATAAGAAAACGCTGAAAAATAAATATCCATTGCCGTGAATTGATGATCTATTAGACCTCTTGCATGGAGCGCAAGTATTCTCTAGGATGGAACTAGCTACAGGTTTCCATCAACTGCGCATTGTAGAAGAGTGTGTTCCTTTGACAGCTTTCAGAGGACCGGACTTATTTTATGAATGGCTAGTAGTGCCGTTCGGTCCATGCTACGCTCCTGCCTACTTTTTAGATCTGATGAACAAAGTATTTCATGATGTCTTAAATAAATTCGTGCTGGTTTTCATCGATGATATCTTAATCTTTTCTAAATCCACCGCTGAGCATGAAAGGCATCTGAAAGAAGTTTTGGAAATCCTACGAAGGAATGTGTTGGAAGCTAAATTTTCAAAATGCATATTCTGGCAAGAAGAGGTGAAATTCCTCGGCCATGTTGTATCTAAGTAAGGCATTTCAGTAGATCCAGGCGAGATCTCAGCCATTCAGAATTGGAAGCAGCCTAGCACTCCTACTGAGGTCAGAAGCTTCTTAGGACTGGCTGGCTATTATCGGAAGTTCATCAAAGATTTTTCGAGGCTGTCTTGTCCATTGACGAAGCTAACTAAGAAGCATGCAAAGTTTATTTGGACACCTGAATGTGAGGCAGCTTTCCAAGAGCTGAAATTAAGGTTGACCATTGCTCATATGTTGACCATTATTGATGGCAATCGGGATTTGAAAGTTTGGACAGATGCTTCTAGAGAAGGTTATTCTTTTTATCTAAACAAACATGTCAGAAATGACACTTTTAATGCCAAATCTTATTTTAACATGTTATCCTTTTATCTGTTTAAGGTATTGGTGCAGTACTAATGCAAAGGGACAAAGTAGTTGCATATGCTAGCCGTCAGCTGAAACCGCATGAGAAGAAATACCCCACTCATGATCTTGAGTTGATGGCCATCGTATTTGCTCTAAAGATATGGAGGCACTATCTCTTAGGTGAGAAGTTCGAATTGTATACTGATCACAAATCCTTGAAGTATCTGTTCACCCAAAGGGATATAAATTTGAGGCAGCAACGTTGGGTTGAATTTCTTGCGGCCTATGACCTGGACATCTTATATACTCCAGGGAAAGCCAATGTTGTAGCCGATGCACTCAATAGGAAGAATACGGCCAGCACCAATCTTATCCTTGCCAATCTCATTATTACACCTTCCTTGATTGATAAGATCTCTACTCTTCAAAAGGATGATGAATTTATTCAGAGAATTAGTAAAAGAGTTCGAGAAGGCGAAACCATGAGTTTCCAAATTGACGACAAATGGGTTTTGAGGCTATTAGGCCGAATTTGTGTTCCAAACATTTCTGAGCTCAGAAGGGAAGTTATGGATGAATGTCACAAATCTAAGCTTAGTATTCATCCAGGGGTGAGCAAGATGTATCATGAACTCAAGCGCACATTTTGGTGGAGATCTATGAACAGAGACATTTCTATATATGTTGCTAGATGTCCCACTTGTTAGCAAGTCAAATGTGATCAACAGAAGCTGGCAGGATTGTTGCAACCGCTAGGGGTTCCAAGTTGGATGTGGGATGAAATTTCTATGGATTTTGTTGATGGCTTTCCTGAACCAGAAAATCCAATGACAGTATATGGATGATTGTAGATCACTTCACAAAGACTGACCATTTCATCCCTGTCAGGTCTAATAGAACAACTCGAAGTCTGGTGAAACTTTATTTCAGAGAGATTGTCAAACTACATGGAGTTCCTAGTAGCATTGTCAGTGACTTTGATCCGATATTTGCTAGCAAATTCTGGGAAGCTTTCCAAGAAGAGCTTGGGACCAAGTTGAATCTGAGCACGGCTTATCACCCTCAGACATATGGCCAGACTGATAGGGTGAACTGCATATTAGAAGACTTCGAGCTTGCATTCTTGATTTTGGCGGTTCATGGGAGGATCACTTGCTCTTGGTTGAGTTCTCTTATAATAACAGTTACCAAGCAAGCTTGAAGATGTCGCCATTTGAAGCATTATATGGCAAGCCATGCAGATCTCCCGCATGTTGGGTGGAACCAGGCAATCGATTAGTATTGGGTCCCGACATGATTTGTGAAGCAGCATATAAAGTTGATTTTATTAAGAAGCGCCTACTGACTGCTCAGAGCCGACAGAAGAGTTATGCAGACTCACGAAGAAGGGATTTAGAATTCTCTATTGGCGATTATGTGTACTTGAGGGTTTCCCCATTGAGAGGTGTAGTTCGTTTTGGGAAGACTTGAAAGTTGGCTCCGAGTTACATTGGTCCATTTCCTATTCTCGAAAGGATTGGAACTCTCGCTTATAGGGTGCAGTTGCCTGACTGGTTGCCAGAGGTGCATGATGTATTTCATGTGTCTCAACTCCGAAAACATGTTCATGATCCAGACTTAGTTGTGGAGGAAGCAACACAACAAGATTTGGAGATTACCCCAAGCATAGCAGTGAGAAGGGAGCCAGTGAAAATTGTTGGCAAAGAGACCCGGGTTCTGAAGAACAATAGGATCCACTTAGTCAAAGTGCAGTGGAGCGGGGATCCTAGAGACTATACATGGGAGACTGAGAATAGCATCAAACAGGCTTATCCCAAGTGCAGAATGGACATCTCCGAGTAATTCTTGAGTTGAGGTACATTTACAATATTTTACATTTTCCGCTTTGTTTCCTACTTTACTATTGTTTCCTTTTAGGGGACGAAAAGCTTTTAAGTGGTGGAGATTGTAACAACCCGGAAAATCAGAACCAATTTAAAATTTTTATTTTAAATAATTTGGTTAGAAAATGTGCCAAAATTTAAAATTTTCATTTTTATATAATATTAAAACCATTAAAAATAGTCATTTTAGAAACGACCTCCGTTTTCGATGAAATCACTTTTGTTGGATTCGGAATGTCAAATTATTTCTAGGTTTCAATTTTCATAATTTTTTGAATTAGTATGTGAGCGTGGCAAAAGAAAATGTGTTTTGTCAATTTTAATCAAATTTAATCGACTTGAAAATGGTCATTTTTCAAACGATCTCTAAATTCGACGAAATTAATTTTGTTAGGACCGTATCTTCAAAACAAAGCTAAATATATTTTTTCTGTAATTTTTAAAGTCCGTATAAGGCCCCGGTGAATTTAAATGTGTGATCGAATTAAATAAATAAAAGATTTAGATTTTAAATTAAAGAAATCAGGCTGAAAACAGTTGTTTGAGCTGACGGGACCTAGCCCATTGGATCCGGAACGATGGCTATTGGGTAGGATCAACTCTTGTTGGGCTGGAATTGGAGTTGTTAAGGAATTACGGGTTTATTTGCAAAATTGACAATTAAAATATTATAAATATTCACTAGTCCCATTGCGAAACCCTAATAGCCTATACCAGCCACCGCCTTCATCTTCCAATGGCAGAAATTGTTCAAAACGTTCCTCCTCAAATTCTCTAAATCCATTCTCTGAAAACTCCTTCTTTGGACATTATCGTAGAGTTTTTCCTTCTCTACAAATCCATACGGTGAACCCTACCTGAAACTGCAAATTTCGAGCACACCAGACCCCCAAACCCGACCCGTTCACAGCGCCCCCGCCTCCCCTAGGGTGCATCGCGTCTGACGCGGGTGGGACCCCCTGCATGCCCTTCCGTGCCCGTTGACATGACGTAGCCTGTTCGCCTCCTAGCTGTTCGGATTTGAAGCAAATCTAAAACCTAGGTTGGAAGCATTCCGATATAAGCGCGGCCTTTATCTGATATTGAAGAAGAAGGTGGAAACCTATTTAATTATTTAAATTAATTTATTTTAAAATATTAACAATGTAAATTAATTCGTATCTCATTCATACTGAATCAGAGTTTAACAATTTCTGAAGCGTTGTGATTGTGAAACCAAGATATATGCTGCTGTCCTGACTAGAATCAATTCTGAGTTGATCAAATTTTGACCAAAATTTTCAAATCTGAACCATTCGGACTCAAACGACAGTGAGAACTTTACTTTATTTTTAAATAATTAGAATAAATCATGATTGCATTCTCATTGATTCACTGTAAATTTCTACATGCTATGCTATTTGAGTTGATCCGTATGTGATGTGTTAATGTAGATCTGTTAGTTTGGTTGATATTGTATTATAATTGAATTTGCAATAAAAATGAATCAAACCTTTTTGTTGTTATTTTGTTGAATCAAAATATTCAACAAAAATAGAGTATCACCTTTATTATATTTGGTTGGAATTATTTTTGCCATAAAAATGAATCAAACATTTTTGTTGTTATTTTGTTGAATCAAATATATTCAACAGAAATGGAGTATCACCTTTGTTATTGATTGAATTAGAATTTTCAATCATGTGAAATATCACTTTTGTTATTGATTGAATTAGAATTTTCAATCAAATGAAATATCACCTTTGTTTTGATTGAATGAGAATTTTCAATCAAAATGAATATCACTTTTTAATCATTTTTGTTGAATTAGATTTTTCAACAAAAATGGAATATACATTTTTATGTCATTTGTTGAACTAGAGTTTTCAACAAAATCAAATATCAATTTCTATCATTTGTTGAATTAGTTTATGAAAAAATTCATGTTTTAGAATTAAAACATGATTTCATTAAAATTTACATTTTTAATGACAAGAATAGAGAAATAGAAATTGTTCATGTTTTAGAATTAAAACATGATTTCATTAAAATTTGCATTTTTAGTGTTAATAATAGGAAAATAGAAAGTATTCATGTTTTAGGATTTAAAACATGATTCAAGAAAAGTACACATTTTAATGTAATGTTATAAAATTCATGTTATAGGATTTAAAACATGATTACAAGAAAAATACACATTTTAATGTAATGTTATAAAATTCATGTTTTTAGGAATAAAAAAACATGATTTCAAAGGAAATGTTCTAAAAATTGAAAAGATTCATGTTTTTAGGAATAAAAAAACATGATTTCATTAAAAAGTTAACAATTTAATGTAATGTTATAAATAAAGAAAAGATTCATGTTTTAGGATTAAAAAAATGATTTCAATTAAAATATACATTTTAATGTAATGTATTGAAAAATAGAAAAATTCATGTTTTAGGAATAAAAACATGATTACAATAAAAATATACAATTTAATGAAATAAATGGAAGTAGAGGAAAGATTCATGTTTTAAATTAAAAAATATTCATTTTTGTCATTTAAAAAGAATGAGACAAAAATATTCATTATTGTCATTTAAAAATAATGAGACAAAAATATTCATTTTGTCATTTAAAAAGAATGAGACAAAAATATTCATTTTTGTCATTTAAAAAGAATGAGAAAAAAATATTCATTTTTGTCATTTAAAAAGAATAAGACAAAAATATTCATTTTTGTCATTTAAAAAGAATGAGACAAAAACATTCATTTTGTCATTTAAAAAGAATGAGAAAAAAAATAATATATTCATTTTTGTCATTTAAAAATAATAAGACAAAAATATTCATTTTTGTCATTTAAAAGAATGAGACAAAAACATATTCATTTTTGTTATTTAAAAAGGAATGAAATCAAAATATACATTTTTGGTCATTAAAAAGGATTTAACCAAAATATACATTTTTTGTCATAAAAAAGGATTAAACCAAAATGTACATTTTTTATCATTTAAAAAGGATGAAACAAGAATATACATTTTTGTCAATTAAAAAGGATTAAACAAAAATAAACTAGAATTGTCATCAAGAGTGAAAGAATCATTTTTATTGTAAATGCATATATTAGTATTTATATGCAAAATGAAAATACAATTTTAGTGTAAATGCATATATTTGAATTTATATGCAAAGTCAAACGCGTTAGTGGAATCGTCAAATGGCTTACATTTATATATAATTATATATATAAATATAAATTAAAATTAAACGAATCGCGTGCGGCAGTTCGCATTTTGGTAATCATAACTTTAAACAATTATACCGAAGGATCCGACCATCGGATTTTCCCAAAACTGGAACTGTTAGGACCGCTTTGGGGAGATCTTTCCAACGATATAAATCTTGTTAAGATCCAACGGTTAGATTTCAAGATATATGTAAATCAAATTTTGGTAAAAACAGCGTCAGGGCCGCATAGCGACCTGAAGCGTCGTTAAATTAATTTGAGCTATTTTTAAATAAACAAAAATAGCGATAAATCGTTATAAATAGATATTAACAATATGAAATGGTTTTAAATAATAATTATTCGAGAATTATTTGAAAAGACCGAGTTCCAAACTCATTTCAAATAATTATACGACGGTTTAAATCGAAGATATAGAAGACGACGTTTGAAGACCGGCGATCTTCACATTGAATGGACAAGTACTGATGCCTTTGATAGGTGTTGCTGCCTTGAAAGAGTCACAGTGGTAGTTGTCCATATGTACTTGTTGATTGTCCGAATTAGCGAGCACCTCTCTTCCATATTGGACATACGTGACGAGGAATAAGGTGACTCTGGTTTCGTTCAGACCCAGAATGGACTTGTAAATGGATGCGTCTGACATTGGATTCCATTCCATGTAAATTAAATTGATTTCTATTTAATATATATTTGTTTGGTGACGGAGAATTTATTCTCTTGCTTAACACCCTCAGAAGGTATATGTTAGTAATTATCGATCGCATGGCATGAATTGCCAATGTGGCACGCCAAGATGCAAATGATCAAGGATTTTGTTTAAAAGCAGGGCCTTATGGTTGATGATCAAAGCATAGTCTGTTTAGGCATAGCTTTGTGTATAGCATGACTTCGCGAACCTCACACACTGGTATGAGTCAAAAACGTGATCAGGACTGCAGGGAGTGCACACGTTTCTTTCTAGCTAGAAGTGATGTCAGCGTTTACAAGCCCTGACATTTTTTTACTTATGTGGATGATTGATTATGAGGTACCTCGGATTTGTAGGTCGATAGTGACCATATTATAGGTTGAATAGGACCGGGAAGCGTGTGTTCAGGCATAATTAATCCACTAAAGTATTTATGGATCGGCCCTGACGATCCAATGATTCGCTAGTGTCCGAATCCTGAGGCATTTGCTAGAGTGTCTCGAATCGGAGAGGACGATCCCTAGCCTCGACTCATGATGGAATTTATTTTTTCCAATACAACATTACGGTTTTGATTGTAAACCTATATATGGCGACATAGTATATGGTAGCTATGCCGTCTTGGATTGATACATTTACTTTGAAGTATTTTAAAACTGATTAGACACTAGTAATATTATAAAATATTATTTTCTACGTATCAAGCATGTTTGATCATTATAAGGTAAAACTATATCCTCCGGTTTGCGTTGCATTGTGTGATGGGACTTGGGTCTTGTAATGATTTCATTTTCTATAAAGCATTTCGTTGTTTTGACTAAATTTCTATTAAACCTATGCACTGGCAATCCGATGGAGTAAACCCGTTCCGCGTTTGTGGCGTTAGCTTGTGATTAGCTATATTGTTAGATAAGAAAGATTTCTCATACCAGTCCCATGACTGACTCGTAGTTTGTTTCATTTTGCAAAATAGGGTGCCCTCTTTCCGCACGGGCAACCAAATGACAGGTTTAGGTATGGATGCATTCTGGATTGGAGCTTGCTTAAGGAAAGAAGCTGAAGAACATTTTTCTTTTATCTTTTTACTGCCCTTTGAGATATTTAGAAATTATTGATCTATGATGTATTTGATGGAGATTGAGACTTATTTCTTTCTTTGTTGAGACTTCTATTTTCTAAGTGTATCCTGTATCTGCGTACTCTGATGTCTTTGATGTTATGATGTTGATGACAGTATTATTTCCGCTACAATGATTTATGTGCTATGCTATTATCTGAGATCTTTTATTGTTGTAATTATGTTATGCTCCTATGATTATCCTTGCCTTCGTACTATGGAAGTTTGGGGTCGTCACACTTCCCCACAGTAGGGCGTATAACTTCCTAAAATGGCAACCTTCAGAAGAACACAGACCTATTTACCGATGCTATATCGGCTTATTTTCCCTATATTCGGACACATGCACGCACATGACTCTATTGGAACGCGCCCATACACACCCCCTTTTCAGATGAACCTCTTACAATCAGTTCGGTATGCGTGCCCTGACCCTTACCTAGTGCGGGGTCCCCGTTTAATATCAGAGTGGGTTACTGACTAATATGGGTCCTACACAATAGATGACACAAGTCAAACCCCTACACTTGTGTCCTCCAATTAACTAGGATTTTTAACAGGTTAAGCCTACAGATTAACAGGTTCGTTAAACCCCCTCAGATTAACAAGTTAAGTTTCACAGCTTAACAAGTTTATTTAACCCCTAAAATGTTAAACAGGTTTAACTAACCCCAATAGATTAAACATGTTTACTTAACCCCACAGATTAAACAGGTTTACAGGTTACTTACAGTTTCATTAATATGTTCCGCTTAATCCATAAATTAAGCCTCCAGATTTATATGCCCTTAAATTCCAGTCATAATTCACAGTATAACATATTCCCCCAAATATTAGTCATATTTCACGGTATAGGTTATTCCCTTAAATTCCAGTCATGATTCACAGTATAACATTTGCCCCTAAATTTTCATTTTCAATCATTCCCAATTTATCCCAATCTCGTTCGTACGCTTATTTCAGCAATATTGTCCTAGGCTCGAAGGTAGCGTAGGCTATAAAAATAGAAAAGGGAACGAAGGAGAGAGATAAGAACAGAAATAGGCATATAATAACAGAAATAGGCATATGATAACAGAATTAGGTATATAAGAACTGAACAGCAGAACAGGTGTACAGAAGAATATATGTAGTTATATTAGAACTATTTTGGTATGAATCAGTTTCTTAACAGACATAGGTCAAGATCCAAATTTATAAACATGTCAGGGATACTGTTAAATTTTTATATCTAAAAGTAACATGAACAGAGATTGGATCTAAAGAACAGAGAATAACATGCTGATGTTGCAGAAGAGATTCTTGTACATGCGTAGGCCGGCGTTGAAGAAGATATTCTGATTCAATCCAAGCAGAGGCAAGATTTCATTGTCTCCATTGTTTTAGGTGTAGAAAATCAATAAAAATGTTATCCAATATATAGCCTATCCTCAACGAACCCAGTTTACAATTTCGTCTAGATTCCAAAATATGCAACCGACCAGATCCAGTGTGGGTCGACCCACTCACCCACATGCCTTAGTTTGACCCATAGGTCGATCCATCCAGGCATGGGTCGACCCCCAACGGGTCAATTTCCCTCCTTGGATTCCCGCTTCGCTGTTTGATTTATTTTGAAAATTTGAGTTTGTTATAATTACGTATACTCTACTTATATGTAAACAAACTTCTAACCTTTATATCTTTCTTATACGATGCCCGTTTTACGCAAACTCGGAGTCTATCTTAATCAAAATTCCGAGACAAACGCAGTGATACAGTCTATTTTACTTAATTCTCAATATTTAACTAAGTACCCTTTAGTTTATCGTTATAAAGTCCTTTAAAATTATGGGGTGTTACATATACTTACCTCTAATTCGTTCTAAACGGTGTCCTTCTATGTTTCGAGTACTTTACCAAACTTGTATATGATATCAACACATGAGCTCTTACGAGTTTACCAAGCATAATGGAGATTTTTACAGCATTATCAGAGATCGGAATGCCAAGAATGCTTTGCTCAACTTTATTCATTTATGAACATGATGAATGTGAAGATGGTGCATTTTCTGACATAGTTTCCTGCAAAATATAATGACTGTTATGAATTTATTGAATGATTACTAAAATTAATAGAAATCATGCAATTAAAAACATACATATACACAACCTTGCAATTAAAAATATGCAGACACAATCACATTATTGATGTATTAAAACTAATAAGTTAACATATGGATTTGGTAAGGTTTTCTAGTTTTTCATTGTCTTCAAAATTTGATTTATTGACGGTAAGGAACTCAATATCATCCACATTTGTAGTCAATCGCTTTGGTATATGCAAAACCATAGACCATCCATTATTCATTAAATCTTTTGAGTAGAATACTTGATTCGCTATTGATGCAAGAATAAGTGGCTCATCATTCACGTTATCATAGTTCTTCAATTTCCCTAAATTAACCGTGATCAGGTTTAAAATGGGTTCTATTTTGCAACCAGTGATCTTATCCTCGACCTTTACCCAGTCATAATAAAAAACTTTTTGTTTGAAGTCAGTGTATTCCAACTCAAGTATCTGCTGAATGACTCCGTAATATGTTGTTTCTGCTTCCTTATCATTTTTATCCTTACCACTCACTCTAAATTTATTAATTGCTCCCATGCATACACTGCTATTTCATGTTACCATACTGTCTTCGTAATTTTTCGTGGAGAATAAAATCCCATTCACTTGTTATTTCATATAACTACGCGTCGTGAAGTTCGGCCCGTGCACGAGCCGCCACAGAGTTGGGTCAACATCGATGTTAACAACTAAATAAATAAAAAAATCATGGTCACAAGGTGTAATATTTCCCAGTTATAAACATGTGAAATACTTAAGACGATATAATACCTCGTTATGTAACCATAAAGTAAACTTTGACCGACTTCCACAGTTGTAACCATTCCTCGAGGTTGAAATCTTGTACTTTTCAAATAGGAGTCATACCTCATATGGAAAGCACGTTATCAAAATGTATATATAAACTAAATTAAAAAATGGAAATGTCGAGACAAGTTTGTGAACTTACTTCTTCCATTCATCCAATCCATCATACATATTAAGGACCCATCTACGAACTTGTTCAAACTGCACTTGGGTTAACGTTATGTCTTTACCATTATTTAGAGGTATCTCACCAGGAAACTCATCATTATCGTCTAAAAACGCTTCACAGTTATGGTTGTCGTCACCTCCGTTTTGCATATATTACATGCAGTAAAGACTAGCTTCTTGTACGATTTATTCTTCTGTAATATACCCTTCAATGAATCTTTTGTTGCGCACATTTCCTTTATATGTTTTCGTCAACCTATGAATGTGGTCAATTGTATGAAGTAAAAATAGCTATTTATATTTAATAATTATGTACATAACAGAAAATAAAAATTTACCGTTCAAAGGGATACATTCATTTGTGTCTGATATGACTAGAAGTCAATGCTTCATCAGCTAAGTGAACTGTAATGTGGATACTGATATAAAAAAATGCTGGTGGAAAATGTTTTCCAAAAACACACATTGCTTCTACCAAGCGAGCCTTTTCTTTTAAAAGATAATCCCTGTAGATTACCTTTGACCACAAAATGTTTAAGAAAATACTAATACAGCGAATAGCATTTCATAGATCCTTATGTTACAAATAAGAATATTGAAGCAATACCGGAAGCAAATGTTGCATTATGACATGTGATCATGTGACTTCATATTTGTTAGTTCAGAAGATTGGTGACCACTTTGTTGTGGAAGTTAGAAGAGAATTTGTTTGGCACTTTTAGATTTTTCAAAATGGTGCAAGACCATATCTTTTCTTCTTTGCTCAACGTGAAAATTTCCTTCGGTATGATTATTTTATTTGTTTCAGGATCTTCTGCCACCCACAAATTTTGTTTAATATTTGTTATTTTCAAATCCTTGCATGCATTAATGCCATCTTTTGACTTATCATTAATGTCCATAATGGTACTGATGTGATGCTCTGTGTCGTTCTTCTCCGTGTGCAAAACATCAATATTATGTCGGTCCAAATTTGCTTTCCAATAGGGTAAATCAAAGAAGATAGACCTCCTATTCCACCCAAAAACTTTGTCAAATTATTCATTGGTTGATCTTTTTTGTTTTTGACCAATATCTTCTTTTTGTTTAATAACTTTCATTTTGATATTCGCTGCTTTCTTTTCAACTTGAAAACCAGTCAATAGCCATTTAAGATGACAAAGTTCTTGCTCATTGTTGAAATTTGTCTTATCGTATCGAAACTTGCATCTATTAGGAAGAAACATTTGATGTCCCATGTAACACATCTTCTTACTTTCAATAAGATGATAAGAACAAGTGTTTTACTCACAAATAGGACATGCAAAGTAACACATGAGTTGCACATTCCGATAAAGTCCTAAGAGCAGGATGATCATGGATTGCTCACAGCACCCTATGTAACACCCCACCTCCGTTATCAAAGGGAATGACTTAACTTCGGTGGAGCGTTTTAAGGTACAAGATACTAATAAATTACAAGACGGAAAATTTATGCAGCGGAAAAAGATCAATATGATTTCATAAATACTTGTTCAACACAACAATTCAACAACTGTTCCAACCTTCTAAATTATTACAACTTTTCATCTGTCTTGAAAACATAAAGAAGCAATACTGAAAATAAAATGACATAAACCCCTAATAAGTGCTTGACCATAGCCATAGCTCAAAAAGGAAAGTCCAAGCCTTTCATCTATGGTCTTCAAGCTTTGGCTAACCTGGACTAAGCAGAAGTGTTTCCTCCTTGCGGACCTGGGGAGGGGGGGGAAGAAAAGAAGCGAAAGGAAAATGGGTCAAACATAAGTCTGGTAAGCCCTGTTATTTAATAACATGTAAACAAGTAAAAGACTATGACATGAATAAACTGAACTTAGAATGATACCACAAGGATAGGGTAGTCCTAAAATGAGGTAAAGTAAGATTTAACTAGATTTGGCTATCGCACCCAATTTTACTTCTCTGCACCCACTAAGAGCTGTTTAACTAGCAATGTATGTCCATGATAAAGTGATCCCATTCATGTATTGATCGGCTTCTACTCGCATTCATGTATTCCCGGTGTCATGCGACCCCACGTGATTTTTAAGTACTTGTGATGGTTCCAGTATAGGGTGTATCAAGTCCTATAATGGCAACCCTGACGTGATTCAAAGATGCACAAGTGTACACCTGGTGCTCAGTGTCTGCTTTTTCCACTCCGGAAGCCCGTGCACGCCCGTACTCCGTCGAACCTACACTGACGCACCTAACTGCCACCCTTTTGACCGCTTATATTCAGCCCAGTAATCGTGCCCCACCCTGCCTAGTTCAGGGTACCTTGATACATCTTTGTTGGTTACTGCTGAAATGGGTCCCCGTTACTAGGGTTTCTCTAGTTAACATGCTAAATTGGTTAAGTGTCCTTGGTTTGACTTAACCCCTATCAATCTTGTCTAGTTATCATGTTAAGTTGGTTAAGTGTTTCCTCAATTACTTAACCCCACCAATCTTGTCTTGTTAACATGTTAAGTTGGTTAAGTGTTCCCTTAATTACTTAACCTCGCCATTTCTAGCTTGATTGTTCATGAGCTTTAATTAATTAATTAATTAAAGCACCAACCACTCACATTAGACAGGTATTGTTTTGATTACTGGATGTGCCGGTCGGTTTCGGGCAGTTTTACACCACAACTCAGTCTAACCTCGGGTCTTTCTGGGCTTGATGCACTAACCTCTCACATTAGACAGGTATTGTTGTGGTTACTGGATGTGCCGGTCGGTTCCAAGCAGGTTTACACCACAACTCAGTCTAACCTCCGTTTAGGCATATTCATCTTTTACATTTTATATATGTGAATTTTCTACAAGTGTTTCATGTCACATATTTTAATTATGTTCAAGACTAATGGTATAAATTATACCATTCATGGCCTTAACCATTTACATGGTTTTGGGCCCACCTACATTATTAACATTTTTTGATTTAATAACTATCCCAACGTTACCCCCGTTTGTTCGTTCGTATTAATCACATAAATTCATTGGGCCCACATATTAGCCCAATTTATAAACAAGAGGTAAAGAAGGGAACATACATAATATAAATTCAACCAAACATGTAAATTTTGCATAAAACTTTATTCATATAATTTAACATGTCATATGAACTTGCATATAATTTAGACTTAGATAATCATAAGCCTAAAACATGTTAATATGTAGATCTAGGCATGTGTGAACATAACCTCAATTATAAACTAGCATATGACATAATCATGACATGTCCAATCCCAAGGCATGTATAATTTTAACATTAACATATAGGTGTGAACTAGATCTAACAAGGTGAACTTGCATAAGTCCACTTTACAAACATGCATATAAATATAGATCTAGTTTTGGATCTAACATATAACTTGCATATGAACATATGTACAATTAGATCGTGACTTGGATCTATCGTAAAACATATAACTTACATTAATCAAATGAACATATATTTGTAGATCTTAACATGAAACATATAACTTGCATATGATATTGAATCTTTAATAGATCCAACACCAAGTCCAATAAGCCACAAATATTCCAAGACAATTCATGATAAAATCATCACAAGAAACAAACATGAATTAGCATAGTCAATATTATACAACATGGTATAATTCTATTTTTCACTTTATATCAAATCACGTCTTAAATTTATTTACATCTAAAAGATAACTACACTTACAAAAGACAATCTTGATTTCTAGAATCTGTATTCTGAAGTTGAAATGCTTGCCTTTGATGTAGACAATCGTTGTTTTAGTTTAATTTTTATTTGATTTGGTTTGTCTCTTTTAATTTGCTTCAAGTTGAACGGCCGCTACTCGAGGTTGTCCAATGGCAGCATGACGGCTCTTGGTTTGATTTTTAATATGATTTAGGGTTGAGGTATTAGGTTGCATATATAGAAGTTTGATTTAATAGGAACCGTCAGATTAACCTAGAGCAAATCGAAGCCATTCAGACAAGATAGAATAGCCACATCAGCCCTGATGACTCAGCAAGGAGTCCATCAGAACCAATCAGATGCCACATCTGCCTTAGAGCGAATCGGCCCACGGGTTGACAGCCAAACAACCTGAATCAACCCCTAGTCGACCCAACGAGGCTCGGGTCGATCTCAAAAATGGGCCGGTTCGGTTATTCCCCCTCCCGATTCGCTGTTTTGAACTTTTTTGCATATTTATTTATTTAATTTATATATATATATATATATATATATATTTCTCATATGCATACAAACTTCAAGGCTTAATAACTTCTTCATAAGGTATCCGTTTTATGCAAACCAAATGTCTATCTTGACCAAAATTTTGAGACGAACGTAATAGCGCAACCCATTTCACTTAATTCTTCTTCTAAAAATTAAGTGTTCTTGAATTTGTTAATTTTAATATTCTCTGAAAATTCGGGGTGTTACATTCTACCCTCCTTAAAGGATTTCGTCCCCGAAATCTTCAAGTTAAGAAGAATGCATCTTAACATCCAATCATCCATCTACTCATCCATCATCCACAAGCATCTATTGTCCTTAAAAGACTTCTAATGCCATATGAACATATGCAGAGTGTGTGTATATGTCTCTTATCTAGTGCAAAATCAGGCGGTCTACTGATCCAGTTGACCTCCTTAATGCGAATCATGAGAGTGCCATGAGTCCATTATGTATGCAATTTTTCCTATTCATAATTCTACATGAGTGCGCAATCATTCATACAAATGCAACGTCCATATGATAACACATCAAGTTTCAATCCACATACAATTTCATGCGTTCATATGCAAATGCAATATGAAAGTGATTGAGCCGATCTAGAAACTAATGTGTATGTGCATATGCATCCACGAGCAATCACTAGCAACCACTTGCAACCACTTTGCAACCATCAACTATAACATGTTTCAAATACATGTTTACATCCATTGATTTCTACTAAGGATCAAGGAATAGGATTGAGAAGATAACTAAGCATGAATAAACTTATGATCAAGGAGAGATCAAAGATGTACCCTCAAAAAGATAAGGGTAGGCTGCGCGTATCTTGCTTTCGGTCTCCCAAGTCGCGTCTTCTTCATTGTCACTCCATTGTACTTTAACAAGCTTGACTTCACGGTTGCGTAGCTTTTTGACTTCCGTTCCCAAGATACGAGTTGGGATTCTTCTCGCTGTTGCTTCTCGTTCCACTTCTACCTCTTCTAGTATCTTTGGTTCCACCACTTCCGCAGACTCATGTAAGCACTTCCGTAGGTGAGAAACATGAAAGACATTGTGAACTCCAGCCAACTTTTCAGGTAGCTCTAATCTGTAGGCCATCGTCCCAATTCTTTCAATGATAGGAAATGGCCCTATGAATCTAGGTGCCAATTTCCCTTTGGATCCAAAGCGAACAACATTCCTCAAAGGAGATACTTTAAGGAACACTCTGTCTCCAACCTCAAACTCAAGGTCGGTCCTTCTTTTATTTGCATAGGACTTCTATCTATCTTGAGCAGTCTTCATTCATCTTCTTATTAGGTCCATCTTTTCTGAGGTTTCCCTAATCATGTCTGGCCCAAGTATAAGCTTATCTGTGGATTCCTACCAACAGGTTTGTGATCGACATGGTCTCCCGTATAAGGCTTCGAAGGGTGCCATGCCTATTGCAGCTTGGTAGCTATTGTTGTAGGCGAACTCCACCAGAGGAAGATGATCTTCCCATGTCCCTCCAAAGTTAAGAACACACAATCTCAAGAGGTCTTCTAGGACTCTGTTCACCCTTTCCGTCTGTCCATTGGTTTGGGGGTGGTAGGCCGTGCTTAAACATAGTTGTGTGCCTACAACCTCTTGCAAACTCCTCCAGAACTCGCTTGTAAAGATAGGATCTCGATCGCTTACTATGCTGGAAGGTATCCCATGCAGTCGAACTATCTCTTTAAGATATAGAGATGCTAGAGATGAGGCAGTCCTTCTACTTTTGACAGGTACAAAGTGAGCGCTTTTTGTGAGCCGGTTCACTATTACCCAAATACTGGTATTGCCCCTTCTTGACCTAGGCAACCCATCAATAAAGTCCATCGAAATGCTATCCCGTTTCCATTGTGGGACCTCTAGAGGATGAAGCAAACCACCAGGCTTCTTCTGCTCCGCCTTGACCTGCTGGCATATCATACACTTAGAAATGAATTCAGCTACGTCCCTCTTCATTCCATTCCAAATGAAAACTCTTTTGATGTCTTTATACATTTTGTCTCCGCCTGGGTGTATGGTCAGCTTTGAATGGTGTGCTTCTTCTAGAACCATTTTCACTAAATCTCTTATTTGTGGGACGCATAGCCTTCCATCCCGTCTCAACCATCCCTTATCATTGATGGAGCATCTATTGAGGTGACTCGAAGTCTCACCCCTAATCAGCTTATTTATCACATCTACTAGCCGAGGGTCTTCACGTTGTGTTGTTCCTATTGAGTCAAAAAGTGTAGGCTGCACTTCCTGTGTTGCTAACAAGCCGGGTACAAATTCAGAGGAGGGTCTAAAGTCAAAGTTGGCTATATACTCCAAGCTTTGCCTTTCTACAAAGAGAGGGCTTTAGGTCAGCTTCTTTCTACTCAGATCGTCTGCTACCACATTGCCCTTGCCAGGAGTACAGGAAATCTCAAAATCATATGAGGCAAGAAACTCCATCCATCTTTGCTGCCTCAAGTTGAGATCTTTTTGTGAGAAAAGGTACTTCAATGATTTATGGTCAGTAAACAATTCAAACTTCTCACCTAGGAGAGAATGGCGCCAATACTAAAGAGCGAAAACGATGGCCGCCAATTCTAGGTCGTGGGTTGGGTAGTTTTTCTCATGTACTTTCAACTGCCTTCCACCATAAGCTACTACCTTCCCTTCTTGCATCAAGACAGCGCCTAATCCTATACCACATGCATCCGTGTATATGGTAAACATCTTGCTCCCATCAGGCAATGTCAGAACTGGGGCTGTTGTTAGAGCCCTTTTAAAGCATTGGAAAGCAATATCGCAATCCAAATCCCAAGCAAAAACTAGGTTCTTCTTCATCAACCTTGTAAGTTGAGCTAAGATTTTCGTAAAGTCTTTAATGAACTTCCGGTAAAAGCCTGCTAGCCTGAGAATGCTTCGGACTTTAGTTGCGTTTCGTGGAATCTTCCAATCTAGCACAGCAACCACTTTTGCGGGGTCCACGGCTAACCCATCTTTGGACACCACATGTCCAAGGAATCTAACTTCTTCTGTCCATAAATGGCATTTGGAGAATTTGGCTTTCAACTGATGTGCACGGAGAGTATCCATGACTTCCCTTAAGTGTTGAGCATGCTCTTCCTCACTCTTCGAGAAGATTAAAATATTGTCCACGAAGACCACCACAAACTTATTGAGGAATTCCCAGAACACCCTGCTCATCAAGTCCACAAAATAGGCAGGTGCGTTTGTTAAGCCGAAAGGCATGACAAGCCACTCGAAGCAATCATCTGGGGTCCTAAATGCGGTCTTGTCAATGCTATCCTCAGCCACTTTTAGCTGATGAAACCCGGTAGCCAGATCTAGTTAGGAGAAAACGGATGCACCTACGAGCTGATCAAACAGATCGTCAATTCTTGGGAGTGGGTGTCTATTCTTCTTGGTCAGCTTGTTCAGCTCCCTATAATCCACGCATAGACGGAGTGAACCATCGGCTTTGGTCGCGAACACTACTGGAGCACCCCATTCAGAAATACTCCATCTTATGAACCCCTTTTCAAGCAGCTCTTTAACTTGCTTGCTGAGTTCTTTTCTCTCCCTTGGAGCCATGTGTCTAACGGGTAAAGCAACAGGTTTTGCATTGTCAACTAGGTATATGCGGAAGTCTATCTCTCGCTTCGGAGGTGATCCCTTTACCTCTTCAAACACATTCGAGTATTCACGGACCACTCTAACAGACTGCAAATTCTCAACAGACGCATCGAGAGATTCTAGATAACTTAGCATAACAGAATTCATGGGATTACAAGAGATTTCGAGAGTGTTACCAAGGCGAGTCATAAGTCTAACCACTCTCTTTTCACAATCGAGGACGGCTCCAGTAAGCCAGTCCATGCCTAGAATCAGCCCATAGCCCGTGAAGCCCAAAACATAAGCATTACATTTAAACCCAAGGCTTAAAATAGAGATTTCCAAATCCAAACAAATCATTGACAAATAAATTGAGCCCCCAATTGGATTTGAAACAACCAAGGGATCCTCTACTATATGGGTGTCTAGGTGCAGAGATTCAACTAAAGCAGTAGATATAAAGAGTGCGATGCGCCAAAATCAAAGAGAGTACAAACAGGATTATCAAACAGATAAACTAAACTCTCAACAGAAATATGTCTACCTCGTTCCTACAGAGGTGCAACGAGAGCATGAACCTGCCCTCCGGAAGATGATCCAGTCCTCTATCCCTGCCCTTGCCTTTTTGGGCAGTCCTTAGACAAGTGTCCAGTATCCCCACAATGGAAACAAGCGCCCAATTTCCTCTTTTTCTTTCTACAGTCCCTAGCCAAGTGTCCAGGTATCCCACATAAATTGCACTTCATCTTCTTAAGGGATTTATTATCCTTCCCGCCTTTCTTGGGATCCATCTTCTTGTTCTGAGATCCATCTCATTTCTTGTTTTGAGGCTCTTCCTTCTTCACCTCCTTCTTGCCATCTTTGTTCTCCTCTTGCAACAGAGCCATGTCCACTAGTCTCTCGTAAGTCACTCCCATAGGTATAAGGGACATTGCCAAACCTTGCAGTGGCTCATTCAGTGCTTTGGTAAAGCGGAGAGCCTTCTTGTGTGGAGTGTTTACAAACTCCAGTCCAAATCGAGCAAGTTGGTTGAATTTATTGACGTATTCTTTGACCGACAAGCTGCCCTGTTTAAGTGATAGGAACATCTCCATTTGCAGACTCTGCTCAGCTTGTGAGAGGAACTTCATTTCAAATCTCGCCCTGAAGTCCTCCCAAGTCTCTATCGGTCTTTCAGGATTAGTGACTTCCCACCAGAAGGAGGCCTCGTCTTTGAGCAACCACACCACCAACTGTAGTTTCTGCCTCTCATCTACTTCAAAGATAATGAATAAGTCCTCAGTCTCCTTGAGGCAGTTTCCGGCTTCCACGAATGATTCGCTCCCCTTAAAGTCTTTTCCACCCATGGATCTAAAGTCTCTATAGATCTTTGAGAAAGCATTTCCTCTCGGAGGAGGAGGAGGAGGAGCAGCAGCTGGGGGAGGAGGAATTTCTGTTGGGCCCGCGTCATTGGCCCTAGCTTCTAGGTATCTCCTGAACCCCCTTTGGAAGGTTAAGATCCCCAGACATGCTGAAATAAAAAGGAAAGATTCAAAACGAAGGATAGAAAGATAGTGCATATGGATTTGGGGATTATGCCTTTTTAAATTAACACTTTTTCTTGAAAATGCTTCTTTATGACTTCTTTTTGAAAAATAGTTTCAAAATTTTTATCCGATCTGGTAACCATTAGCTCTGATACCAAGTGTAACACCCCACCTCCGTTAAGGTCACTCTCAAAGGGAATGCCTTAACTTCGGTGGAGCGTTCTAAGGTACAAGATACTAATAAATTACAAGACAGAAAATTTATGTAGCAGAAAAAGATCAATATTATTTCATAAATACTTGTTCAGCACAACAATTCAAAAATTGTTTCAACCTTCCAAATTATTACAACTTTTCATCTGTCTTGAAAACATAAAGAAGCAATACTGAAAATAAAATGACATAAATCCACAATAAGTGCTTGATCATAGTCATAGCTCGAAAAGGAAAGTCCAATCCTTACATCTATGGTCTTCAAGCTTTGGCTAACCTGGACTAAGCAGAAGTGTTTCCTCCCTACGGACTGGGGGGGGGGGGGAGGACGGAAGAAAAGAAGCGAAAGGAAAATGGGTCAGACATAAGTCTGGTAAGCCCAGTTATTTAATAGCATGTAAACAAGTAAAAGACTATGACATGAATAAACTGAACTTAGAATGATACCACAAGGATAGGGTAGTTCTAAAACGAGGTAACGTAAGATTTAACTAGATTTGGCCATCGCACCCACTTTTACTTCTCTGCACCCACTAAGAGCTGTTTAACTAGCAATGTATGTTCATGATAAAGTGATCTCATTCATGTATTGATCGGCTCCTACTCGCATTCATGTATTCCCGGGGTCATGCGGCCCCACGTGATTTTTAAGTACTTGTGCTGGTTCTAATATAGGGTGTATCAAGTCCTATAATGGCAACCCTGACACGATTCAAAGATGCACAAGTGTACGCCTGGTGCCCAGTGCCTGCTTTTTCCACTCCGGAGCCCGTGCATGCCCCGTACTCCATCGGAACCTACATTGACGCACCTAACCGCCGCCCTTTTGACTGCTTATATTCAGCCCAGTAATCGTGCCCCACGCTGCCTAGTTCAGGGTACCTTGATACATCCATGTGGGTTACTGCTGAAACGGGTCCCCGTTACTAGGGTTTTTCTAGTAAACATGCTAAATTGGTTAAGTTTCCTTGGTTTGACTTAACCCCTATCAATCTTGTCTAGTTAACATGTTAAGTTGGTTAAGTGTTTCCTCAATTACTTAACCCCACCAATCCTGTCTTGTTAACATGTTAAGTTGGTTAACTGTTCCCTTAATTACTTAACCTCACCATTTCTAGCTTTATTGTTCATGAGCTTTAATTAATTAATTAAAGCACTAACCACTCACATTAGACAGGCATTGTTGCGGTTACTGGATGTGCCGGTCGGTTCCGGGCAGTTTTACACCACAACTCAGTCTAACCTCGGGTCTTTCTGGGCTTGATGCACTAACCTCTCACATTAGACAGATATTGTTGTGGTTACTGGATGTGCCGGTCGGTTCCGGACAAGTTTACACCACAACTCAGTCTAACCTCGGGTTAGGCATATTCATCTTTTACATTTTATATATGTGAATTTTCTACAAGTGTTTCATGTCACATATTTTAATTATGTTCAAGACTAATGGTATAAATTATACCATTCATGGCCTTAACCATTTACATGGTTTTGGGCCCACCTACATTAGTAACATGTTTTGATTTAATAACTATCCCAACGTTACCCCCGTTTGTTCGTTCGTATTAATCCCATAAAGTCATTGGGCCCGCATATTAGCCCAATTTATAAACAAGAGGCAAAGAAGGGAACATGCATAATATAGATTCAACCAAACATGTAAATTTTGCATAAAACTTTATTCATATAATTTAACATGTCACATGAACTTGCATATGATTTAGACTTATATAATCATAAGCCTAAAACATGTTAATATGTAGATCTAGGCATGTGTGAACATAACCTCAATTATAAACTAGCATATGACATAATCATGACATGTCCAATCCCAAGGCATGTATAATTTTAACATTAACATATAGGTGTGAACTAGATCTAACAAGGTGAACTTGCATAAGTCCACTTTACAAACATGCATATAAATATAGATCTAGTTTTGGATCTAACATGTAACTTGCATATGAACATATGTATAATTAGATCGTGACTTGGATCTATCATAAAACATATAACTTGCATTAATCATATGAACATATATATGTAGATCTTAACAAGAAACATATAACTTGCATATGATATTGATTGTTTCATTCTCAATCTTTAATAGATCCAACACCAAGTCCAATAAGCCACAAACATTCCAAGACAATTCGTGATAAAATCGTCACAAGAAACAAACATGAATTAGCATCGTCAATATTACACAACATGGTATAATTCTATTTTTCACTATATATCAAATCACGTATTAAATTTATTTACATCTAAAAGATAACCACACTTACAAAAGACAATCTTGATTTCTGGAATCTGTATTCTGAAGTTGAAATGCTCGCCCTTGATGCAGACAATCGTTGTTTTAGTTTAATTTTGATTTGATTTGGTTTGTCTCTTTTAATTTGCTTCAAGTTGAACGGCGGCTACTCGAGGTTGTCCAATGGCATCATGACTGCTCTTGGTTTGATTTTTAATATGATTTAGGGTTGATGTATTAGGTTGCTTGTATAGAAGTTTGATTTAATAGGAACCGTCAGATTAACCTAGAGCAAATCAAAGCCATTCAGACAAGACAGAATAGCCACATCAGCCCTAATGACTCAGCAAGGAGTCCATCAGAACCAATCAGATGCCACATCTGCCTTAGAGCGAATCGGCCCACGGGTTGACAGCCAAACACCCTGAATCAACCCCTAGTCGACCCAGCGGAGCTTGGATCGACCTCAAATATTGGCCGGTTCGGTTATTCCCCCTCCCGATTCGATGTTTTGAACCTTTTTGCATATTTATTTATTTAATATATATATATATATGTATATATATATATTTCTCATTTGCATACAAACTTCAAGGCTTAATAACTTCTTCATAAGGTATCCGTTTTATGCAAACCAAATGTCTATCTTGACCAAAATTTTGAGGCGAACGTAACAGCGCAACCCATTTCACTTAATTCTTCTTCTAAAAATTAATTGTTCTTAAATTTGTTAATTTTAATATTCTTAGAAAATTCGGGGTGTTACACCCTATCTCTCATTGTGTGCTCAGATGAATTTAACGAGTCAACTGTAACGACTCCTTTCCAAAAATTCTTTGACTCGTTTATTAACGGTTGTAAATAAGTATCAATATCTTTAACTGGTTTTTTTGGCCCAAAAATCAACAATGTAAACATTGAGAACTCCCTTTTCATGCACATAGATGGCATAAGATTATATGGTACTACAATTACTGTCCAACAACTGTAAGGGTTAGATTTTAAGCTTGTGTAAAAAACATTTATTGTTATTCCAAGTGTGACATTTTGTGGCTCGGCAACACACGTTTAGTCAAAAGAATCTGCGTTTTTTCATTGAGAAGTGTCACATGGTTGACACATTACGGTTGGATCAAACTTGGCACGACTATGCCATGCCATCGCATCTACTATCCATGGTACAGTATCTAGAATTTTCAATCTAGGAATTAAAGGAAAATGTCTTATTGTCTTTTGAGATACTTTGGTGCCTTTTCTCTCTTCATTGAATGACGACCTATATCTTGGTTTATTGCAAATTGTAAAAGAAACTTTGTTCGCATCATATTTCTAGTACAATATGCAATCATTGACACATGCATCATAAGTTTTGAGATCCATCCCAATTTTCTTAATGATCTTCTTCAGGCCGTAGTACTTTGTTGGTAGCATATTACCTTCGGGGAGTAAGTCCTTTATTCGTTCGAGAAGTGCAATCACATCGTTATCTGAAAAGCTGCAATGGGTCTTCAAGCTATTCAATTTCACAATGACATACAACTTCGTCATCCCATTTGAACATGAAGGATACAGTGACTCTTTTATGCTATAAAAAAGTGATTTAGACTTCTTACTTTCATTGGCCTTCCAATAGCCATAATCCGTAGACTACTCCCCAACATTAGCATGATCATGCAACATATTTTTATGTTAAAATGATGAAACCTATCTGTATAATTGACCAGATCTTCCACCCTAATATGTTCAAATTCGTCAGTAATGCGACATGACTAACTAGTTGTTGTTTTTCCATCTCTTCCCTTTTTCCCCATGAAAATACCACACTGTATATGATTAGATAATACCCCATCTAAGCAAATGATAACGAATTACCTCTAATTTGATTGTCTTCATATTTTCGCACTGGGTGTAAGGTCATAAATACACTTCTTTCTTCCCACCATTTTCTACAACAAAACTAATTAACTTCTGCACCCCATCTACATATGATATAGATCTTATATCAAATTCATTTGTCCAATGTTTGTCTCTTCTGAAAGATATGCTACCCTCCTATACTATATATAACAGAACATGAGACATAAATATAATATACTTGCAACATAATCAACTTAAAAATGACAATGAAATTAGACATTTAACAACTTTTAATTTAAACCATAACGAAGGCGGTAATTTACCTGCATACCATCATGGAGTGGAGTGTGAAGCCTCCTTATCTCTTCTCCACATTCCAAAGCATAAGTAATGGCCCTAGTTGGGAAATGTTCATTTATCCGCTATCCAAATTCACATCCATGGGGATTTAATGAACAACGATAGTATCGGCGACCAACATTGTTTCCGTGTTGGATGGTTAAGATTTGTGCTTCAAAACAACAAAACCATAAAACATTTGCAGATTGAACCTCATCATCCCCAACAACGTTTTAGGAAGGAAGAATTGAACCTCGGGACATTTGGGTACGTTGAGGAGGTGATTCTTGATGTTGGTGATCTATCTGCGTCTGGTGCATCCCTAATTCTATCTCTCTCTCGCGCAAATCCCTGTAGTATGCTCTTCCATTTCAATGTACCACGAAGTACGTTCTCTAGGTGAAGATGGATTAAGATTTGATGGCCCACATAAAATGTCAATGTATTCGTATGAGGTTGGATATTCAAATCGGCATTAAATGTCAAGCTAAAAAAAATGTATCTTGGTTAACAAGACAATGCAACACGTGTAAGTGAAACGCAATGACGTTAACTCATGTAATGCAAGTGCAACAGTGAAGCTTATATAAACCACAATATCAATTTTGTATAAACTTCACTACACTATATCTTGGAATCAACTCATATATATATATATTAACTGTATATAAACAAAAATAATATATAACTAATAATATATGTAAAAAAAAATTAAAACCAAAACAAAACCCACGTTCATTTTGTTTTATTTTATTTTATATACAACTATATAAACTATATAAACATATTCCTCTCTCTCTCTTTGTGTATATATATATATATATATATATATATATATATATATATATATAGTAATCAAATAAAACTTGTATATATATACACAAAACTGCATACCACACATACACAAACGTACATACCATACATCAAGACCTTGTATCTATTTATATAAAAAGACTAAAGCTATATGTATATTTATAAAACAGCAAGTTTGCGAATCTTTTATTCATAATATATATACTAATTCACCTAGAAGATATTGAATATACCTCTTTAACAATAGTTAAGAGTCAAAAACCAAAGTAGATGTGGGATGGTGGGACTCGGATCTAACAATGATGGAATTCCCATGATTATCGGGTCTGATTATGGTTTTTGATGGATTCGCAGATTTGCAGATAAGGGTTTTTGGTGGGGAAATGTTTTAGGGAAAGAATAGATAAATTGCAGGGGAAACGAATAGGGTGAGCATGAATTTTGCTTGTACACAATGAGATACGTCTTCTACGCGTATTTAATTTGATACGGCTATAATCCATACACAAATGAGAGGGAAAGCCAGTTAATCGAAGCGGAACTGGATACGACAAAAAATAGGCACGAAATTGGATATGGCTAAAACTCGTATCATATATGATTGTGCTGATAACCGTACCTAAACATTTAAATACGGTTAATAACCATATCATATTTGATATGGCTAACAATCGTATCTGACAGGGAGTAGCTAAATCCACATTTTGGTGTAGTGATGTTATAGAGGCCAGTATCACTACCAGTAACACTGACCTACATCTGTTACTTCGAAATAATTCATGTCGTGGGTCTATCATGACAAACAAGAAGACTGTCAATTAAATCTAAGTACTTTGAAAAGTACGAAATATAATACAAAAATAAAGAAGTGCTGGAAGTGTTAAAATAGAATATACAACAAAGACATGAGTGAACGGATGATGATACTCAATAACTACATGCTATTTATATACAAGATGTAGCATATCTAAATAAGGGGGCCGACACCCGCATAATCCCGACCAAATACAACAAAATAAAAGATGCACTTGATTACAAAAAGAAAGAAAAAATAAACATTGAACCTGACATCCTTCATTACTCTTTCTCACTCCCCTTCGAATCTTTCCCCACCTTGATGGTCAATTTCTTGAGTTTTTCTAGCTTACCAGTAGAAGGATCAGTGCCGGCAGGAATAATGGAAGGATGCCCTACACCGGTAGTAGCCTCTATCTCTTCTATCATGCTCTTCGGTTTCTTATTTGCTACGTATTACCGCATTAGGACGAGCGTTTGGAATTACCCTTATTTCTAAACAAGGGCTCCTTCTAACCAGTAGCGACATCTTTTTATCCCATTTCCTTCTCCTCCTACGTCAAATCTTTCTAACTCAATACTCGCTCCATTCCCTCCCGTGGACACCACTAAGTAATCTAGACCTTGCAAAACTTTGATTTTTTCTAAGTGTACCCCTAGTTATGGAGTGGAATCTAGGGCAGGAGCTGGAACTATGGAGACTATACTAGAGGCAGTGATGATCGCCTCAGTCCCCACGTCAAATCATTGGTGATGATCGCCTTAGTCCCCACGTCAAATCATTAACCTTTTCAGGAGAAAATAAGAAGCCTTCTAGTTTAGGAAAGGAAAGAAAATTACCTAACAGGAGCAAGGGGAGTCAATGTGAGTATTAAAGCCAATCTCATTATTTTACTCATCGTTACCATTACACTCATTACTTGGGTGTCGTCTAAGGTGAAATAGTAGCTGATATTGAAAATGAAATTGGGATGACAATTAGACAAAAGAAGAAGAAGAGAAATCACTAGAAGCAAGGACACTATCCATGAGATGTGTAGGTAGGGCCTTAGAATCTAATGCCATTTTATCATGTGAAGTTGCAATGACTTACTTTTTCAACCACTTCAAGTCGATGATGAAATCAAATCGAACTATTTGAAGCAACAAATCGTTATTGCTTATTGGGTTTAACATAATCTAATCATAAAATCATAGACATAGAATTTACAATAATTCGCAGTAGAATAAAAAATACAATTTATCAAAGTTACAAAATTTTAATAACTGCATCAAATCTCGAAAATATCACATGAGATTTAGTCCGAGATCTCGTTTTAGGCTCCTTCCAAAAAGAAACAACAAATCTCATTGTAAATCTCATTTTGAATATATCGTCTGAGATATTGCGATATCAAATGATATATTGACCGAGCCGAGATACTAAAATAAATATCGATCGAGATCTTAATATTTATGGTTAAAATTTAAACCTGTGCCTAAACCAAAGCACTAATTTAAAAAAGTCATATCCAAGCCATGATAATCTCCTATTATTTAAATTTTGCATGTTAAATGACCATATCATGTATTCAAATACGTTACACAATGCTTATGATTTTCATATTCGCCATTTTTTACTTGTATGTTAGCTTTGAAATTGCGTATTATATTCTCTACTTATGAGGAACTATTTATTTTTTTGGTTCTTTTATATGTTTATAGTTTAATAATAACTCATGTTCATGGACCATTAGTCGTAAACAATAATCTATTTGTATCGTGTTATTTTTTAATCATATTATGATTTATGAATATGAATGCTATTTCATAAATTAAGAACAATGAAGTGATTTTGAAAATCAAGATTACTATTTTTATAATAGAATTCATAAAAATTATTATGTACGAATATCAGTTTTAACATATTAATTATATACCCTGACATGGTTTCGATATGAGCTTTCAAACCCGAGATGGAATTCGAGATAGACTTATCTCATCCAAGATCTCATCCGATACAAGATCAGACCTCTAGAATCCCAGATGAAACGTGGCCGATATCCAAGATTTAAAACCTTGATTTTATTATAGTGAAAGGATAATACATTTTCAATTAAACATATATAAGCGACAAAAATGATAAACATGAACAAGGTCTTCACAATTCCCCAGCTTTGACAAATACGACATATGCAACTCAAGCTATAATACTCTGTCCGTCCCGAGCATAAATTCAAAAGAAATTGTACACTCGACTAAGGACTATTATTCTTATATAAGTAAATTAACTCGAGTAACATGTCCACAGAAGTGTAGAATAACCACAGGATATCGAGTTTGATTCATAAAATTCATGAAAATTTCATGTCTTAACTTCACTTAAATCAGTTCAATAAGCTACTCAACTTGTATTTGGTTCAAACATTGACTTAATGAATTCATATAACATTTACTCATTAAATCTCATCATCATATCTTCAACTCAGTTTAACTTATCTTAATTAGTTCGGCCATTAAAAAACAATTCACACTCATTATTTCAAGCCACTCGGTATTGGATTCAAATTCGATTTTTATCTTTATATTATCAGTAACTCTTTATGAATACAAATCCTTGTTTCGAATTTTGTATCACAAATATCATCGAGATCAAAATTTTCTCCCCTCGAACTTAATAGATCGACTGGAACTAGACCTGTTTGAAATACTACAATAGATTTTAAACTAGTTAAATTTTAAATGATTAATATACAAACTTTAAATTTAATAGAAAATAGTTTCATTGAAATAGTTTTATGAAAAAAGTTTTATTAAAATAGTTATAAATTAGTTCTAATAGTTTAAACTAAAAAATTATGGAATAATTATGAATACAATTGTAAAGAAAAGATTAATTTAAGTAAAATAGCTTGGTATAATTATTAAAAATCTAATATAATTAAAAAATGATCCAGTCCGAACTATATATCCTTATTCCCAAACATGACTTATTTCCCATTTGAAATTCAAATTCCTATTCATTAGTAAACGCATTATTAGGTTTCAAGGTATCATATCCTTATGACCAAGTTAACCGAACTTGATTATTTATGCAATTAGAATTTTAATTCAACTTTAATTATTCACTTCAACACATTTTGAAGTTAGTTTAACTAAAATAGTTAAATTCATTTATTTCAAGAAAATCTAATCATTATATTTTATATTTAAAATCAACTATATACTTCTGAATATAATTCTTTAAATCAAATTTTCAACTTAATAAATTTCATAATTTTATTATTTAGATAAATACTCAAAATACAAAGTTACACATCTTTGGACTTGGTTTACTTAACAATTCAATTAGTTTAATGCGCAAAAGTCATGTTGCTAAGTTTCGCTTATAGTGGAATTACATACATAATCCATGACATCTTAGCTACATAAAATTTATAACAAACTCTTAAATTTATCTTTTTTCTTTAAACATATCATAACAAAGTTATAACTAAATATTTACAATGAAAAGCATAACACCCTGAATTTTTAAAATAATAATTAAATAGAAAAGGGTAATAAATTAAATACTAACCAGGATATTATTTAAAATTGGACAATGAGACTAGCACCATTGGGTCTGTTGTATTTTTTCTGATGAAAATAGACACTTGGTTTGCTGAAAATAGAGTTAATATGAATAAGTTATGAAAAGATAAGATAAAAACCAGAATATATATATATATATATATATATATATCGAGTAAATGGTTGCCTGATACGACTTACTCCAATCTGGGTGGACACCGTGTCGACCCAAGCAAACATTGGTTGACCCTGGGTTGACACAAGGCGAGTATGAAAAGTCGGGTGTGTACAAGACTTGTGCAGGATCTATAATATGGCTATGCGGAATGTATGTGATAACTTAAGCTATTCAATAGTTACACAGGTAAAAATCCACAAACAAGAAATATATCACTAATAGCTATAAATGCAGTAAAGTAAAGTAAAGTAGAGTAACGACACCAGGATTTTTATACTGGTTCGGACCTCCCGTCCTACGTCCAGTCCCGAAGCTCCTCTTCGGCTTTTCACTAAACAACACCCTTGCTTCACCCGGAGGAACAGGTTCACGACTACTTGATTTACGGGCTACAAGTTTACCCACTTGATTTCACGGGCCACAATCTTACCCACTTGATTTCACGGGCTACAAGCTTACCCACAAGACGATTACAAGAGTTTGACTTCTGATTGTGTTCTTCTTTCAACACTGATTTGTCAACGATTGAGTACACCCTTCCTATAATCTTATCCTCAAATATATATATTGATGTTTGCAAAGATTTGGAAGTGGATTATCGAGTTGAATCACAAGTATGTTAAATATGCTTGGAGATTCAAACGATAATTGAATGCTTTTGAGTGCTTTTAGAATGCTAAGAATAATACAATATAGACAAGAGAATGGAGAGAAATTTCGGTGATTTGAATGAATGAAAATCGATGTATTTATAATAATCGAGAAGATGTAATTTTTGGTGAAAAGTTGCTCTTAAAAGAAGTGACTATTCTTGAGAAGAAATGGATGTAACTCTTCAAGAAAGGAGATGACTTTTCACAAAATTTCAAAAAGCTGTTGACCTATAAAAATTTATAGGTCGACATGTTTTAAGCCGTTGTAATTTAAAAACCTGTTGACCTATAAAAAATTATAGGTCAACCTCTTTTTGACCGTTATATTTTGAAAACCTGTTGACCTATAAAAAAGTGTAGGTCGACATGTTTTTGATGATATGCATAAAAAAGGTCTTATAAGTAATTTTTGAAAGCCAAAAAGAAGTATGATTATTTGAGGATAGATTTTAACATTTATGACTCTAAATAATCAACTTCTAACCTATGAAGGCATCTCGTCTTCTTTTTGTCGATGTAGAAGCTTCTTCTTGTCATAAATCAAAATAATCCATGAAGCTTTGACTTAACATTCTCCCCCTTTTTGATTGATGACAACTTAGATTAATCCGTTATCTCTCCTTGTATATATGCTCCCCCTGTATATAAGCTCCCCCTGAATTATAATCTGCACAACAGTCGTTAGTAATATTTTCTCCCCCTTTGTCATCGACAAAAAGGGTAGGCTAGCATGATAATAAGTAAGTTGTTCTGCATATTACAAACCAAAACAAACACACCAGAAGTACTAGATAGTGACATAATTACATACATCAGTCATAATTAAGTTTTTGAAGATAAAGAAATAAAAACGTAAGGACTATTGTGATGTCCAGTCCGAATCACTATCTTCTTCTTCGTCTTTGTCTCCTTCCTCCTCTTGTTCCTCATTGTTTCCGTCATCATCATCCTTCTCAACATCGTCATGAGCTCCTTCTTCAATATGCGACATTCCACGACCACGATTATGTTGGGTACTTGCTCCAGAACTAGTACCTTCTTCCGATGAGGACCATGTAAAAGTAGGAGGCATAGGACGTTTTCCGGGATCTTGTGCAAGTGTTGCGGAAAATGAGGCACAGGAGATTGCTTCCCAAATTGTTCCGAAGAAAGACTTTAATTTATTGAACCGCTTATCAAGTTTAGTGTCCAAGCGGTCAAGCTTATTATTGGTTCGTTTCAGTCTTGCTTGGAGTAAAAATTGATTACGTGCAATTTGTTCAAGAGTTTCTTTAGTTGAAGAAGTAGACGGTGGAATTGTTACGTCTTCAGGCCTTTGTCTAGGGATTTGTAAAGACGAAGTCTTCGTAGGACCTAGTTCGACATATTGCTCAAAAGGGATAATGGTAAAACACGGATCGGGTAGCTTCATCCTCTTTTTGGACGCTTTGTCAATACATTTTGGTATTGAAATTTTGGACGTGGGGGATCTTATTCTACAGTCCATGAGGCAATGCATAATATACTCGTTATAAAACAGATGTGGCCTAGAGCGTTTGTTTACTATTGAAATTTCGTCAAAAATCATCTCAATCCAATTTACCTTGATATTCCCAAAGATAGCGTACAATGCCTTAAAATTTTCTCTGTAAACAGCATCAAAATTTCCAGTTCTTGGAAGTAGAGAATGCGTGATACAAAGATGAAGAATTCTAGCCGAGGGTCTCAAATTGACTCCTTTGGTACTTGACTTATGGTATTCAATGAATAAGTGACTATGTTTATCACGAATATGAATAGGGCAGAAATCAGTAGAGAATTGTATACCATCATTGTGAGATCGTAGAATTTCTGCCATTCTATCTTTAGAAAGAAAAATGTGTTGTCCGCATATTACTGACCATAAGCAATCTTCTGAGTTGTGAGGTTTAAATTTCTCTAAGTTGAGATTAGCGTAGAATAGCTTTATCAAAATGTGACTAATCTCAATATTGTTGTGTTCAAAAGAAAGAAGAGATTCAATGCCTGCGCGGTTTGATATCTCTCGAACGTCGTAGTAGACAAAATCAGAGAAATTGATGAAAGATCCATGGTGAATTGTATAGTCCTTCATTTTGTTCCACCTTTTCACTGCTAGTGGATCCATAAGCCATTGTTTGATTTGAGAATCAATGGGTTGGATTGGTGTTTGAGAGGATGAAGTTTTTAATTTCTTTTGCTTAGGAGCCATTTTAGAGTTTAGAGAAATTGAAATTCCTTTTGAAGGTAGGATTGATAGAATTAGGAGTAAGAATAAATAAGATTTCAATGAAAGGTTGTGAGGATTTAAAAAGTGAATCGACGTGTCTAACTCAAAAGGAAACAGCAATTCTCGATACCGTTCGACAGGTAAGTTTGGGGCGGCCGACAGGAATTAGTTCTGGAAGAATATATAAAACGTTTTGTATGTTGACCGGTCGACAGGTTATATATGGGGCGGTCGACAGGTAAAGGTTCTGGAAAATTATAAACATATAATTTTGTTATGACCGGTCGACAGGGAGTTTATGGGCGGTCGACAGGTAAGAATTCTGGAAAATTATAAACATATAATTTTGTTATGACCGGTCGACAGGGAGTTTATGGGCGGTCGACAGGTAAATTTTCTGGTTGAAAAATAAAAAACAAAAAAGGCTGTACCGGTCGACAGCATAGAACTGGGCGGTCGACAGGTGATGAATACTTTTGTTTTTCTGGTTTGTTGAAATGAAATGAACACTATATAAAAATATATTTTATTCAAAACAATATGAATTCAAAAACCGATATTTTAAATACAAATTTATTTTCAGAAAATTTAAACGATATAAAAGATTATCTTCTTGGTTCCCAAGGATTCTTTGGTTCCCAAGGATTGTATTTTCCACTTACTCCTTCATTGTTGTTGTAATTCCTATCCCATGAGTTTGGAGTTCGCGAAGATGATGGTATAGGTATTGGCTCATGTACGTTATGCCTGTCAGAGCTGCAGAAAAGAGAGGCTAATCGTTCGAGATACGTCAAACGAGAAGTCGTCAATTTTTGCTCATAGAACATTTGCTGCTGATAATAATGCATTTCGTCGATCTTTTCTTTTGTTCGTGGAGAGCAAAACAAAACTTTCTTGCTTTTCTTAGAAGTTGGTGTGGTTCCTGGTGTTCGAGAAGGTGGATGAAATCCAGGTGGATGTTCTGGTGTTTTCGGAGAGTTGTATTCCGTTGGTTCGGAACTCGTGATTGAAATATGGGAGTTTTCAGCACATTTTTCACAAATGTGTGCCATGAATTTAAAAGGTTAAAGGAGATTTTGAGAGAGTGATTGTCTGAGAGCACTCAAAAATGCAAACGTATATATAGAGAAAGAGTTTTCTATTTTTAGAAAGAGAAAAGATGGTTTGTATTTTTAACCGTAGAAAAATTCTCTTTTCTATATAGTAAAAAGAAAAGGAATTGGTTTCCGAAAAAATAGTGAACTCTTGTTATAAATTAAAAATATTAGCCTTCGAGTTCTCTTCTTGAAACCAAGCCTAGCTCTCTACGTAACTTGACAAAAGTTGATTCTAGTAGAGGCTTTGTAAATATATCAGCTAGTTGATTGTCTGTGCTTACATATTCTAATTTTATATTTCCTTTTTCAATATTATCTCTAAGAAAATGATTTCGGATGTCAATATGTTTAGTTCTTGAGGGGTTAACCGGATTTTTGGATAAATTTATCGCACTTGTATTATCACAATATATAATAGAATTTGACAAGTTCATTTTGAAGTCTTTAAGTGTTTGTTGCATATATATAACTTGTGTACATGCTAAAGCTGCTGAGATATACTCTGCCTCACATGTCGAGAGTGAAACACAATTTTGTTTCTTACTAAACCAAGAGACAAGTGATTTTCCAATGAAATGGCACGTACCACTTGTATTCTTTCTATCCGTTCGTGATCCTCCGAAATCAGCATCACTGTATGATACTAATTCGAATGCACAGTCCTTAGGATAGAAAAGACCAAAATATTTGGTGTTATTAAGATACTGAATAATTCGTTTTACTGCTCGTAGATGCGATTCCTTAGGATTAGCTTGAAAACGTGCACACAAACAAACACTCATCATAATGTCAGGACGACTAGCTGTTAAATATAGGAGAGAACCTATCATACTACGATACGTCTTTTGGTCTATACTCTTTCCACTTTCATCTTTTTCGAGATGACTAGTTGTACTAATCGGAGTTGGTTTTCCGGAAGTATTTTCAATACCAAATCTTTTAATAAGATTTTCACAATATTTTTCTTGATTTATAAAAATACCATTCGGAAGTTGTTTAATTTGAAGACCAAGAAAGTATGATAACTCTCCCATATGTGACATTTCAAATTCTTTGGTCATGATATTTGCAAACTCTTTACAAAGTTTCTCATTTGTTGATCCAAAGATTATGTCGTCCACATATATTTGAATAACAAGTATATCTTTGTGCGAATGTTTAATAAATAATGTTTGATCAACCTTTCCTATTTGAAATCCAGAATCAATTAGATAACTTCGTAGTCATTCATACCAAGCACGTGGTGCTTGTTTTAGACCGTACAAAGCCTTCTTAAGCTTGAACACATGATCCGGATGTTTTTCATGTTTAAATAAAGGTGGTTGTTCAACATATACTTTTTCTTTTATAAATCCGTTTAAAAATGCACTCTTGACATCCATTTGATATAATTTAAAGTTATGGTGACAAGCAAATGATAGAAGAATTCTAATTGCTTCTAGTCTAGCGACAGGTGCAGAAGTTTCTTCATAATCGATACCCTCTTCTTGATTATATCCTTGTGCTACTAACCGTGCTTTGTTTCGAATTATGTTTCCTTGTTCATCAGCCTTGTTTTTGTAAACCCATTTAGTTCCTATAACTGATTGATCGGTTGGCCTTGGAACAAGTTCCCATACATTATTGCGTTCAAACTGATTTAGTTCTTCTTGCATTGCAAAAATCCAATATTCATCGGTAGCAGCTTCTTTAGGATTCTTAGGTTCGATATTAGAAATAAATGCAACATGTCCCATTTGGTTAAGTTGACTTCTAGTTCTTATTTGAGATGATACTTCTCCAATTATATTTTGAACTGGATGATCTCTTAGAATTCTTGGAGGAGATCTAAATCTTGGTGGAGAAGGTATTACATCAATTTGCGGGATATCATCAACTATTTCTGAGTCAGAGTCATTATTTGTGATGATAGGGTTATTAGTAACTATGGGTTCTTCGTCATCTGATATTATATGAGATGGTTTAAAGAATTCATCAAAGGAAACGTGAAGTGATTCTTCAATAGATTTGGTTCTCTTATTGAATATACGATAGGCCTTGCTTCTTTCCGAATATCCGACAAATATACCTTCATCGGATTTTGGATCAAATTTTCCAAGATGGTCTTTTGTATTTAAAATAAAGCACTTAGAACCAAAAACTTTGAAATATGAGATATTTGGTTTTCTTTGATTAAATAACTCATATGATGTATTTTTAGTCAGCGGTCGAATAGATACACGATTCAAAACATAACATGCAGTTGCAACAACTTCTGCCCAGAAATGTTTTGGTAGAGTGGATCCATTTAATAATGTTATTGCACATTCTTGTAGTGTCCGATTTTTCCGTTCTACAACTCCATTTTGTTGTGGAGTTCGAGGAAACGAAAAATTATGATTGATACCTTTCTTTGTACAAAAATGTTCAAATTCATTATTTTCGAACTCTCCGCCATGATCACTTCTAATATTTTTAACCTTAAGTCCTTTTAACTTTTGAATTCTTTTGACGAAGGATTTGAAATGATGAAAAGTATCACTTTTATTTTTTAAGAAAATAACCCATGTATAACGAGAATAATCATCAACAATTACAAACACATATTTATTATGATTTATTGACTAAACCTGTGTTGGTCCAAATAAATCCATATGTAATAATTCAAGTGGTTGTAATGTTGATATGATTTTCTTGGATTTGAAGGAAGATTTAGTCAATTTTCCTAATTGACATGCATCACAAATATTATTAACCGAAAAGCTCATTTTGGGGAGACCTTTAACAAGATCATTTTTGGCTAGCTTGTCAATAGTTTTGAAGTTTATGTGACAGAAACGTTTGTGCCATAGCCATGGATCATTATCATTTGCTACAAGACACATATCTGAATTATGATTGATATTCATATTTAGAATATAAATGTTTCTATCTCTATTTCCTTCAAAAGCTATATTTTGATCTTTATCTAGTATACTACATTTATTATTTGAAAAGGAAATAGTAAAACCTTTGTCGCACAATTGACTAATACTTAATAAATTATGTTTCAAATTCTTAACTAGCATGACATTTGTGATAAGAGGTAAGTTAGATGTACCATAATTGCTCACATCGCCTTTGCCGATGATATAGCCTTTTGAATTATCTCCAAAAGTGACTGAGCCACCATCCGAATAAGTAATATTTGTTAATAAGCTCTTGTCTCCAGTCATATGCTTTGAGCAACCACTGTCCAATATCCACTTTCCTCTTTTCTTAAGTGGGACCTACAAAAAATAAAATTAAGTCCATGGTACCCACTTTTTATAGGGTCCTAAGAGTTAGGTCTTAGGAGTCCAAACCCATATGGGTCCGGTATCCCCTTTATACAAATAATTTGGATTATAATGCACAGTATTCAAAATTTTTTGAATATAATTGTTCCTAATCAAATTATTATTTGTTTTAGGAACCCATATCTTTATAGATTTGACATTCTTCTTTTGAGATTTCACAATCGGTTTTGGTTTGGAATATAATAAACTAAGATTTTTCTTAGCTTCAGTTTCTTGAACTTTCTTATTTTTTCTTTTTCTTTTACCAAGATGTTTCTTGATAACTTGTTTCTTATATCCCAATCCTTTCTTGTTTGTAGCTGATTGTGAACTCTCAATAATTTTTGTCAAATTTTCTCGTCCTTTGTTAAAGTTAGAAACATTTTTAGAAATGTCATCTAAATTTGTTTGTAAACTAGCTTTTTCAAGGTCTAGAGATTTTACTTTAGCTTTAAGCTCATAATTCTCAGCAGTAAGAGTGTCATTTTTCTCTTTTTGAATTTCAATTTCTTGACTTAGAAGAGATAGTTGAGAATTATTATTAGATGATGATTCTTGAGCCTTTTCAAGTTCCTCCTCTAATATGTTTTTTTCATCTCTTAACATATCTCATTCTAATTCTGATCTATTCAACATTGCCTTGACTTCTTTTAATTGATGTTTTGCATCTTTAAATTTAATCATTAATTTATCATAAATATCAAGCATATCCTCAAGGGTAGGAATTTGTACCTCATCCTCTGTTGCCATAAAACATACATTTGCTTGTTCATTTTCTGAGTCGCTTTCACTTTCGGATGAAGATGAATCTGAATCATCCCAAGTTACTGAGAATGCCCGTTTCTTTGACTTGTCCGTTTTGTGTTTGAACTTGTCATTTTCTGTCTTCTTCTTTTGTTCTGGACAATCATTTTGCATATGTCCTTTCTTATGACAGTTAAAGCATTCTACATTCGATGATGATGGTCTGTTTGATCCGAACTTTTTCTTGTTGTATCGACTAGCTCTTCGTTGCTTTAAGAATTTTTTGAATCCTTTTGCAATGAATGCTAGATCCTCATCTTCATAATCTGAGATATCTTCATCAGCATGAAAAGCTACATTTTTCTTTTCTTCTTTTTGTTCTTTTCGAGCCTGTAAGTTAGCCTCATAGGACATAAGATTTCCTATCAATTCATCTGGCTTCATGGTGGAAAGATCATTAGCTTCTTCTATGGCTAATACTTTTCCTTCCCATTCATTAGTCAGTGAATGTAGGACTGTTGAAACTACATCGAAGTCAGAATATTTTTGTCCTAACCCGATAAGAGCATGATGAATAGTTTGAAACCTTGAATACATCTCATTGATTGTTTCATTTGGCTTCATTTTGAAATTTTGAAATTGACTTTTCAACAAAGCTATTTTTGCTTGTTTAACCTTGTTAGTACCTTCATGAGTGGTCTTTAGTGTTTGCCAAATTTGACAGGCAGTGGTACAGATACTAACACGGTTATACTCATTTTGGTCTAATGCACAAAACAACATATTCATTGCTTTTGCATTTACAGTAGCTGCTGTTTTCTCAGCAGGAGTCCATTCTGCATACTCAGTAGTTGGATTTATTATCTCTTTCTGAGTAGCATTCCAAGCATCATAGGTAGTTGATTGCATATAAAAAGTCATACGTGTTGCCCAATAACTATAGTTTAGGCCATTAAAGAAAGGAGGTCTTTGTGTCGATTGACCTTCTGTGTAAGTGGTGTTACTTGTACTTGCGTTGTAACACCCCACTCCCGCTATGATCACTCACAATGGGAATGCCATAACATCGGTGGAGTATTTTAGTGAAATAGAACAGAAAAATTACAAGAAGACAGATATAAATAGTACTTGAAATTTTAAATCATCATCTCATGACAGCGGAAGTAAAACATGTCTGGTTACATTATAAAACCACAGTAAAAGTTAAGTACAATATCCATCAAAATAAAGAAGTACATAATCCCACTCTCATACAATAGCCAAAACAACGGAAAGATAACTGGATAACTGGAGCTTT
This sequence comes from Allium sativum, assembly GCA_030737875.1. Classification (NCBI taxonomy): domain Eukaryota; kingdom Viridiplantae; phylum Streptophyta; class Magnoliopsida; order Asparagales; family Amaryllidaceae; genus Allium; species Allium sativum. Next base: position 953,846,576 of record CM060913.1, read on the forward strand.
ACATCTACCCAAGCTCCTAAAGACTGGAACAGCAATCTGATCAAGCTCCACTACTGCTAGGATCCACCACAGGACCTGAGGGTTGGGAAAAAGATAAAAACAACGGGGTCAGACATAAGTCTGAGCGAGTCCTATAACTTTAACAATACAATCGTTAAAGTAACCAAAGAAGACATGAACTGATATACGGTAACATATGGGGATGAATGGTTACACTAAGCAGTCAACTAAACTAAGATAAAAGATAAAACGCATCTACCCTTCCTAAGGTAAATTACTAAACTGCACCACACCAGTCGTTCCTAACTTAAAGGTTGATCCCACCCATGGACTAATAAAGTTAACCTAATAGTACTTGCGTACCCCTAGGTGTCCAAGTAGGCGCCACGGGGCCCTACAATCCACTAGGTGTACGCACTACTCCCCATTCGATCGGCTCCCTAACGTAGATACCCGTGCTGGTCCCACCATGGGGTGTACCATTTCCCAACGTGGCAACCCGACATAATTAACGGTGCACGGCTTATATCTACACGATGCAACAACGGCTTACCTACCAGCCCGGGCCCACTCACGCATATGAAGCCCGTTGGACTTGCGTTGCCACCGCTAACCCGTTTGCCTCTTACAGTCAAGCCCAGTATGCGTGTCCCGTCCTCGACATGGGTCGAGCCCACAAAGATACGTATGGGTTACTGGTTGAAATGGGCCTCCACAAGCTACCCACCTAAGCTTGTCCCTTTTTCTAGTATACCCTACTTAACCCTTTAATCATGTTTAATCACATGTTTCCATTTTGGTTAAGTATTCTAATCGTATTTTCTATTGCCACCCAAGGCAACCACTAGATTTTCTCATGCCACCCAAGGCACCCACTTAACCCCTCATGTCCCTCTACATGCTAATGTGGTTAAGTGTTTCTTAATTAATTAATTAAGAACGTAACCTTTGTAAAGACCTCTCACATTAGACTGTCTTTTATGACCGCTGGTTAAGCCGGTTGGGTCCGGGCAGCCTTATGTCATAACCGAGTCTAACCTCGTGTCTTTACATTAATCACGTATTTAGTTTGTGCCTAAGACCTCTCACATTGGGCTAACATTTGTAGCAACTGGTTAAGCCGGTTGGGTCCGGGCAGTTTTACGCTACAACTGAGTCCAACCTCGTGTCTTAGTCAATTAATTACACCTAATTAATTACCCTCATAATTTTATATTACTTATCCCTAATTAATCAAGTTTTCTTAACATGGGTAGACCTAACTTAATAGGTAAATTCCCATGGGGTAGACCTAACTCAATAGGTAAATTCCCAACACATAGTATGGGTACACCTAACTAAATAGGCAAATTCCCATACTATGTTCACTTATTTTATGTTATGCATAATTATATTAATTTCACACAATCTTATTAACCTATGCATTTAATTACCCCATCGTTCCCACGTAATTTCGTTCTCATGATATAACACATATAAAAGGTGTCAACTTGCATATGAATGAACATGTTTCAAAGGTGCCATCTTGCATATTAACAAACATGTAACTTGCATATTAACAAACATATAACTTGCATATTAACAAACATGTAACTTGCATATTTACTTACATGTAACTTGCATATTAACAAACATGTAACTTGCATATTAACCAACATGTAACTTGCATATTTACTTACATGTAACTTGCATATTAACAAACATGTAACTTGCATATTAACAAACATGTAACTTGCATATTAACAAACATGTAACTTGCATATTAACCAACATGTAACTTGCATATTTACTTACATGTAACTTGCATAGCATATCACCATGAACTTGCATAACATGCATATGATTACATAGCCCACAACTTGCATATTTAGCATCATGTAAACATAACATACGTCATATTAAACTTGCATAAACTTGCATACTCAACATTCATAAACATACATACTCAACATGCATAAACATAAGATTAATGCTAACATCATATCATATGATTCAAGACTCATTAACCCACATACAAAACCATAAATCCCATCACATCTCATCTAATTAGTTTACCAAAAGATCATCAAAGTGATAGAAACTCACAACTAGCAATTTTGCACACCAAATGAAGAAGATTAAGATGCTAAGAAGGGATTAGAGGTTGATTAGAGAGTGATTAGCATGCAACCCTCTTCATTGATTTGTGGAGGCCATGATCAAGTTGCATTTTGCCATAGTTTAATTACAAGGTTTAATTATGAATGAATTAGGGTAGGGTTGGGGTCTTATTTATAGGATTAGAAAGTGTTTTAGGCCCTTAGATTAACCCTAGATTAGATTAGGACCCTTAGATTTAGGAAGTCTCTAGAATATAGCCCAAGACTGAACCAAGAACAAACCTGGTGCACCCAGACCAGCAGGGCCGACACCCTGTGTCGACACCCCTGTCGACACCCCTGTCGACATGGCTGTCGACACGGGGCTAGGCGGGAATTTTCCCCCCTTTCCTCTTTTGGCTCCAAACTTGTTTTTCAAATCTGCTTTTTAAATTTAAATTTCCTAAAACTTCTTTGGGCCATAACCGGGCCATACGGACTCCGATTCTCGAAAACTCGGACTCTATTTCGCGTATTTTTCCGAGACGAACGTAATGACGCAGCCCGTTTCCCCTGGTTCTTCCATCTGGGATTAATTATACTTTAATTTCTAACCATTAGTGTTAATTGAAATTCGGGGTGTTACATTCTCCCCTACTTAAAGGATTTCGCCCTCGAAATCTCTAAGTTAAGAAGAACGTATCCTACCAACCAAACAACCATCTACTAAACCATCAACCACAAGCAACCATTATCCTTAGAAACTTCTAATGATGTATGAACATATGCAGAAAGTGTGTGTATATGTCCGTATACTAATGCAGAATCAGGCGGTCTACTGATTCAGTCGACCTCCTTAATGCAAACCATGATAGTGCCATGCATCCAATATGTATGCGAAACCCTATTGACACATACAAATTTCTACATGCGTGCACAACCATACACAAAAATGCATCATCCATATGATAACACAACCATGATACATCCATCAATTCTATCTACCACATCCATTTATGCAATATGCAACATGAAGTGTCTGAGCCGATCTAGTGCCTAATGTGTGTGTATATGCGTCCACGAGCAACCACTAGCAATCAATTGCATCCACATGCATCCATCAACCATAACATGTTTCAAACACATGTTTCAACCATAGGCTTACCCTATCTAAAGGTCAAATAGTACTAACGAGAGGACATACTAAAGATAAGATAAGTACTAGACAAGCGATAAAGGAGAAGTTAAAAGACATACTCTCAAAAAGAAATGGATACAAAGAACGCATCTTTGCTTCCGTCTCCCAAGTAGCATTGCTTTCGTCATCTCCCCATTGCACTTTAACTAGCTGAACTTCTCTGTTCCTCAACTTCCTAGTCTCTGACCCAAGGATGCGAGTAGGAGCTCGTCGAATCGTCGCATCACGCTCTACCTCTACATCTCTAAGCAAGCTCGGCTCTACCACCTCTGCGGTCTCATGTAAGCACTTCCTCAGATGTGATGGAATACATCATGAACACCACTAAGTCTGTCGGGCAACTCCACCCTATATGCCATCCGTCCAATCCTTTCCTTAATAGGAAACGGCCCAACAAATCTCGGTGCTAACTTCCCACCGGACCCAAAGCGAACAACATTTCTCAATGGAGATACTTTGACAAAAACCATATCCCCAACCTCAAACTCAAGATCCGTCCTCCTCCGATCCGCATAAGATTTCTGTCTATCTTGCGCTGCCTTCATCCTTCTACGAATTAAATCAATCTTCTCTGAAGTCTCTCTAACCATATCTGGCCCAAGCAAGATCTTATCCGTAGATTCCCACCAACATGTAGGAGATCGACAAGGCCTTCCATAAAGAGCTTCGAAAGGTGCCATGCCAATACTGGACTGAAAGCTGTTATTATATGCGAACTCCACCAAAGGAAGATGTTCTTCCCATGTACCTCCAAAATCCAAGATACAAAGCCTCAAGAGATCTTCTAAGATACGGTTCACCCTCTCGGTCTGGCCGTCCGTCTGAGGATGATATGCGGTGCTCAAACACAACTGAGTCCCTACCGCCTCTTGCAAACTTCTCCAAAACTCACTAGTGAAGATAGGATCTCGATCACTCACAATGCTGGATGGTACGCCATGCAATCTAACAATCTCTCTCACATAGACTGAAGCAAGCCATGGAGCGGTCCTCTTACTCTTCACGGGTATAAAATGGGCACTCTTGGTAAGTCTGTCTACCACAACCCAAATTCCCGTATTACCCTTCCTCGATCTCGGTAGCCCATCGACGAAATCCATCGAGACACTATCCCACTTCCATTGCGGAACCTCCAATGGGTGCAACAACCCACCGGGTTTCTTTTGCTCTGCTTTAACTTGTTGGCATACTAAGCATCTAGCCACGTACTCGGCCACCTCTTTCTTCATACTGGCCCAGAAGAAAACTCTCTTCATATCTTGGTACATTTTGTCTCCACCGGGATGAATAGTCATTCTTGAACGATGTGCATCATCCAAAATAGCCTTCTTCAAACCCTCATCTTGCGGTATACAAAGTCTACCGTCTCTATGCAACCATCCTTTATCATTTATGGTGTATCTACCCAAATGGCTGGACGACTCCCCCCTCATAAGCTTCTCTACCAACTCAACCAACTGTGGGTCGTCTCGCTGAGCCTCGCCAATCCGTCTCAAAAGAGTAGGTCTAACCTCCAAGGATGCCAACAAACCAGGTACAAAATCAACAGAAGGTCTGAAGTCAAACAAAGAAAGAAACTCCAAGCTTCGTCGTTCCACGAACAATGGACTCAAAGATAGCCTTTTTCTACTCAAGGCGTCCGCCACCACATTACCCTTGCCAGGAGTATATGCTATCTCGAAATCATAGGATGCTAAGAACTCCATCCACCTTTGCTGTCTTAAGTTTAAATCCTTCTGAGAGAATAAGTACTTCAATGATTTATGGTCGGTGAACAACTCGAATCTCTCACCAAGAAGATAATGGCGCCAAGACTTAAGTGCGAAAACAATCGCGGCCAACTCTAGATCATGGGTAGGGTAATTCTTCTCATGCACTCTCAATTGTCTCCCTCCATAGGCTATTACCCTTCCCTCCTGCATCAAGACTGCGCCTAATCCTGTCCCACAAGCATCGGTATAAACAACAAACGGCTTACTCCCATCTGGGAGCACTAAAACTGGAGCGGTGGTCAAAGCTCTCTTTAACCGTCGGAAAGCATCATCACAATCTACGTCCCATAAGAAAACCAGATTCTTCTTCGTCAAGCGGGTTAATGGGGCTGATATCTTCGCGAAGTCTTTGATGAACTTCCTGTAATATCCTGCCAACCCCAAGAAACTTCTTACTTCGGTAGCATTTCTAGGAACTTTCCAGTCCTGGATAGATACTATCTTTGCGGGATCCACAGCTATCCCTTCCTTAGAGACCACATGCCCTAAGAATCGCACTTCTCTTCTCCAAAAATGACATTTAGAGAATTTAGCTTTAAGACTATGTGCTCGAAGAGTCTCCAACACTTCCTTGAGATGTAAGGCATGCTCTTCTTCACTCTTGGAAAAGACCAAGATGTCATCCACAAAAACTACTACAAACTTATTCAGATACTCTCTGAACACCCTACTCATGAGATCAACAAAGTATGCAGGGGCGTTTGTCAACCCAAATGGCATCACTAGCCACTCATAAAAACCATCCGGAGTCCGGAAAGCAGTCTTCTCTATACTGTCCTCCGCCACTCTTAACTGATGAAACCCTGTAGCTAAATCCATCTGTGAAAACACTGAGGCGCCGACCAACTGATCAAAGAGATCATCTATTCTTGGTAATGGGTGTCTATTCTTCTTCGTGAGCTTATTAAGTTCTCTATAATCCACACAAAGTCTGAGGGACCCATCCGCCTTCGTGGCAAACACTACTGGAGCTCCCCACTCCGATATACTTCGCCTTATGAAACCCTTCTTAAGCAACTCCCCTACTTGCTTATGAAGTTCTCTTCTCTCACGAGGAGCCATGTGGCGCACTGGCAAAGACACTGGTTTGGAATTATCCACCAAATAAATTCGGAAATCTATCTCCCGCTTCGGAGGTAAATTCTTCACTTCTTCAAACACATCCGGATATTCCCGGACTACTCTGACAGAACGCAAACTCTCGACCGAAGCATCGAGCGATTCAAGATAACTTAGCAAAACAGATTCCATGGGATTACAAGAGATCTCGAGAGTATTACCCAAGCGGGTCATAAGCCTGACAACTCTCCTTTCACAATCAAGAACGGCACCATTACTGGATAACCAGTCCATGCCCAAAATCAACCCATAGCCCGTGAAGCCCAATACAAAAGCATCACAACTAAACTCAACGCTAAGTATAGAAATCTTCAAACCCAAACATATCATAGACAGATATATAGAGCCCCCAATTGGGTTTGAAACAACCAAGGGATCATCAACTAGACTGGTGTCTAAGTGCAGTGACTCAACTAACGATGATGAGATAAAAGAATGCGATGCGCCAAAGTCAAACAAAGTACGAACTGGATGATCAAACAGAAAAACCAGACTTTCAACGGAAATAGTTCTACCTCTCTGTTGAATCGGTGGAACTGAGAGAACCTGAACTTGCCCCCCTGACTGAGGTGGTGCTATAAGAGCTTGCACCTGACCTCCTGAGGTAGACCCCGTCTTCTGCCCCTTCTTTGGGCAGTTTTTCACAAGATGCCCTGCTTCACCACAATGAAAGCAACCGGTCTTCTTCTTTTTGCGACAATCCTTACTGAGGTGACCTGGTGTCCCACAATTGAAGCACTTCTTCTTCGTCTTCTTCTTGTCACCATTTCCTTTTCCACCCTTGCCTTGTTGTTGTTGTTGTTGCGGTTTCTTCTGATCCCCCTTTTTCTCTGGTGCCTTAGAATTCTTATCATCCTCATGCATAAGTGCCATGTAGACAAGTTTCTCAAAGGTGGCCCCCATAGGAATGTGAGTCATAGCTATTCCTTGCAATGGTTCGTTCAAGCCTCTAACGAACCTCAAAGCCTTCTTCTCCGGTGTATTCACCAACTCTATGCCAAACCTTGCTAATTGATTGAATTTGTTGACATATTCTTTCACCGTGAGATTCCCTTGCTTCAAATTCAAGAACTTCTCCATAAACAGATTCTCTTCCGCCCTTGAGAGGAACTTAGCCCCAAACCTTTGCTTAAAATCTGCCCAAGAGTCAACAGGGCGTTCTCCATTAGTGACCTCCCACCAGAATGAGGCCTCTCCCTTCATTAACCAAGCCGCCAACTTGACTTTCTTTCCCTCTTCCACTTCAAAGATATCTAGCAACTCTTCCACTTCCTTAAGCCAATCTCTAGCCTCCACGAAAGTCTCTGAACCTAGGAAAGGTTTTCCTCCTATAGCCTTGAACTCCTTGCAAACTTTAGCAAAATTATCCACTCTAGGCTGAGGAGGAGGAGCGGTTGTCTCTGGTGTAGTAGCATTGGCTGGACCCGCAGCCGCGGCCCTAGCCTCTTGCAACCTCCTATACCATAGTGGTATAACTAAACCCTCCGGGATGTTAAGATCTTCAGCCATGCTGAAACGAAAGAGGAAAGATTCAAAAGGAGATTCCGAAAGATAAAGATATGGCTATTGGGGATCATGCTTCTCTTTTTCAAAAACTTTTTCTCTTAAAAGACATGCTTTTGAAAATACTTTCTTCGAAAATACTCTTAGAAAATAGTTTTTCTAAAAAAAAAAATTTATCTGTTCTGGTAACCTTAAGCTCTGATACCACGTGTAACACCCCACTCCCGCTATGATCACTCACAATGGGAATGCCATAACATCGGTGGAGTATTTTAGTGAATATAGAACAGAAAAATTACAAGAAGACAGATATAAATAGTACTTGAAATTTTAAATCATCATCTCATGACAGCGGAAGTAAAACATGTCTGGTTACATTATAAAACCACAGTAAAAGTTAAGTACAATATCCATCAAAATAAAGAAGTACATAATCCCACTCTCATACAATAGCCAAAACAACGGAAAGATAACTGGATAACTGGAGCTTTACATCTACCCAAGCTCCTAAAGACTGGAACAGCAATCTGATCAAGCTCCACTACTGCTAGGATCCACCACAGGACCTGAGGGTTGGGAAAAAGATAAAAACAACGGGGTCAGACATAAGTCTGAGCGAGTCCTATAACTTTAACAATACAATCGTTAAAGTAACCAGAGAAGACATGAACTGATATACGGTAACATATGGGGATGAATGGTTACACTAAGCAGTCAACTAAACTAAGATAAAAGATAAAACGCATCTACCCTTCCTAAGGTAAATTACTAAACTGCACCACACCAGTCGTTCCTAACTTAAAGGTTGATCCCACCCATGGACTTATAAAGTTAACCTAATAGTACTTGCGTACCCCTAGGTGTCCAAGTAGGCGCCACGGGGCCCTACAATCCACTAGGTGTACGCACTACTCCCCATTCGATCGGCTCCCTAACGTAGATACCCGTGCTGGTCCCACCATGGGGTGTACCATTTCCCAACGTGGCAACCCGACATAATTAACGGTGCACGACTTATATCTACACGATGCAACAACGACTTACCTACCAGCCCGGGCCCACTCACGCATATGAAGCCCGTTGGACTTGCGTTGCCACCGCTAACCCGTTTGCCTCTTACAGTCAAGCCCAGTATGCGTGTCCCGTCCTCGACATGGGTCGAGCCCACAAAGATACGTATGGGTTAGTGGTTGAAATGGGCCTCTACAAGCTACCCACCTAAGCTTGTCCCTTTTTCTAGTATACCCTACTTAACCCTTTAATCATGTTTAATCACATGTTTCCATTTTGGTTAAGTATTCTAATCGTATTTTCTATTGCCACCCAAGGCAACCACTAGATTTTCTCATGCCACCCAAGGCACCCACTTAACCCCTCATGTCCCTCTACATGCTAATGTGGTTAAGTGTTTCTTAATTAATTAATTAAGAACGTAACCTTTGTAAAGACCTCTCACATTAGACTGTCTTTTATGACCGCTGGTTAAGCCGGTTGGGTCCGGGCAGCCTTATGTCATAACCGAGTCTAACCTCGTGTCTTTACATTAATCACGTATTTAGTTTGTGCCTAAGACCTCTCACATTGGGCTAACATTTGTAGCAACTGGTTAAGCCGGTTGGGTCCGGGCAGTTTTACGCTACAACTGAGTCCAACCTCGTGTCTTAGTCAATTAATTACACCTAATTAATTACCCTTATAATTTTATATTACTTATCCCTAATTAATCAAGTTTTCTTAACATGGGTAGACCTAACTTAATAGGTAAATTCCCATGGGGTAGACCTAACTCAATAGGTAAATTCCCAACACATAGTATGGGTACACCTAACTAAATAGGCAAATTCCCATACTATGTTCACTTATTTTATGTTATGCATAATTATATTAATTTCACACAATCTTATTAACCTATGCATTTAATTACCCCATCGTTCCCACGTAATTTCGTTCTCATGATATAACACATATAAAAGGTGTCAACTTGCATATGAATGAACATGTTTCAAAGGTGCCATCTTGCATATTAACAAACATGTAACTTGCATATTAACAAACATATAACTTGCATATTAACAAACATGTAACTTGCATATTTACTTACATGTAACTTGCATATTAACAAACATGTAACTTGCATATTAACCAACATGTAACTTGCATATTTACTTACATGTAACTTGCATATTAACAAACATGTAACTTGCATATTAACAAACATGTAACTTGCATATTAACAAACATGTAACTTGCATATTAACCAACATGTAACTTGCATATTTACTTACATGTAACTTGCATAGCATATCACCATGAACTTGCATAACATGCATATGATTACATAGCCCACAACTTGCATATTTAGCATCATGTAAACATAACATACGTCATATTAAACTTGCATAAACTTGCATACTCAACATTCATAAACATACATACTCAACATGCATAAACATAAGATTAATGCTAACATCATATCATATGATTCAAGACTCATTAACCCACATACAAAACCATAAATCCCATCACATCTCATCTAATTAGTTTACCAAAAGATCATCAAAGTGATAGAAACTCACAACTAGCAATTTTGCACACCAAATGAAGAAGATTAAGATGCTAAGAAGGGATTAGAGGTTGATTAGAGAGTGATTAGCATGCAACCCTCTTCATTGATTTGTGGAGGCCATGATCAAGTTGTATTTTGCCATAGTTTAATTACAAGGTTTAATTATGAATGAATTAGGGTAGGGTTGGGGTCTTATTTATAGGATTAGAAAGTGTTTTAGGCCCTTAGATTAACCCTAGATTAGATTAGGACCCTTAGATTTAGGAAGTCTCTAGAATATAGCCCAAGACTGAACCAAGAACAAACCTGGTGCACCCAGACCAGCAGGGCCGACACCCTGTGTCGACACCCCTGTCGACAGGGCTGTCGACACCCCTGTCGACACCCCTGTCGACATGGCTGTCGACACGGGGCTAGGCGGGAATTTTTCCCCCCTTTCCTCTTTTGGCTCCAAACTTGTTTTTCAAATCTGCTTTTTAAATTTAAATTTCCTAAAACTTCTTTGGGCCATAACCGGGCCATACGGACTCCGATTCTCGAAAACTCGGACTCTATTTCGCGTATTTTTCCGAGACGAACGTAATGACGCAGCCCGTTTCCCCTGGTTCTTCCATCTGGGGTTAATTATACTTTAATTTCTAACCATTAGTGTTAATTGAAATTCGGGGTGTTACATGCGTTATTTGCCATATTACAAGAATATATCAAATAACTGTGTTACGGTTATATGATGACCTTGCTCTGATACCAAATGAAAAGTCGGGTGTGTACACGACTTGTGCAGGATCTATAATATGGCTATGCGGAATGTATGTGATAACTTAAGCTATTCAATAGTTACACAGGTAAAAATCCACAAACAAGAAATATATCACTAATAGCTATAAATGCAGTAAAGTAAAGTAACGACACCAGGATTTTTATACTGGTTCGGACCTCCCGTCCTACGTCCAGTCCCGAAGCTCCTCTTCGGCTTTTCACTAAACAACACCCTCGCTTCACCGGAGGAACAGGTTCACAACTACTTGATTTACGGGCTACAAGTTTACCCACTTGATTTCACGGGCCATAAGCTTACCCACTTGATTTCACGGGCTACAAGCTTACCCACAAGACGATTACAAGAGTTTGACTTCTGATTGTGTTCTTCTTTCAACACTGATTTGTCAACGATTGAGTACACCCTTCCTATAATCTTATCCTCAAATATATATATTGATGTTTGCAAAGATTTGGAAGTGGATTATCGAGTTGAATCACAAGTATGTTAAATATGCTTGGAGATTCAAATGATAATTGAATGCTTTTGAGTGCTTTTAGAATGCTAAGAATAATACAATATAGACAAGAGAATGGAGAGAAGTTTCGGTGATTTGAATGAATGAAAATCGATGTATTTATAATAATCGAGAAGATGTATTTTTTGGTGAAAAGTTGCTCTTAAAAGAAGTGACTATTCTTGAGAAGAAATGGATGTAACTCTTCAAGAAAGGAGATGACTTTTCACAAAATTTCAAAAAGCTGTTGACCTATAAAAATTTATAGGTCGACATGTTTTTAGCCGTTGTAATTTAAAAACCTGTTGACCTATAAAAAATTATAGGTCGACCTCTTTTTGACCGTTATATTTTGAAAACCTGTTGACCTATAAAAAAGTGTAGGTCGACATGTTTTTGATGATATGCATAAAAAAGGTCTTATAAGTAATTTTTGAAAGCCAAAAAGAAGTATGATTATTTAAGGATAGATTTTAACATTTATGACTCTAAATAATCAACTTCTAACCTATGAAGGCATCTCGTCTTCTTTTTGTCGATGTAGAAGCTTCTTCTTGTCATAAATCAAAATAATCCATGAAGCTTTGACTTAACAGAGTATGGGTCGATCCAGGACGTAATTACATCATGCTTTTGCACGCACGTATCGAAGTGAATGATTTATATCATTCGAACCTTATTAATGATGCAGCAAGGTTTTATTAGTTATTTTTGAACCTGAGGCTGATGTGGCACTTTCTGATTGGTCCAATGACAGCGAGTATGGGTCGATCCAGGACGTAATTACATCATGCTTTTGCACGCACGTATCGAAGTGAATGATTTATATCATTCGAACCTTATTAATGATGCAGCAAGGTTTTATTAGTTATTTTTGAACTTGAGGATGATGTGGCACTTTCTGATTGGTCCAGTGACATGGCTGGTCACGACTTAATCCTAAATTTTGACGGCTTTGAATGCCCATTATACCTTATAAATAAACCAATAGAGTTTCTCTCATTTATTCACATCCATTCTTTCTCTTTGTCTTCTTGTTCTTCCCTAGGTCTATCCTCAAAATTAGGAAGGACCAAATAATTAATTTTCACAGGGATAAAGAAGTTCTATCATTTTTATTTTTATTCTTATAAATAATTCTAGAGGCGGAGGTTTTGCTGGAATAAGTATGGCCACAGGGGAAGCTCTCTTCATCATATTTGTGAGTTTGTATGTGATTTCTAAATTAGTAATTTATGCAGCGAAATTTAGACAATTAAATATATTTAATTTGCAAGTTTAAAGTTTACAGTTATTTACAGTATTTATGTGTTTAGTTTTTCTGTAAATTTACTTTAATTTATTAACTATCTATGCGTATTTATTTCCAATTATTTATTGTTTATAAGTCATTCTCCTTCTCCTATCCCCTTCTCTATTGTGGTTTTATTTATAGTTCGGGCTTTGCCCTATTTTATTTGTTTTGTTTATTTTGAGTCTAGGCCTTGTGAGTAACTTAGACCATTTCACTTTTTTTTAGTGTTGAGCCTAAACCTAAAGAGAGCTTAGGCCTTTATAGTTATTTCACGTTAAAATTGGAACAATATTGAAATCTAATATAAAGGGATTGTTAGGCATGTTAGAACTGATTAAATATTATAACCAGTATTGTACTATAAATTGAGGATAAAACTTAATATGTAATAGGAGAACATGCAAACACATAAACTGGAGTAGGATTAACTTAGTTCGACGCTAAGTAACATGGGTTTGGGTTACATAAAAAGATGAACATTAATTATGAAGGTTTAATACAACCTAGGAATATAACATGATATTACATTGGGCTTATTAATAATATTTAAATTGTGTTAAGTTAAATTAAAGATAAAATTAATAAATTAAGATAGTGGAGTGCGTTCCGGCAACATTGAGCTGATTGGGGAAATTAAGTGGCTCGTAGTTTAGGTCCGTTCTGGCAGTGTGGTGCTGATTTAGGAAAACAAGAGGCCTAATAAGATAATAAAATTGTAGTGGGAGTCTATTCTAGTAGCGTGGGGATTATTGGGGAAAATAAGCGGCTCATAGGTTAGGTCTGTTCCAGCAGCATGAGGATGATTGGGGAAAATAAGAGTCCTAATAAGATAATAAAATTGTAGTGGGAGTCCGTTCCGACAACGTGGTGATGACTAGGGAAAATAAGTGGCTTGTAGTTTTAGTTTGTTCCGTTAACATGCGACTGATTGGGTAAAATAAGCGACTTAATAGAAAAATAAACAGGGACTAAGTGTAAGGCTGAATTGTGCAATTGCATAGTTAGTTGGGGACTTGTATCAGGTGATATCCCTATTATCATCTATGGAGGTCTCACACTAGGTAGAGGCAAGGGCACACTTTACTATACTAGATAGTAAGAGGTCCAAACGAGGTGGGTATAGGCATGTTCCGGTCGGACGATGAGCATCGTGTCGATTAGGGAAAATAAGCCGTTGTAATGCCTATGATTAACGACTATGTCCTTTCAATTGATTAGCTTGGGATTGATAACCCCGAGTTCCGTAGTTGGCATAGGTTATCATATTATGGTTATAGGAGCTTATCGACGGGTAGAAATTAGATAAAGCCTAATTATTATATCTTGATAAGTTGGTGTAGCAATCTTGGATATGAATGAGAAGACAATCTTTATTCATGCTTAACTTTGTTTACTTTTTTATACCTTTATGTCTTATGTCCTTAGACTTGTTCATCTGTCTAATGCTTTCTTAACTCATGCTCATGCTAAAAATTACTAGAACTCACTAGACATATGACTGACCTAGTTTGTTTTCTCCTTCTCTCTTCTTTCTCCCTAAGGTTCACAAAGTGGAGGGTCTTAGTAGTGATTCTTGTTTTTTTTACAATTCACCTATGATTTGGACACATTTCATATTCATGTATTGGATCATTTCTCATTTTCTGATTGTTGTGTTGACATTGGCAGTTATGGTTTTACTTATATAATCTGATATTATGGTTTTCCATGAGACAGTATATTCAGTTTTATATTGATGAATCTTTAGTACTTTGGGAAATGTAATAAATACTGTGATTTGACTTGCTTTATTAAATGTTGTTTTAAAATTTTCCCGCTATGTTTTATATTTCTATCTTGTGAATTTTAGTCTCTATGTTGTTACTTTATACCTAAACGCTTCTAAACCTTAGTGCATCCTTATATGGGTGATGCTAACGGGTGTGGGGTGTTTCATTTGGTACCAGAGCATAAGGTTACAAGATCAGAGAAAAGTTTTTGAAAAGTATTTTCAAAAGTAAAGTTTTCCAAGTAAAATTTGTTTTTGAAAAATATCCCCTCAACTCAACTATAATATTCCCTTGATTCCTTTTTGAATCCTTGTCTTTTTTTTTTGAATGTGGGATCCCAACTTTCTATAGGGTGTTCCCATCCTGGTATGGTTGCATAGATATGTTGAAGCTACGTCTTCTATCGAAGGTCAAGGAAATGCCCAACGTCCAGCAATAACTGCGGTAGTTCCACTGAATGTAGAGGCTATTTTTTTCTAAGCTCTGTAAGCATTTTTATGCTATGAGTGGCAAGCCAATTCTTGGATCATAGAGTTTTGTTGATGCTGGTAATTGTCTTAGAGAGACCGATCATGTATTTGGATTATTATAGCTTGATGATAGGAGGAGGGTTTAGTTAACCGCCTGGAAATTGGAAGGAGAGGCCGTGAGGAAATGGGATGAGTTCAAGGATAAGTTCGAGAAAAAATATTTATCACAATATGTAGAAGGTTTGATTTCTCTTTTCTATTTCCCTATTAGGACCTTATTCGATTCTGGTGCTTCTCATTCTTTCATATCCAATTCTATTGTTGATAGTCTGCACTTGGATACTTCTATAGTTTCTAGTCCAGTAGTTTTTTCAAACCCCTAAGAGGTTAGGCTCACCTATCTATGATGTGCAGGGGTTTGAGGAATTCTATTCTTGGCGTCGTGTTTGATTGTGACGCGTATATACTGGGTTTCATGGGTTACATGCGTATTCTATGGATGGTGTGGCTAGTCATTATGGCTCTATCCTTGACTGCGATAGGAGGGTTGTGAGTCGTTTGAAGTGTCATGGTATAACTCTCGAGATTTCTTGCGATCCGCGAGGGTTAGTCATGCTTAGTTTCTTGGATTCCCTAAATGCTTCTGTATACAATCTTTGTTTAGTGCCCGTAGTTAGAGACTTTCCAGGCTTATTCGAAGAGGTGGGAGGGCGACCTCCTAGGCGTGAGACAGATTTTTGGATATAGTAGATGGAAAATGCTAAGCCTGTTGTATTGCCAGTGGGCCACATGGATCCGAGGAAGAAAAAGGATATTAGTAAGCAGGTGGGTGAGTTGTTCGAGAAATGGTTTATTAGGTGGAGTATTTCTTAGTTAGAGGCACCAATCGTATTCGCGACAAAGGCAGACAACTCTCTTCGGTTATGTGTGGATTATATAGAATTGAACAAGCTTATAAAGAAAAATGGCACTCACTCCCTCGGATAGATGACTTGTTTGATCATTTGGTAGACGCTTCCATTTTCTCACAATTGGATTTAGCTACAAGGTTTCATCAATTTAGGGTGGCGAATGATAGCATAGATAAGCTGCTTTTAGGACTCGTGATGGATTCTTTGAGTTGCTGGTTATTCCTTTTGGGCTAACCAATGCACTAACATATTTTGTTGATTTGATGAGCCGGTATTTAGAGAGTTCCTAAATAAGTTCATGGCAGTGTTTGTTGATCATATCTTGGTGTTCTCTAGGAGCAAGGATGAACACGCCTTACACTTGAGAGAGGTCCTCCGTATTGTCTGTGCGCATCCGCTGAAGACGAAGTACTCTAAGTGACACTTTTTACAGTGGGAGGTGAGGTTTTTGGGGCATGTTGTCTCTAGAGATGGTATAATAATGAATCCCGCTAAGGTTGTCGCAGTACAAGATTGGAAAGCCCCTAAGAATGCAATAGAAGCGAGGAGATTTCTTGTTTTCGAAGGATACTATCGGTAGTTCATTTAGGATTTTCATGGTTCTCAGCTCTACTTACCTTTATTACATAGAAAAACCTAGTATTTTCTTGGGGTGCGGACTACAAGGGTTCTTTATTGAGGTTGAAGAAGGCTCTCACATCAGCTCTAGTATTGACTATCCGAATGGTACGAAGTTGTTCACTATATATATGAATGCTTGCAGCACTGGTTCAGGTGCAGTGCTAATGCAGGAGGGTAGGTTTGTCTGCTACGGGAGTAGACAGGTGAGAGGGAGAATTACCCTACCATAATTTGGAGCTAGCGACGATGGTGTTTGCTCTTAAGTCTTAGAGACATTATATATTAGGCGAGAGGTTTGAGCTATTCACCAACCATAAGTCTCTCAAGTACTTGTTTTCGCAAAAGGATCTTGATTTGCGACATCAGTGCTGGATGGAGTTTCTTGCATCCTATGATTATGGGATAATGCACGCCCGAGGGAAGGGGGAATGTAGTGGCATACGAGCTGAGTTGGTAGAGGCTGATTTTGAGTTCATTGTTCGTAGAGTGATAAAGTTTCGAGTTTATCTCGTCATTCAATTTTAGACCATCTACGGATTATGCACCAGGATAATTGGCATCACTAGAGGTGCGACCTACTCTCTTAGAGCGCATTGGATCCAATCAAGGCGAGGATCAATAATTAGAGGTTATCATAGACCAACTTAGTAAAGGAAAGACCTCTAATCACCTTGCTAAGTATTTTTTGTATGAGAGAGGGTGGCTACTCCGTGATGGCAGATTATGTGTTCCTCTAGCTGATGATTTTTTGAGATTGCTTTTAAAGGAGGCTCATCACTCTTGGATGACCATCCATCTAGGAGGTGATAATATGTATAGAGGTACGAGGAGGGTCTTTCATTGGACATGGATGCAGAAGGACATGGAAGAGCACGTAGCTAGATGTATGACTTGTCAGAGAGTGAATTCTAAGCAAAGGAAGCCTACTGGATTTCTTCAGCGTCTGGAAGTTCCATAGTGGAAGTGGGAGAGCGTCTCGATGGACTTCATAGATAAGTTTCCCAGATCAAGGAAAGGCAACACCAATATTTGGGTTGAAGTCAATAGGTTAATGAAGAGCTCTCATTTCATCCCGTTTAAGAGTAAGCAGACGACAACTTGGTTGTCTTCAACATAGCTCAGAGAGATTATCTGACTTCATGGAGCTCCCTCTAATATTGTTAGTGATAGAGACCTCATATTTACCAGTGATTTTTGGAGGATTCTGCAGGAGGCATTTGGGACACAACTACGACTTAGCAC
The DNA here is from genome assembly GCA_030737875.1 of Allium sativum. NCBI lineage: Eukaryota > Viridiplantae > Streptophyta > Magnoliopsida > Asparagales > Amaryllidaceae > Allium > Allium sativum. The sequence continues at coordinate 953,864,396 of CM060913.1, forward strand.
TGCCTATCATCCTCAAACAGATAGACAGACAGACATTAACATGATTCATGAGGATTTGTTACGACTGTGTATCTTGGACTTCAGAGAGACTTGGGAGGATCATCTTTCGTTGGTAGAGTTTGCGTATAATAATAGCTACCAAATGAGCATAGGTATGGCTCCCTTCGAGGAATTATATGGGCAGCTTTGCAGGTCACCTACTTGTTGGTGGGAGTCCACGAATAGATTTCTTCTTGGGTCTGAGATGGTTAGGGAGAAATCAGATAAGATAGATTTAACTCGGATGCAGATGAAGGTAGCTTAGGACAAACAGAAGTCGTATGATAATCAGTGGAGGACAGACTTAGAGTTTGAGGTAGGGGACATGATTTTCATCAAGATGTCACCCTTGAGGAGTATTGTTTGGTTCAGCTTAGTGGGCAAGTTGGCACCGAAGTTTGTAAGGTCATTCCCTATAGTAGAGAGGATAGGTCAGATGACCTATAGGGTTAGACTACCAGAGAGATTGGCAGGATTTCATGATGTATTCCATGTTTTGTAGTTGCAAAAGTGCTTACACGATTACGCGGTAGTGGTGGAGCCGAATACCCTAGAGGACGTCGAGGTTCGGAGGGAGGCATCGGTCAGGCGAGTTCCTGTAGGGATACTAGGATCTGAGGGGAAGAAGTTGCAGAATAAAGAGATCAAATTTGTTAAGATTCAGTGGGGGAGGATAGCGACGACATGGCATAGAAGTCAGAGAATAAGATTTGCACTTCTTTTCTGTTTCTCTTTGATGCTCTTAATCCTTTCCTAAGCTTTGAATTTGAATCTATTTTCCCTATTGTTTGAATTATAAGTTTTAGGTAGAAGCCTATGGAAGGTAAGAAATGGTCATGTTAATAGAAAATGTTATGGTTGAATGGACTTACATGGATGCAAGTGTACGCTAGCAGATCCAGTCGATGCATATACACACATTATGCACTAGTTAACGATCAATAAACTAGGAATCTTACATAATTGCATATGGATGTGTGCATTTTTAATTTATTTTAAACATGGTTGAAAAATGGTTGAATCAACACTTGGATGTTGCATTTTGATGAATGGTTATTGCATGCATATAGAATTATATGTATTATTAGGATTCCTTTGCATACATATTGGATGCATGACATGGACATGAAATTTCATTAAGGAGGTTAACTAAATTAATAGATAACCTTATTTTCACATTAGATTAGGGACATATACACTACATGTAACAACCCGCATTCTACGCATCGAAGGATCGTAGAATATTTATTTCTTTCTCATACGAAGTCGTATGGTCATGTAACTTTGGGAAACAACCTATAGAGTCATTTCCCATTTTCACGATTTTTGTCGATTTTTAAATGACCGTTTTACCCCCAGTTGGTACTGTTTCGGCCATAAATTTTGATTGGAAAGGAGTTTTGACCTGAAACCACTTCCATTGCATTCGAATGATGGTTTCTCTTTCCGTAGAGTGGTTACATTAGCTAAACGGACTTACTGTTTGGGAGATATGGCTGAAACAAGGTTTAGAAGGTGAAAAACAACTTAATTGGGCTAAACCGGGTAGTTAACAGCTAGGCCCATAACCCATTTCGGGATTAGGGTTATGGGGAGGCCGATAGGGTTTGCGAAATTATTTTCATTTCTGTTTTGAGCCTCCACTTTCATTCTTGAAACCCTAGTAATGGCCTCCACCATCTAATTTCATCCCAAATCGTCTCTAATCACTTTCTAATCGAAGATTAAGCAAAACTACATCAAATCAAGGGAGGGTAGCACCAAATCAGAGAGAGCACTGCTGGAACACATAGGGATTGGATCCAAATCAGAGATTATTTCAGATCTAAAGTTTGTTTGTGGCTAAGGTGAGTGATTTGCATTGTTTTTCACTAATTAAGGCTAATTATGGTAATTAGCGAAGATTAGCGAAATTATGGCTCAGAAAAATCTAGACAAATTCCTAAAATTCTAGAACATCATTTTATGCCTCTGATATGAATTTGGGTTAATTTCGACTAATTTTGCAAATCCCGGAATTTGGGGGATTAAGGGGTGATTAGTGATAATTAGCGAATTTATGCTTGATTAAAATCTGGAAAAATATTCAGAAATTCTTAAATATTGTTTTAGATCTCTGTTAGAAAATTTGGCTAATTTGGATAAGTTTTACTAATTATATACCCAAACATGATTAAGAGGGATTAAGGGGAAAATATGGGCTTTTGTGTATGTTTGATCCATTTTACATGGTATGATCGTTGTTTTGGTGTTTGTGAATGATGATACATGCTGCTATGACTGTATGATATGCTTAGTGATTGATTAGAATAGTTGGAATGGTCGAAAACGTCGTCGAATGGCGTAAAACACTTGCTGGAAAAGTTTCAGGAAACAGTGCAGGTTTTCGGATCGGATCGGAGGAATGGGCTCGGATCGGATAAGTGAACTGGGCAAGGGATTCGATCAGATCGAAACTTGGCACTTGGGAAACCTGGCAAAAAGGAAGGCCATGCTAGTTGAACTGGGATCGGATCGGTTAAAGGAGGGGGATCGGATCGGAATAAATGAAGGACGACGGGAACTGATCGGAGCTGGAGCACGAACTGGATGGGAGATGGCAACTCGACCCAACCTGAAGTGGGACACCCGATCCGAACCAATGCGACGTTGTGAACCCGAATAGACCCAGTGATGACCCATAACCCGAGATGCAAAGGTAGTCCTAATGGGAAGTTAGAGCTCAGGATCCAGTTGGGAACCAATAAGTTCACTTCATGGTTGGGCTTTGCTGCGGGACGTGTGCAAAAGGGTTGTCGGTATTCATAATTTTGGTTCACTACTGAGAGATGGATGGTGGGCTTGTAGTGATAGTTACACGGGATTGGATTCCGTCATGGCCCAAAGTATTAAGTGACCAAAGTAGTGGATATCGTATGCTTTACGCACTGAGTGAGGGATGAGAGGATGATTGGTATGCTTAATTGTTTGACACCACTATGACATGCACACCCCCACCCCCGTATCTCTTACACAGTATGTTAGTGGCACCTTAGAGTATTGTACGGTATGTAGTGCTAACTCTTTGGTTGCAGGTCCAGGTTCAGGTATGGTTGGATTATGCCTGTTATTGTTATGTTTTGTTGCTTATCGCTCATACCAGGCTTTATATCTGACCTAGAGTTTTATGTCTCCTCTTATTACTCTGGGTGCTCACACGAGCAGACTAGAGACAGGTTAGCTGGTGATGCGCGAGTGGCTGATTCGAAGGCGAGCAGGAGGCTTCCACGTATGATATATAGATATTCTCCCTGTGTTGTTGGTGGTCGCTACTTGGGCATTAGTAGTGTACCTCCTTTATCTTGCTTTTATTTTTGGAGACAGTTAGAAAAGTTGTAATAATGTTGGCTTTGGATCATAAGTTGTATTTGGATTTTCGGCTGCAATGTTAGTTTATTTTCAGCTTATGCACTGTCTCACCTGTTTTATGTCAAGTATGTTGTTATTATATTTTATCCTATGCGCCGTGAGACATTCTACAGGTTCCTTGATTAGTTCATTTCCTTCTTCCCTTTTCTTCTGACGATCCGTCCCGTGCTAACTGGACATGTGACAACGCACTTTTGGAGTAAATGTCGGTTGGTGCGGGGCGGGCCGTCACATTTGGTATCAGAGCTCTAGGTTGCGTAGTCAACCTAGGGAAAGACACTAGGGAGAGATAGTATGTATATGAGAGCGCGTATTTGTGATTAATTTGGTTTTCAAAAGCTATATATACTATTAGTAGTATAAGAATGAAGTCGTACTGCACTAGCACCACTATGGGGTCGTTAATCGTTTCCCCTTTTACAGATTGACGATGAGCCGATATCCTAGAGGTGCTGGTAGGGGGACCAATAATGGGAATGCTCTTGATATGAGGGCGATGTTTACTGACCTCATGAGAGACATGCTTAGGGAGGTGCAAAGGGAAGTTCCCAATCCCGGAAATGGTGGTGGTCCAGTAGTGCAGGCGCCTAGGGTTGATTTCGCCAAGTTGTGCAAGGATTACGCTAACCTTGGTGGGAAGCCGTTCCACAGAACGGAGTCGGCCACAGATGTTCAGGACTGGTTGGATAGCTGTGATCGTATCTTCGACGACTTGGATATCGAGGATGCGATGAAGAGGAGGCTAGCGTCTCGTCAGCTGCAAGGGCGAGTGATGAATTGGTGGAATGCCATTAGAACAACTACTCCAGAAGATCAAGTTACTTGGAATCAGTTTAAGACTCACTTTTGTGATAAGTTTATTCCAGCTGCTCATAAATCAGAACTGTTCAAGAACTTCTTGGAGCTTAAGCAGAATGGTAGAGCAGTCTCGGAGTATATCACTGAATTCGACACTTTATCGAAATATGGATGGTCCCTTATCGATACAGTCGAAAAGAAGAACGAGAAGTTCATAACTGGCTTGGATGGGTACTTGGGGGAAAGACTTATAAACCATATCGATGAGATGTTCGAATCTATTGTAGGAAAGGCATTAAGGTCAGAGAGCCTTTTCCCTAAGTCAAAGACCGAAGTTGCTATTGCATCTACAGAGGAGCCAAAGTCGCAAGCAGGCGGTGAATGCAAGAAGAATTCTCAGAGCAAGAGGAAGCAGAACCCGACCAAGGATGGTCAGAATAAGAAAAATTAGAAAGATGGCGAATGCTTTAGTTGTGGCAAGAAGGGCCATTATGCCAGAGATTGTCGAGAAAAGCCTGGGGAAAGGAAGTGCTTTAACTGCGGCCAGGCGGGACATCACAAGGATGATTGCCCACAACCTCCTAGGGAGAAGCAGATTGTGAAAGCGTATGCTATCAACGCTATTCCTTCTTCGTCGAATGCTCCAAGTATGGCGCAGAAGGGAAAGGGTGTCGTTATAAAAAGTATGCTTTCTATTTAAGATGTTTCTGTTCGGGTATTGTTTGACAAACTCGAGATAGTCGATAGACCTCTAATTGTGACGAACCCGATAGGTGGTTCGACTGATCTTAGTATGATTTGTTGTAATGTGGTCTTATCGAGTCATGGATGTATGTTTCCTTGTGATTGCTTTGTTTTGGGCTTTACTGGGTTTAGCATTATTTTAGGGAGTCGATTTACTCTAAAAGAATAGGGTGGTATTAGGTACCTACCTAGTGATGGCGATAGTAACTGGAGTTGAGGAAGCTGAAAGGTTATCGTTGTAATAAGTTCTAGTTATCTCTGGGAGGCAAATGAGTACTCCAGAGCTAGATTGTTTTGCTAGTATCACCTCACGTGGATTGTCCGAACTCGGAGGAGATGTTCCTTGGGTGCTTGTCTGATATTGGTTTAGGCCTTTGGGGCTTGTGCTTGGGGAATGTCGATTTCGACTAGGATGGTTTGCGTGAGGGGTAAATAGTTGTTGTGATTTTTCATTGGATGATATCTTGGTTTGCTCGAGGAGTGATGGGCAGACGGAACATGATAAGACTGTTCAATGGTATAGCCTGCCCAGAGTTAGACTCGATAGGGTTATGAGATTGCTCGACTGGGATTCGAGAAAGATGCAAAGTAATGGATTGTTTAGGACCCTATGTTGATGTTCTCTATTGGATAGTAGAACTTTGAAGGAATAGGATGTGTTCGTTGATCATGGAGGATACAACGAAGATTAGGGCGATTCAAGTTGGACTTGAACTCGTAAAAGAAAATGGGTGTTCGTTGATCTTGGAGATGCAACGAATAGGGAGACGACTCACGTTGGACTAGAGTTTGTCACTAATGGATACTCAAGACTGGGTCTAAGTTATAGATTGACTCGTGTTGGACTCGAGAAGGCTGCAAGGAATTGGATTCGGCTTGAGTTGGACTCGAGAGGGCAGCAAGAAAATGGATAGACTTGGGTTGGACTCAAGTATTTTAGGCGGACAAAAAGCAGGGGTATCTGGGGACGCCCGTTACCTTGGATCCATTGGACGTGATCTAGTTATCCTTGGAGGATAAACGTACGTTGGACGTACGGTAGTCCGTAGGGAGGCGGGGCTTCCATTGGCCTGGGATTGGTTGGACCAGTCAAGTAGGCATCGGTGTATGTATGGAGGTTGGGCTTCCATTAGTTATTGATGTTGGTTGGACCAGACATACTAGAATCGACATATTGGGATTGGTTAGACCAGTCATGTAGGTGTCGATGTGTTTATGAATTTAGCAGGTGATAGGTAGGACTTGTTTGATGGATGTTATGGTTGCTATGTTGTTCCTATTTTTCTTCCCTTGAGTAGACTATCACCTGTAGGGTTCCAGCGATGGGGAACAAAGTGATTGTAATAGAACTATTAGCCAGTGCAGTAGAGTCGTCATGACTCGAGGGGCAAAGTGGACATAGTAAATGATTAGTAAGGCTGTGAGCCAGTGCAGTGGAGTTGTTATGACTTCATGGGGGCAGAGTGGACATAGAAAAGGACTAGTGGCTATGGATCAGTGCAGTGGAGTCTCCATGACTCCATGGGGGCAGAGTGATCATAGTAAAGGATTTGGGTGCGGTAATAGTTGCATTGAGTAGGAGACATGCCAGTTTAGGGGTTTTGTTTCTAGGATGGAAGCAACTAAAGTATATCACAGGATATGATTTCGAGCCCAAGAGTGAATTGGATTCAGAAACACTAGTAAGCTTGACGATTATATCGATTTTGATTGAGTGGATTGGTCCAGTTAGAAGGATGATCCTAATCTATTGGAAACCATCTCTAGGGTAGAGATGGGTATCGATGGAAAGAGAATGATCAAATAAGGATTTGATCGAGAAGGGTGGCTTCGAAAGAATAAGGGACTAGTTGTACCCAACGTAGATGGACTGAGAGGTGAAGTGCTTAGAGCATATCATCACCCGAAATTGACTATACATCCCAGTGGTAACAAGATGTTTTGAGACATAGAGCAGATCTACTACTGGGAAAGGATAAAGAAAGACGTTGGGAAGTTTATGTCCAAATGCATGAATTGCCAGTTAGTTAAAGCTGAGCAAAGGAAGCTTAGTGGTTTGTCACAACCGTTGAGAACAAGTCTCAAATGGATTATATTGGTAGTTTACCAAGGACTAGGTCAGGTCATGATGGTATTTGAGTGAATTGTATATTAGAGAATGAAGGCTACCCAAGATAGGCAGAAGACTTATCTCGATAAGAGATGAAGAGATTTGGAATTCTTCGTTAATAACTTGGTGTTCGTTAAGATCTCTCCATTGAGAATGTGATTCGGATTGGTTGGAGAGATAAGTTAGCACCAAGATTTGTTGGTCCATTCCCAGTCCTCGAGCAAGTTGGGAATTTGGCGTATGAAGTAGAGCTACCTGACAAGATGGCAGGAGTTCACAACGTATTTCATGTTTCCCAGTTAAGGAAGTTTGTGCAAGACCCTAATGTGGCTATTTCACCAGATCAGTTGGATGATAGCAAGGTTGAACCCGAGGCGGTTGAGAACCGCAAGCCTACGTGTATTGTTGGGAATGCTACGAAGCAGCTTCGAAGGAAGGCAGTGAAACTAGTCAAAGTCCAGTGGGGTGAGAATGAAAACGACTGTACTTGGGAAACAAAGGAGGATATAAGGAAGAAGTATCCAGAACTCTTTGCCTGGTAAGGTTTTGGTAGTGATAGTTTCTTCCCTTGTTAGTAAACCGCATGCTAGGATAGACTTGTTTGGCATGTTGATTGTTGTTTTATGGTTGATAGGAATGCAGGACCCTTTGTGTGTTTTGGTTAGGGAATTTCGAGGGCGAAATTTCTTAAGGGGGGAGAATGTAACAACCCGTATTCTACGCATCGAAGGATCGTAGAATATTTATTTCTTTCTCATACGAAGTCGTATGGTCATGTAACTTTGGGAAACAACCATTAGAGGCATTTCCCATGTTCATGATTTTTGTCGATTTTTAAATGACCGTTTTACCCCCAGTTGGTACTGTTTCGGCCATAACTTTTGATTGGAAAGGAGTTTTGACCTGAAACCACTTCCATTGGATTTGAATGATTGTTTCTCTTTCCGTAGAGCGGTAACATTAGCCAAACGGACTTACCGTTTGGGAGATATGGCTGAAACAAGGTTTAGAAGGTGAAAAATAGCTTAATTGGGCTAAACCGGGTAGTTAACAGCTAGGCCCATAACCCATTTCGGGATTAGGGTTATGGGGAGGCTGATAGGGTTTGGGAAATCATTTTCATTTCAGTTTTGAGCCGCCACTTTCATTCTTGAAACCCTAGTAATGGCCTCCATCTTCTAATTTCATCCCAAATCGTCTCTAATCACTTTCTAATCGAAGATTAAGCAAAACTACATCAAATCAAGAGAGGGTAGCACCAAATCAGAGAGAGAGAGAGCTGCTGGAACACACAGGGATTGGATCCAAATCAGAGATTATTTCAGATCTAAAGTTTGTTTGTGGCTAAGGTGAGTGATTTGCATTGTTTTTCACTAATTAAGGCTAATTATGGTAATTAGCAAAGATTAGCGAAATTATGGCTCAGAAAAATCTAGAAAAATTCATAAAATTCTAAAACATCATTTTATGCCTCTGATATGAATTTGGGTTAATTTCGACTAATTTTGCAAATCCCGGAATTTGGGGGATTAAGGGGTGATTAGTGATAATTAGCGAATTTATGCATGATTAAAATCTGGAAAAATATTCAGAAATTCTTAAATATTGTTTTAGACCTTTGTTAGAAAATTTGGCTAATTTGGATAAGTTTTGCTAATTATATACCCAAACATGATTAAGAGGGATTAAGGGGAAAATATGGGCTTTTGTGTATGTTTGATCCATTTTACATGGTATGATCGTTGTTTTGTTGTCTGTGAATGATGATACATGTTGCTATGACTGTATGGTATGCTTAGTGATTGATTAGAATAGTTGGAATGGTCGAAAACGTCTTCGAATGGCGAAAAACACTTGCTGGAAAAGTTTCAGGAAACAGTGCAGGTTTTCGCATCGGATCGGAGGAATGGGCTCAGATCGGATAAGTGAATTGGGCAAGGGATTCGATCGGATCAAAACTTGGCACTTGGGAAACCTGGCAAAAAGGAAGGCCATGCTAGTTGAACTGGGATCGGATCGGCTAAAGGAGGGGGATCGGATCGGGGTAAACGAAGGACGAGGGGAACTGATCGGAGCTGGAGCACGAACTGGATAGGAGATGGCAACTCGACCCGACCCGAAGTGGGACACCCGATCCGAACCAATGCGACGTTGTGAACCCGAACCGACCCAGTGATGACCCATAACCCGAGATGCAAAGGTAGTCCAAATGGGAAGTTAGAGCTCAGGATCCAGTTGGGAACCAATGAGTTCACTTCATGGTTGGGCTTTGCCGCGGGACGTGTGCAAAGGGGTTGTCGGTATTCATAACTTTGGTTCACCACTGAGAGATGGATGGTGGGCTTGTAGTGATAGTTACACGGGATTGGATTCCGTCATGGCCCAAAGTATTAAGTGACCAAAGTAGTGGATATCGTATGCTTTACGCACTGAGTGAGGGATGTGAGGATGATTGGTATGCTTGATTGTTTGACACCACTATGACATGCACACCCCCACCCCCGTATCTCTTACACAGTATGTTAGTGGCACCTTAGAGTATTGTACGGTATGTAGTGCTAACTTTTTGGTTGTAGGTCCAGGTTCAGGTATGATTGGATTATACCTGTTATTGTTATGTTTTGTTGCTTATCGCTCATACCAGGCTTTATATCTGACCCAGAGTTTTATGTCTCCTCTTATTACTCTGGGTGCTCACACGAGCAGACTAGAGACAGGTTAGCTGGTGATGCGCGAGTAGCTGATTCGGAGGCGAGCGGGAGGCTTCCACGTATGATATATAGATATTCTCCCTGTGTTGTTGGTGGTCGCTACTTGGGCATTAGTAGTGTACCTCCTTTATCTTGCTTTTGTTTTTGGAGACAGTTAGAAAAGTTGTAATAATGTTGGCTTTGGATCATAAGCTGTATTTGGATTTTCCGCTGCTATGTTAGTTTATTTTCGGTTTATGCACTGTCTCACCTATTTTATGTCAAGTATGTTGTTATTATATTTTATCCTATGCGCTGTGAGACATTCTATAGGTTCCTTGATTAGTTCATTTCCTTCTTCCCTTTTCTTCTGACGATCCGTCCCGTGCTAACTGGACATGTGTACAACGCACTTTTGGAGTAAATGTCGGTTGGTGCGGGGCGGGCCGTCACACTACACATTTTGCATACGTTTATGAAGAGCATTAGAAAATCTCAGGACAATCGATGCCTGTGGTTAATGGTTGAGTAGATGGATGTAGATAGTGGTTGGTATATCATTCTTCTAGCCTTCGAGATTTCAGCGATGAAATCCTTTAAGGAGAGGAGAATGTAATACCCTGAATTTTTATAAATAATAATTAAATAGAAAAGGGTAATGAATTAAATGTTAATCAGGATACTATTTAGAATTGGACAACGAGACGAGCACCATTGTGTCCGTTGTAATTCTCTAATGAAAATAAACAATTGGTTTGCTGAAAACGGAGTTAATATGAATAAGTTATGAATTAAAGAAGATAAGCTAAAAACCAGAAAATAAAAATACATATTGAGTAATCGGTCTCCAGGGACGACCCACTCCCACTTCGGTCGAAATTGTGTCGACCCGAGCAAACTTGGTTCGACCGATGGTCGACACAAGGCCATCATGGGTCGACCCAAGGAGTAATTACAACATGCCTTGCCATGCACGTATTGCAGTGAACGATTTATATCGTTCGAACGTTATTCTAGTGATGTGGCAAGGTTCTATTAGTTATTTTTGAACTCGAGGCTGACATGGCACTTTCTGATTGGTCGAGTGACGTGGCTGGCCCAGATTTAATCCTAAATTTTGACGGTTGAGGATGCCCAGTAAACCCTATAAATAAACCAGTAGAGCCTTTCTCATTTCATCACATCCATTCTTTCTCGCTGTCTGCTTCTTCTTCTTTCCTAGGCCTATGCTTAAAATTTGGAAGGGCCAAATAATTAAATTTTCATAGGGATAAATAAGTTCTATCATTTTTAAATTTATTTTTATAAATACTTGTGGAGGCAGAGGTTCTGCTGGAACAAGAAGGGCCATAGGGGAAGCTCTCTTCATCAGATCTGTGAGTTTTATGTGATTTCTAAATCAGTAATTTTTGTAGGAAAATTCTGACAGTTAAATAGTTTTAATTTGCAAGTTTAAAGTTTATAGTTATTCGCAGTATTCATGTATTTAGTTTTTATGTAAAGTTACTACATTTTATTTACTGTCTATGCCTATTTCTTTCCAATTAGTTACTGTTATAAGTAATTCTCCTTCTCTTCTCCCCTTCACTGTTGCGGTTTTATGTACATTTCAGACTAGACCCTATTTATTTATTTTTGAGTCTAGGCCTTAAGAGTAGCCTAGACCATTTTCCTTTTTATTTTAAGCGCTGAACCTAGATCTAAAGAGAGCCTAGGCCTTTATCGTTATTTCGCACTAAAATTGGAACAACGTTGAAATTGTTTGTAAAGGGATTGTTGGGAATGCTATAAATAATTAAATATTATAATCAGTAATGGACTGTAAATTGGGAATGAAACTTAATATGAAATGGGAGGACATGCAAACACATAAGCCGAAACAGGATTAACTTGGTTGAATGCTAAGTAACATGGGTTTGGGTTGTATATAAAGATAAACATTAATTATGAATGTTTAATACAACCTTGGAATATAACAATAGGTTATATTGGATTTATTAATAAACTTAAATTGTTTTAAGTTAAATTAAAGATAAAATTAAAAAGCTAAGATAATGGAATCCGTTCGGGCGGCGTAGTACTGATTAGGAAAAATAAGTGGCTCGTAGGTTAGGTCCGTTCTGGCAGTGTGAGGCTGATTGAGGAAAACAAGAGGCCTAATATGATAACAAAATTATATTGGGAGTCCATTCCGGCAGCGTAGGGCTGATTAGGGTTAAAAAGTGGCTCGTACGTTAGTTCTGTTCCAGTAGCTTGAGGCTGATAGGGGAAAATAAAAGGCCTACTAAGATAATAAAATTGTAGTGGGGGTCCGTTCCTGCAGCGTGGGAATGATTAGGGAAAATAATTGGCTCATACTTTATGTTCGTTCTGGCAGCATGAGGCTTATTGGGGAAAATAAGTGGCCTAATAGAAAAATAAATGGTGACCAAATCTAGGGGTGACTTGTGTCAATTGCATATTTGGTTGGGTAACTGTATCAAACATTATCTGTATTACCATCTATGGAGGTCTCACATTAGGTAGAGGTGAGGGCACACTTTACTACACTAGATAGTAAGAGGTCTAAACAGGGTGGGTACTAGCGCTTTTCGATGGGAAGATGAGCATGCATCGTGCTGATTGAGAAAAATAGGCCGCTGTAACACCTGTGATTAACGACGATGTCCTTTTAGTTGATGGGCTCGGGTTTGATAACCGCAAGTTCCATAGTTTGCATAGGTTATCACATTATGATTATAGGAGTCGATCGACATGTAGAAATTAGGTAAACCCTAATTATTCTATCTTGATAAGTTGGTGCAAAATCTTGGGTATGAATGGGAAGCCAATCTTTATTCGTACTTAATTTTGTTTATTGCTTGTATACCTTTATGTCTTATGTCCTTAGAACTATTCATTTTGTTAATGCTTCCTTAACTTATGCTCATGCTAGAAATTGCTTGAACTCACTAGACATATGTCTAACCTAGTTTATTTTCTCGTTATCTTTTCCTTCCCCCACCCCTAGGTTCATATGGTGAGGGGTATCAACAGTAATTCTTATTTTTCAGTTCAACTTGGATTCAGACTCATTTCAGATTCATGAATTGGTTCATTTCTCATTTTCTGGTTGTTGTGTCGACATTGAGGCGAATGGTTTTACTTATATACTATGATATTATGGTTTTCCACAAGATAGTTTATTTAATTTTATGTTGATGTCTATTTGGTACTTTGGAAATGTAATAGCCACTGTGATTTGGTTTCTTTCATTGAATATTTCTTTAAAATTTTCGCTGTATTTTATATTTCTATCTTGTGAATTTTAGTCTTTGTGTTGTTACTTCATACTTAAGCGCTTCATAAACCTAAGTGCGTCCTTATATGGGTGAGTTTTAAAGGTGTGGGGTTTTTCAAAAAGTTAAGTAAACTTTCACTAAATTTAAACCTTTAAACAAGTCAAACAAATTCCTTAACACTTAATTATTTAGTTATTAGTGCTAAATGTGTCATTTAATGTAATGTCCCGTATTTTTCTGGCCATTTTATCGAAATATTTTATTTATTTAAATATTGGTTTGAATTTAAATAATTGATTTTGACCATTTTAATTTAAATATTTAAATTAAATTAATAATATAATAATATTTTTATTTCGGGATATTGGGAAAAAATGTTGAATTTGAAATATAACATGAATGGGCGACTTAAAATGGTTTTAATGTGGTTTATATTTAATTATAATAACGATTTCGTTTATAAAACGACGATTGAGCGATATAATTATAATTTAATTTTAAAACGAGCTGCAGCGACGCGGTAGTTCGTAAATTGGCGTTTTGAACTTTAAACGGCTGTACAGGGCCCAATATAAGTCAGATTGTCTCGAAACAAGAAGCGCTAGAATCCGTTTGACGATATTTTTCTAATGAAAGAGAAAAATCCAGTTTTCATAGTGTAGATTTTGTTTTATGTCCAAATCAAATTTTGAAAAGGTTGTTGTGGAATTTCGTTATATATTATAACGTTATTTATATTAAATAAAAGGGTTTTTAAATTTTTATAATATCGATTTGGCTTCAAACTCAACCCGAGATATTTTATTATGGTAATATACGATATTTTGGTCATATATGGCCAACGTTAATATTTTATTAATATTATATTGAGGTATTTTAAAATTTGTTTATTTTATTTGAATTGGGCAGTTAAAAAAGGGCCTTTATTCAAATAACCTTCGTTTTCGACGAAATAAATTTCATTGGGACCGTAACGTCAAGTTATGGCTAGATTTCAAGTGGCGCGTCAATCGGGGTTAATTTGTGAGCGTGGAAAAATAAAATACAAATAAAAACGACCATTTAAACGTGAACGAGGGCCATTGGAGCAAACGGACTCGGAATTCGACGAAACAAGTTTCATTATGACTGTATCATCAGATTATACTACGCCGTCCATTTGCATCTCGAACGGGGTTCGTATGTGAGCGCAGGAGCGAATAAACGACGTTCGAAAACGCGATAGACACGAAATAAATATCGTTAGTTGCATTACCTGAAATTAAAAAAATATTTTTTCCAACTTCCCCCTCTATATAAACAAACCCCAGCCAGAACCCCAAGGCCCAAATCGTCCACATACAATTTTGCAGAAAAGTCCTCGAAACCAAAACAATTTATATCTTCGATTCTGTCAAGAATTTGAGGGGGGTTCCCACACGAAAGTTGTAGATCGGGTCGAGAGGAAGCCACTGACAAAAATCTAGGGTGATCGGGTGATTAAGGTGGTCGGAATTTCACAAAACCAGCGAAAACCACTTTCGTTCTTTTCAGAAACTGAGGAGTTAGGGTCGATTTGAGAGGCCGGGACCTTGGGGGTTTTGTAGAGGAGAGGCAAGGCTTCAATTTGGCGGTGGTCTCAGGTTCTCCGGTGGTCGGTGGAAGCCGTGGTGAGGAGTTGATCGAAGGGTATTGTTTCTGGTTCGGTTTTGAAAACTGAAATTGGTTTTGGGGTTTTTTCGGTGACTGGTTGGCGAAGTGGAGTCGCGGTCAGGGGGGATCAGTGCTGGAGGGCTAGGCGCATCTGACGGTGGAGGTCCGGCGCCGTATGGTGGCCTGTGGTGTTGGTCATGACTATGTTAAATGGTTTCGGTTTCAGTCGATTTCCGGTGTGTTGGAGCGGAGTAGGGTCACAGCGGTTCAGGCAAGGACAGAGGGAGGTGGCGCGGTTCCGATGGACGAGGTGGCGATGGTTCCGGTGCTATGGTTTGGCGCCGGTGAGGGGTAGTTGAAGTTGAAATCGATGAAGCTGAAGGCATGATTGGGTTCAGGATGTTTTAAGGAGGAAGACGCGTATTTGATTTAATCAATGATGACATGGCGCCAGTTAACGGTTAATTAAGGTAATTATTGATTTTAATTAATAATTAAATTTAATTAATAATCGTATTTTTATATAAAACTTTGAATGAGCATAACTTTTACATACGTTAACGAAATTCAGTGAAACTGGATCTGTTGGGATCGCAGGGACGAGGCCTAGACGATGGCACTGATCTGATGCAGTTGAAATTTCAGCTATTTTTGAATGCTCGACTAAAATAAAAAGGAACAAACGCGACCACCGTCAACCGAAATGAACTGGTGAGTTAATTCTCGTACCTTCTGGAATCCTATGACGTGGTAAATTCATACCAAAATATAATTTACCTTTAAAAATATAAATTGGTTGATTGATTGCTATTGGCTGTTATTGTTTGATTGGTTGCTGTTATTTATATTTAATCGTTTTAAATTAGTAGATCATATGAAATTTATTTCATATATTATGTATAACGAGCTGTGATGCAGGGAAGAACAGGTTGGAGGAATCCGACCAGATTCCTCAAATATTTTATATGTTGTTGTTTTATATTATTTCTATTTGAACTGATTGAACCCCATATGGTGGCAAACCCTGTTTGAACATGATGGTTAAAGAGATATTCACCTGTGTTGTGTTTAAAATCAATCGACAAGTGTTGATTGGGTAATTGGCAGTGAATGGCCTAAAATGTGTTGTTTCAGACGTCGGTTTACCGTTAGGTGAATTGATGCAGTTTTAAAGTTATAAATTATTTTATAACTGAATTAAAGTTTTTCAATTATTTTATATAAATAATTAAATTAGAAATTTAGAAATATAATTTTAAATCGAGTTTATAAGAAAAATTATTTAAATGGTTTATACCAGTTTTAAAAGAAGAAAGCTTGAATGTACCCATGGGTTGGTAGAATAGATTAATTGTTTTTAAAACAATTAAATGGTGTTTTTAATTTAATTAAGTTATTTAATTAATTTAGAAGGGGGAAATGACAAATGATATTCAGTTAATAGTTAACTGATATGTACGATTGGTAAAATCGACCGTTGTTAATTGAAATTGATAAGGGAATTAATTTGGTTTAAATTCTTTGAATATTCATTGAGTTTAACGAAAGGTGTTAAATGGTAGTTAATCTTCGATTAACTAGAATCCATAGTAGTTATCGAGATTGTTTAGTGTTAAATTATTAGTTAATCTTCGATTAACTATAAACTAAGGAAATTATCGAATTGTTTAATGCTAATGGAGTTGATTTTTATTTAATAAGATTTTAAAAATGATATAATTCTATTTTTTAAATTAATTTCAAATTTAACCATTTTTATATGGTTAATATATAAGTTAATTATTATTTTATTTAATAATAATTAAAGCATTGATCTGTAATTGGAAATTCAATTAAGAAATGATTAAGTGGCGTTATGGTTTGATCAAAGGGGCGATAAGAGTTATAAAAAGAGTTATAATTCAAGTTTCAAACGAGATTGGTAAATTGAATTGTTAAGTATATTTAGGGGTTTAAATAAGGTTTTACTTAATTTCTAAATTTAGTAAAGTAAATTCAATCGAATGAAATTATTAGGGAAGATGGTTAATAGATTAGAATTTGGTAAGGGTAAGGGTTTTAAAATTTAATATAATAAGTTGTTTAATTTGGCTTAGGGGAGTATTATAAGTATTTAAGGAGAAATCTAAGCAAGGCTTAGGAAAAGGTTTTTAAACCAAAACGATATCTTTGAAAGGTTAAAGAATTTGTTTAACTAAAACACTATAATTGAAATAAAGGTTTCAAAAGCAAGGGGAAATACATATAGTGATTTTGGTTAAAAGTTGGTAAAGGGATTTGGAAATAAAATCCAAGTAAAAGAGTTCTTGTTGTAGGAAGATGGAAAACGGGTTTTTATCCAAGATAAACTCTATTATAGAAAGGCACAGATAGATGAAATCAAATTATTTGACAAGGGATTTTCAATAGAACTTAAAATGTATAAGCGAAATATTGTTTTAAGTTAAAAGTTGTGTTTATTGAATATTTACATAATTAAAGGAATTAAGTAAAGAGATTTATTGAACGAGGATTTCAAATATAACAAACGGTTTATAAACCCAGATTTGAAATCGAGATAGTAAACAAGTTTTATAAGGGTTTAAGTTACAAACTGGTATTCATTCTGAGATAAGTACGTTGTCGATCAAGGTCTGAGAGGTAAATAGAATACCCCAACTTGAACGGCTTCATTATTTTCGAGGAATGGTATTGGTTTGAAACGAGTAAAAGGTATTGAACTTAGTGTGGTATTCCATACGAGATGTAATGAACATAAGTGTGAGATTTTGGATTATGAATATTACTACAATAGTGGTTTCAATATAAATATGAAAGTTTTGGTTTTAAATTATACAAATCGACATTTGCTTTAACCAAATTAGAATTGGTAACGTGTTAATACCATTAGGTATTATATATATGTATATATCGAGATACTCGAATATAAAGAAAAGGGAATTTTTTTAAAGAAATATATCAATATTTCCAAAAGGGATGGAAAGCTGGGTATATACATATATACATGTTTTAAAGTATTTAAAATAGTTTTGGTTTTAATTGGGAATAAATATAAAGTTAGTTGTATTAAAAGAATTCAAGGTTGATTACCATTATTTATAGGCCAAGTGATGCCAAGTATCGAATTAGCAAACTCAATTTATTCACACATTTGTTATTTGATAGTTAAATCACTGACTATCAAACTTGACCAATATGATTGTTGTTACGGAAAGACCGGGATCGAATTTATATTCGAAAACCACTCCTACCAGTAAATACGTGAATACATCGATTGAAGACGGAGCAAGTGAAGGCCGTGGATCTTCATAAGTGGAAGGATTACTTGACGAATATTCTTTGTGTTGCAACGCAGAGATATTCTGACGTGATTCGGTCATGGTTGAGATTTTACGGTTTACAAGGACTACTCGCTACTGATCCTTGGGGTGATTCCTATATAAGGATGCGGTAGAAGGGTACCTTCGGTTCATCCTGTTCTTGGATGACTTGTATGGACGAATGTCTGACAGAGTATTTCCTTAGAACCACGTACGTTGAATTTTACAAATATACCGAGTTGGTGGCGAAGAGGGGCACTTCTTTAATACCAGAGTATATTTGTGGACGTCAATTAGTGATTTGACGGATCTGACGATGTGGCATTCAAAGTGAATGATAACCAGATGTTTTAAAAGTTAAATCTAGCCTCAAGCCTCATCAACCGGGAAATGACAAAAATCGGGCAGGCAGCATGGCCATGTGGGTCGCTCCCATTAGGGTGTATAATCACCTATCTAGAGAAATTCCATTTGCTCTTTAATCTATATTCAATGCTATCCCTTTTTCGGGAGACGGTTGCTGATCCCAACCGTCGGTGATATACGTTCGATACACTCAAGCGAAATGAGTGATCGGTCATGTGTGGGTCGGGTTGCAAGACGTTCTTGTTGAACCCAGTGTATTCGCCTCTAAAGATACACTATCGGCAGGTGGTCCCATACCTTGTCAAGATTGGAATCCAATATCCAATAAGTGCCCGCGGTTTTTAATTGTATACTATATATGTGGAGCGTGAGATGCAAGCATTCCACTAGATTGTTATTTATTTGTATTTAGACACTATGATAATATCAGAATAAGTTATGATTTCAAAAGCGTTTTGGGATATAGTAAGGTAAAAACCGTCCATGTTTATGTGTGGGCTAGTCTTACTATTATCCTTTGATTTCATAAAGGATTTTCCAAAGTTAAACAAGTTGTGTGTGCTGTGAATTTATCACTGAAACTATTCCAGACTGACCCGGTGTATCTTGCTTTGCTTCAAATGTGCTCGGGTCAGACCGAGTATGTTCCAGGTTAGGTTTCGCTTGGAGTTCAGGAGCTAGAAGCAGGCAGCTTCACCACTAGTTATATAAAATTATTTTCCGCTGTGAATGATATTGTTGTACTCTGATGGTTGGTATGCATATATAGTTTCTTCTGTACAAAGAGATATGTTATATTATATTTTATTCATTCCGCTGTGAGATTCTGATGTGTTCTTCTTTCTTCTGTTCTAATACTTCTTTCTTTCTATTTCTCACCCTCTAACTTCTTTCTATTGACAATCTGGGGTTCGATATTTGGGTTTTTGGCAAGTAATACGGGTTGATGTATTGTTGTCGAAAATTCGAGCATCTAGTTTTTCCCCGGGTCGTTACATTTAAAATCTATATTAATACCGTACATTTCTCATTTACATTATTTATTCCTATCATGCAATAATCAATTAAATTTTCTTATATATATAATTAACTAAGTAATATTATATTTCCAAATCTAATACTTATATGTACATAGAAAACAGAAATTTCCATAATTCAAATTCTCAACGTATCATTTTATCCCTAACTTCAAAATTTAACCTTAGCTTTACAACCAAAATCTAAGTTTTAATAAAAATATATTAATTTACAATTTAAAATAATTTTCAGTTTCAGTTTTAACAATCCACACAATCATTCAGGTATGTAACATTTCAACCCTTAATGATTTTCTAAATCTACAGGAACTTGCAATGTGAGAACAATTTCATACAATACCACACACAAAATCAACATATGCCATAACAGTCACCAAACATTTTCCTGCCATATGTCGAGAGTGTGCGTGTCACATGTGCACAAATCAAATAACAAACAATTTAGAAATTTCACAAAGCAATTATGACATTACTTGTGTCAATTTACACATGTGAATTTACTTAATAAAATAATAATCAAATTCACCAATGACTATTACTTTTATTAAGTAAATTTACGCTGGTAAAATGACACATGAAATGTTAAAATTGTTTAGAAAATTTTCAAATGTTTTTGTTATGTGATTTGAGCAAATGTGACACGAACACTTACAATATATGATACAAAAACTATTTTACTAACTGCGATGAAATGTGCTGATTTTTTGTGTGATATCTGTGATGTCGTATGAATTTATTAACATTGAAATTCACCATAGATTTAGAAAAATCACTATGGGTCGAAATGATACATACCTGAGCGATTGTATAGATTGTTGAAACTAAAATTTATTTTAAATAGTAAATTAAATCTTTATAAAAAGTAAAAATTTGATTATAAAGTGAAGGCTTAATTTGAGGTCAAGAATAAAATGATATGTTTAGAAATTTGAAAGTATAAAAACCTACGTTTTATAATATACATAAATATTAGATTTAGAAGTACTATATTACTTAGTTAATTTGTATATAAGAAAATAAGTAATGGATGATAAAACAAAAAAAAAATTAATGAGTAATGCAATGTGTAAATATAAATTTTTATAAATCATACATTTGGCACTGAATAAATTAAGATTTAAGTGTTAAAAATTGAGTGATTGAATAGGTATAAATTTAATCTAAATTTAATTAAATTTTAATGCAAAAGTCTATTTTGAAATTTTATCATAATTTGATTTAGAGTGAAGACAAAGCCATGACATCTTGGATCACAAAATTCGATTTTGGCATAAACCAACAACTTGACATTTGTTAACTAAATTGAATTATTAAGTTAAAACCGAATCCAAGATATGGGTTAAGCTAGTTATTTGGGAATTGATGTAAATATTAAAGGTAATGGAATTTATTAAGTTGGAAATTTTTGTTTGAATATATGATACTCGGAAAACAATATAGGTGTTCTTAAGATATATATATATAACTCAATAATTGACCCATTAAGAATAAATGAACCGAACTACTCTAGTTATACCAATTTCAAGATGTATTGAGACTAGTAGCTTGAATTTGAATTAAAAAGCCTAATTGTAATGAATTATCAAGTTAGGTTGACTTGCTGTTAAGGATATGATGTCTCAAAATATAATAATGTGATTTATCAACGGGAACACTTGAGGATAAGTCTCGCATAATCTAAAAGAAAGGGGATTTGAATTATGAAATGAAGAATAAGTCAAATTTTGAAATACGGATACGATTCAGATTGGAGTATTTTGTTAAACTATGATACATTTCTATTATTTATACCAGATTATTTTACTCAAACTAATCATTTCATTACTATTGTTTCCATAATTATCTCATAAATGTTCTGTGTAAACTATTTTATCTATTAAAACTTTATAAATATTTCAATAAAACTGTTTTGTATTAAATTTGAAGTATAGGAATACAATTTTTTAATTTAACAAATCTCTAAACATATATTTTATTATTTTAAATAAAGCCTAGAACCAATCTAAGCTATTAAGTCTGAGGTGATAAAAATCTAGACCATAATTAATATGATATTTGTGATACAAAATCCCAAAACCGAGATTTGAATTTATAAGGAATTATGTGATAATAGGAAAAAATCTAGAACTGGATCCAATACTGATTTGTTTGAGTAAATGAGTGTGAATATGATTCTTGAAGTTCAACCTCAACATGGTAAGTTAAACTTCGTTAAAGATATGATTGTGTTCGCGGTCACTTTAAAAACCGGTCGACTTTTCCAAAATATAATTGTGATATGAATTCATTGAGTCAATTTTTGGAATTAGAACATAAATGGAGTAGCATATTTAATTAATTTAAATGAAGTAAAGACATGAAATTTCCATAGATCCAAATTTAATGAATATAAGATATCCTTTTGTTATTGCGCACTTTTGTGAACTTTCACTCAAGTTAATTTACTTATATGAGAATGTAAAGTGACATAAACACTCAAATAGATAATGCGTAGAAAATAAAATAAAGAAAAGTAAATTAAAACAAGGAAAATGCAAGAACATATAGGTTTATAGTGGTTCAGCGTTAATGAGCCTACATCCACTTTATAATTCTCTTATATTTCTTGAGAATAATCGAGTACAATGGAGGAAATAATGGAAATTTCAAGTATAAGGCAATTACAATAAGTTAAAAGACAAAATAATGGCCAAAAGTCCTTTTCTGAATCTTTAAAGGAATTTTATATGTGATGGCAAAGGTCGGTTCGCCATCTCCACGTGTCCACCGATCCGACATAATAGGTAAGCAATGAAGGCGGCCTTCAACTCGTGTGGTTGCTTGGCCCAACTCGGCATCTCCACGTGTCACCTGATCATATATAATTGGAGAGTGTCAGAATGCATCTTCAGCTTGCAGAATATATTGACTTGATTCAGTGAAGATAGATGGCGTTCGATCCGAACTTTTAGGAAGTGGTGGAAGCGTTTTCTTCGGAATTAGAGTGGTTCTTCTGGAAAAATATCTTATGGACTTACTGGGCTCGGTTTGACAATGTCGAACTGAAAGTACTCCAGCCCGGGGTCTTCTTCCCAACAGCTTAGTCAAGCTGAAAGTACTCTGATATGAGGTCTCTACCGAACTTAAAGGGGTACTGCTTTGAGCTTGTGTGGTATGGCCAATTTGAGTTATGGTCGAACCAAAAGTATTACCGCTTGTTGAAGGTTCAGAGAATAGCGAAGCTCATTCTGATATGTCAGAAGGCCTGACGGCCTTGCCAAAGGCAGGTCAACACTTTGCAACCAAAAGCTTGTTGCGTCATAGGTGGAATGTTCTTTAAATACGTTAGGCTTCACTTCCTAAAGACATCAATCATTTCATACGAGTCAATTGTATAACAAAATCGTTCAAGTCGGGAAGTAAGTGGGATTTCTTCTCATTCTCTTTCTTTGGTTCAGATCGATATTCGAACGGGAATTTCTCGAATCGATCATTGATCCAGATCGGATTGACAATTTTGATTCAGTGTCAGTCACTTCAGATTGGGTCAAATTGTTGTCTCTTCGAAGAGAAAACGAATATCCATTTCCATCTCTATAAATATGGGGTCCACATAGCTTTTTACTTTTTATTGTTCTTCGTTTCCAACTAAGAAGACCAAGAAACCGCAAAACCTTAATCAAATTCAACGTCTTTGAATTCAAATCACTTCAGATGGGTTTCAATTTGTTTATTCCACATTCGTATTTGCAACTTCATACGAATTAAGCCACAGATTCATGTTTCTTGTTTGATTTTATGTCGGGACTTTTGAATTTGTCACCATCGACGTTGATGTTGGATGCATGATGCAAAGTTGGAGGAGTTGGCCTGTAGAGGAAGAATATGGTGTCTCTGGGGTGAAGCAAGGGAACCACAAAGACCGTGGAGAAGGAGACTTTGATGCGAAGGAGCCAAGAGACACCAGGAGTAAGCCGGCGGAATTAGGAGACTTGGGTCAAATAATAGTTATTCGATCTAAAGGGTGATCGGGTCAGGGAGGCCAAGGAAGGATGAGCCAAAAGAAGCTGAAGAAAAGTATGATTATCCGGGTCAATATGCTACTGGCCAATCTGAGAACACCGAACCGAGAGGGCCGACCCAGACTCTACCGATCTGATCCTCAAGTGTACATATAATATAATATGCTATTATAGTCATATTTATTAGTAAATATGGTGATGAATACAGTGTTAGGGCTTTACATTTCTATAAGAATTATAGGCTATACAGTACCCTAAATTCGATGTAAACTGATGTTATCAGAGGGCATTCCATTCTGTACAACACCAAATTAAAGTCATAATGGGAGCGATCATGATAATATATCAAGGCACACGAGGCTATACCCATGGTGGGATAGTATCGAATTGCAAAATCGGGTTAGTGGTAATGCATAGACATCGCTACTGCTCACCTAGAACAACACTTCCATAAATCAATGGAAGCGCATCAAATCAAATTAAACTGAGGGACTAAGATAAAAGATAAAGAAGTATGCCCGGTCGGAGAGTGATCCCACTTAGCCCAATTATAGCTTCTATTTTAGTCATTTTTATTATGGTACGAATGTCTAGGCCATCCATCATCATTCTCTTACTTCGTTGCATTAGCGTTGTCCAAACAATCTAGCTTCGTTTTGGGTCATCTACCATGACACAATTGCTAAAATTATTTCAGTATTGACAGAGAGTATGCCAATATCTGACCCGGATCTCTTCAACAACCAAACGATTATTTCACATGGTGGTCATTTAAGTTTAATTGAACCAATTTTCAATTTCATAAATCAATTTACTCCAGTTGCTTGTTTTCATTAGCATTTACTTCAATTAATAAAATATTAGGTTTAATTTCAACTTCTAAAAACCCAGTTTTTGAAACGGTTCAATTTCAAAATTCGTATTTCGATTCTCAATTTCTATATGTCAAATATACTTATTCAAAAAAATCTTTATATTCAAATACTTTAGACTTAATTGCTCGGATCAGAATACTTTTATTTTAATATAGAATAGTTAAAAATATAAAAGTTAAAATTCCATATAAAATTGTTTGATTATAAAATATAATAGTTACATTTGATTTTAAAAAGTATAATTTAGATAATATTGAAATATGTAATAGTCAAATTAAATATCTAAATTAGTTTGATCAAAATAGTAGAATAATATATTGTACTTATGAAAATGATTTGTAAATGAGATATCGATTTAAATAATATAGTTTAATATAAATATAATATAATAATCCAATCCAAACAAAATAACTGTATTTCGAAAATTCATCTTAACATTAATTTAATTTAGAATTTAAATAAAATGAAACTTAAAACTCCTAATGCTATAAATTTCTAATTTAAACATGGTATTTAAATTTGTTTACAACATAAAATTCAATTGTAAACTATTTACTTCAACTTAATTCCAAACCTAAACTCTAAATACATTTCTTTTTATTACATTGGTTTGAAAACAACATTCAAAGTTCATTGTTAGGTTTTATCTCTTAAATAAAATTCTTCAAATTTTCAAAGTTTATCATTAAATCAATCAAACAGTAAAAGATTTAGTCAAATTTATATAATAACTTTAAACAGCATATTTAATCTTAAAACTAAATTAAAACCTTTCAAGAAATAAGTTAAGATTCAATTTGCAACTCCAAGTTTAAATATTTCAGACATTAATTTAAATTTGAAATATTTAAATTAAATTTCAATGTTAGTTTATTAAATCAATAAATTCTTATAAAATTTCAGGAAATGATTAATTTGACCAATGATGTCCATATATAATTTTTTATCCTATGATCTAGAGATTCGTGTGTGACTATTATTTCAACTCATAATGATTAAATAATCAAGTATGTATTGTTAGTGCCAAAATTCAACACAGGAAAAGGCTATCAGTGAAAGGGTATCGAACATCCACCAGGATAGAAGAACAATCTGAAAGCATGGACCCAGGACAAGGACAAGCTCGAATGTTGTAAAGAAGCAATTGTGACAACAGGCAACCGATACCATCCCGGAAGGAGAAAAACTTGGAATCGACAAGAAAAAGGGAAGCCGATTGGGTAGAACCAAAGCGGAGGACAACTAACGTGTAACATCCCGGATTTTTAGTGATATAATAATTAATTTAAATTATTTAAATAGTGATTTAGAGATTTAAATGACTTGAATTAAATAAATTTGGAATATTTAATTAATATTTATAATGGGATAATAAGTTTAAATTCTGAAACAATCAGAATTTGTAGAATTCGCAATATTGTGTGAATTCGATTATTTATAAGATTTAATTCAGTTTAGAATTGAATTATAATAATGAATTTACTTATAAACGATGTTTGAACGTATTAATTATATTATAATTATAATCGAGCTCGAAACGGCGCAGCAGTTCGTAATATTATGTTTTGAACTTTAAATGGATATACAGGATCCGTTATAAGTTGGAATTCGTTGAAACAAGAAACGATCGAATCTGTTGAACAATATTTTTCTAATGGAAGTGAAGAATCGAGATTTCGTATTGTAGATTGTGAGTTATACCCAAATCAAATTTTCAAATTGTCGCTATGAAATCGTTTATAAGCCATAACGGTTTATTAAATTTAATAAATCATTGGTTCCGAATTTGGATAATATTTTTATGAAATATGGTTATTTTAAAATATAAAAATTTTCTGTAATTTTTAATTGGAAAAATATACAACTTTATATTTGGAATATTTAACACCCTATGTCAGTTTTTTTGTAATTCCACAAAATAAGTTGACTTGTCTGTTTTTATCATGGTTTTGGAATCGTGACACGTTACTCGACACGATGGTATTTTTATTTTTGTCCATAACGGATCATATGCGAACGAAATTTTATATAGCATGGTACGCTAATATCTATTTAAACCAAACATGTGATTTGTTTCATGTGTTGTAACGATCATATAATATCACTTGTTACATAAGACATGAAGGGATCATCAACATTTATTTGTTGTCATCAAATCACAACGTGCATGGTATGGTGAGCAAATCTTTTAAATATTAATAGAAATATAAACAACACAACGTATATTTATACACCACACTGAGCTAAAATAAATGTGTAACAAAAGCACTCCTATTATAAGCTTTCCAAAATGAAAGGAATCATGCTGCTAAATAAGGAACTAAATAACGACTGAGCGCACTCACTCATTCAAAAACAAAAGACAGCTGAAACACACTTAGACAACTTCAAATTCATGTTGGGTTTATATTCTAATAAATGAATGTTTAACTCAATTATCATCGGTGCAGATATAATTTGGTTAAGGGATTTATTGTGTTGCATCTCGATTGTCTTCGATTAGAAATTCATGTTTGAAAAAAATTGAACAAGAAAAAGAGCTAAATGACTCGAGACTTACAGCGCTTCCCTATTCATTTTGCAAGAGGCATGGTAACGAATATCAGTTAAAGGTGCATTGATAGGTAAATAACTGATAATAAATATATAAACGATAATGATATGTGACTACATGCATGATGGAATTAATTGAACTTGGTATCAATTTGGAAGATGTATGGTAATGCATAAAGATATGTTCATAAACATTGGACTATAGCATGACAAAAGAAGGTGCTCTATAAGAGAAACAAATCGTTATCGTCTGGAGGATTGATGCAAGACAATCTACTTAATAACCATTCTAAAATATATGAATTACTTATCGTTATCACTAGTACACCCTATTTTCTTTCATTTGATGGAAATTACTGGTGCTATGACCCTATCGCATGCGGGCATACATTTTTACTTACTGACTAAGTTAAAGATAGAATAGCAAACTGCTAACCTACCTTACCCTGTAGCGTACTTTATTCCTTCCCCACTAAGGATTTAAACCATAAAAATATACACTGAACACGTCATAAACAGTTTCCTCCATCTCTGCAAAATCAAACTCATGAACCAAAGTAATGGCAGCATGAAATAATCGAAACAAAATTTAAAACTCTCTGAAAATCTCAAAGTTCATATATATGAAATGCGATGGCTTAAATCTTCAAATCATGTATTGTTTTGCTGGGTACGAACAAAAATGGGTTCACTGTTCTGTGAATAGCGCAAGTTAAGGTGAATCATTCAAGGAGTTGGAAGCTTTGTTTCAAGTTATAAATATTGCAGTTGGATTGGTGAGATCATTTTACATTTGCGTGTAATGGTTTTGGGGATTTAGTGGAAATAAGGTGCGCGGTTCCTGTAGCAGATGGGCCGTAGAAACGAATTGGGAAGTGGCTCCTGGTTCAAGAATTTTGTGGCTGTAGGATGGAGAGTGTGGAGAGGAGCATGTTAGTGGTGTTCGTTTTGGATCTAATGTATATGGAGGGAGATAAGGGGGTAGAATATTGCGTTAACGAGGAGGGAGCTTCAGCATAAGCAACGAAGAAGAAGTATTATGTGGGTATAACAGCAGATTAAGTTTAATTAAAACATGATTAAGGAAATAACTTATTAATATTTAAATAATTAATGATGTTATATTAGTGTAAAACTTATAAAATGTATAACTTTTCCATACGGTACCAGAGTTCAGCGAAACAAGATCCGTTGGTATCGTATGGACGAGAGCTAAACCTCCCACATTAAGCCTACAACTTGTGGATGCTGGATATGCCGGGCGGGTCCGGGGCAGACTTCTTCCACAAGTTGGACTTAACCTCGTGTCTTAGCACGTCACGTGTTTATGCACTTAGACCCCTCACATTAGATTCACCACTTGTGGTTGCTGGATATGTCGGGCGGTTCCGGGCAGACTTCCACCATAAGTGTAAACTAACCTCGTGTCTAAGTGCGGCTACAATTTCTAATTACTGTAATTCTAGGCATTTCCATTATTAATCAATTATACCTATGTTATTATAGGTTTTCATGCCCCTTTCTCAAGTTGTGTTCATAATGAACCATATGCCCTAAATTAAGGTCTTTAATCACAATTTGATTTATGCCCCAAATTCATATTCATATATTTCATTCAAGTTGTGCCCAAATTTCTGATTACAAGTTATGCCCCAATTTTAATGTTTTCCCCTCGTTCCCAATCTAACACGTTCGCATATTTTAGTGGCATGCCTAGGCTCGAAAGTAGCCTGGTTATCAAAATAGAAGGGAAAAGATGAAGGGAAGAGGACAGAAATGATCATACTAACAAGACGGGCATATATGGCAGAAATAGGCATAAACTTATAGTGGCATAATAACAAGATAGACATATAGGAACATATCTGATGAACATGTGATGATGGAACTGATTCTAATATAATAGGGACATCATAAATAGGCAAGATGAGATCTAAGCAATGAATTAGATATCCAACTAATAACAGATTTGATTTAGCTACAAACATAATAGGAATAGGCATAAGGTGATCTAAACAGTGAATTAGATAACCAACTAACAACAAATCTGATTTAGCCACAAACATAATAGGAACATGCATGATGTGATCTAAACAATGAATTAGATTTACGAGCAGATCTGACATGATAAATAGGTATAGGCTCAGATCTAGTTCATAGTCTTGTCAGAATAACTTAGATACACAGGTTATAGAAGATCTGATATGATTCAAATAGTCACAGGCTTAGATCCAAGTTATAGTCATGTCAAGATTACCGTTAAATTATTTAGATCTAAAATTAATGTAGACTCACTGTGATTGGATCTAGAAAAATAGAAGAAAGATTGCAGATATTGAATCACAGATCTCTAAACTTGAATGACTTGATTGCTGAAGAAGAAAAAGGTTTGATTTAATTTAGGTAGAGGCACCATCTAGTTCTCCATTATTTTTAGTGTCGAAAAACAAGAGAAATGGGGTCAAATATATAGCCGTCCAAAACCCTAAAATTTTCCCAGATCTGTCGTAGGGGGGGTCGACCCATGTGTCCACACCCCCCTTATGCGGTTGACCCAGGGGTCGACTCCCCGTTGATGGGGTGGACGCCCCTGGGCGGGAATTTTCCTGCTCCCCCATTTTTCTGGATTTTGAACTATTTTGAAATTTCTGGATATATTTTATTCATATATATTTAGGGGTGGCAATTAGACCTGACCCGATGGACCCGGACCAGATCCGGCGGGTCTCAGTTCTAGGCGGGTCGGGTTTTATCGGGTTTAAACTATACATTTATAAAATCTGGACCTGACCCGAGCTTCGGTTCGGGTTCGGTTGAATAATAACATATATTTCAATGCTTTTTGGTCGGGTTTTTGGGGTCGGGTCTATGCGGGGTGGGGTTTGATCGGGTCTTGATGGTATTTTTCATCACCTAGACCTGACTCGAGACCCATCGGGTTCGATTCAGGACTTTCTGGGTCGGTTCGGTTTGGGTTTCGATTCTCGGTTCTAATTGCCAACCCTATATATATTCTCCTTAAGTGTATACAAACTTCAAACCTTAATAACTTCTTCATACGGTGTCCGTTTTACGCAAACCAGGTGTCTTTTTTGACCAAAATTCCAAGATGGGTGCAATGTCACAATCCATTTCACTTAATTCTGAATATTAAATTAATTATTCTTTAAATTATCATCATTTAGTGTTGTTAAAATACAAGGTGTTATAAAACTGATCGGAGATTAGTTAAGTTGAATGGTTTCCTGAGTATCGATCTGATATTAGTTTCAGCCTTCGGGGTTGATGTTCTCTTAATAGTTTATAGTTAGAGACTGATGAATGGGGAAGGATAACTAGGCGTGAATAAGAAATGGAAATGTTTTCCCAATGTTAATAACGTATATTCCCTAAATTTAGAAAATAAGAATTTATGAATATATGGAAACAAGAAATGGGTAAATGAATAAATTAATGATAAATTAATTTAATGGGAAAAATATTGATTGATGATTGATCGATAAAATATCCATTTGGAAATAAGATCATTGTGTGTATGGATATTTTCCTTTGATAGTTAAATAACCGACTATCAAAGTTTTGACCATTTTTCCGTAGTCAATATGGAGAGACCGGGATTAGATTTATTATCTGAAAACCATTCCGTATGGGCATTAGCATTGCGAATCAAATATGATGAAGATAATTGTAGATATAGTTTATGCAAGGGCTGTTCTGGAAAATCCTAGGTAGAAATTGCCTAAGATAGGTTTACAGAATAATGCCTTTGGTTTGTTCAGTCTCAGGACAAACTGTATGGAAGAACATCTGATAGAGTATATTTAATAAATCACATAAGTTGATCTCTTCAAATGTATTTACTTGTGGTGGCAGAGGAGTTCATTTCTCTTAGCTGTATACCCATGGTATTTTTGGAAAAATCAATTTGTGATTTGGCGGGTATGGCGATGTGGCATTTAAAGTGAGTGAAGGTGTGATCTGTCAAAAAGATACGTTATGACCTCTAGCCTCACAATCGAGAAACGATATAAAAATCACGTAGGTCGCATGGCTAAGTGGGTAACTCCCAATTAGGGTGTATTGTCACCTGATCTAGAGAACTTCCATTTACTTCTTTAATCTATTTCGATGTTGTCCCTTTCGGGAAAGGGTTGTTGATCCCAATAGTTAGTGATAATACATTCGGTACACTCAAGCGAAATGAGTGACTGATCATGTTTAACCTACGTTGCAAGTTGTTCTTATTGAACCCGGTGTATTCATCTCTAGAGATACACTATTTGAAGGTGGTCTCATACCTTGCTAGTTGGAATCCATTACCTAATAAGTGCTCGTGGTTTCTGATTATATATGTGGAACGTGAGATGAAAGCGTTCCACTAGATTGCTATTTATTTGATTTAGACATTATTATAATATCAGAGGAGTTTTGATATAAAGAATATTTTGGTTTATCATAAGGTAAAAACCATCCATGTTTGTGTGTGGATCGGTCTTACGATTATCCTTTTTTTTAAAAGGATTTTAAAAGTTAAACTAAGTGGTTGGAGTTTACTCACACCGGTCCCATGACTGACCCAAAGTTTATTTTGTTTTGTTTTACCCTAAATCTTGGGTGCCCAAATTTGTATGGGTAGTTAAGTAGTCGGGATTTTACAGATATACTTGGAGGGCTTGGAGCAGGAGGCTCAAGATTATATAGCTATTGTTTATTTTCGCTGTGTTGTAAGTGTTGTACTCAGATAAGGGTATTGTATACAGATACTAGTTTTATTTCAAAGTTATATTATAAAATATATTTATTCGTTCCGCTGTGAGATTCATGTTTGCTCTGATTCTGTTGTTTTATGTTCCTGTTCTAAATTTCTATCTTATCTATTTCTCACCCTTTAACATCTTTCTATTGGCATTCCAGTATTTTTCATTCTTGAATAGTTGACATGGTGTTATATATCGATTATCGAGGTCGAAAATCTCTCGGGTTATTGCATAACATGAATTCAGTTCCAAAAGCCAATCACCTCAAACCAGAGGCAAATCGAAAAGAAAGAACAAAAGGCTATGATCCGAGGCCAATGACTTGACAGAAGCATCAAGTAGAGAAAATGGAGATGAAAGGGCTATTGGCATTAACATGCTTTATGCTGATACAAAGGAGATGAAAGAGCCAAAGGCACAAGAAGCCAAAATACAAAATTAACCTTCCGAAAGCCAGTTATTGGGACCTAAGATTGACGATCAACGAGCGAAAACTTCATAAATCAATAAGTAATACACCGAAAGCATCCTTCTGGAAGACCAAAACTCTTTCCATAAATTCACGGAGAGCAAACCAAAGCTTCTGAAAAGAAGAGCTACCCACAATAACTTGCTTAGCATAGATACCTAAAAGCGTGAGGGATCCCGAAACATGGGAGTTTGAAGCACGAACATTAATACTATGAAGACTGGAAGACAAGACCTAAGGCATATGACAGAAAGCCAAAATCCTTTCTTAATGCTATCTATACCTACGGGCTTGGTATTGATACGAAAGGTAGAAGCAACATCAAAGAAAGGCTCCATGGACCTAGACCAGCTTTCCGGGAGCCAAGACCGACACACCGAAGGATCATTATACTTATAAACAACACCAAAAGAATGACCGAGTGCCAAGGCAACCTGAACCAGAAGGTAAAAGGCGATCGACACATATATGCTGCATCCGAAAGAGTTTGCTGACCCAATGGCAAAAGGGGTCTCAATTTGTCTATAAATAAGACATTTGGGGACACATTTTTGGGACTAAATTCTCATTCCTCAATCTTGTATTCTTTTCTTATAGAGTAATCCCTAATTTCTAAATCAATTTGGGGATTTCTTATGTAAACACTTACGTACTTAAGTCAATAAGCAGTAAACAGTGAATCGACACATAGCTTAATTTCTATGAGCTATTTAGCCATATCCTTTACATATTACCATATGCTGCCTACATGACAAAGGTGTCCTATACAAGTCCTAACCCTTCCTCAAGATTATTGGAAAAAACCTTCTCATAAGCCATTTAGCTTTCTACTTTTTGTTGTGCTTAGGGAACCCTTATCCTAAGGTAACTACTGGTTGTTAATTCTCGCAAGCGTGATACTCACGCCTTGAGGGAAGAGTAACTAATCTTTGGGCTTAAGACCTTGATATCTCGGAAATGGTAAACTAAATCAAGCTTTTAGGAACTAAATAATCCCATTTTCCCATAGGTCCATTTCCTAAAACGTGTCATCGGTGTTGACAAAAAAATCATTAACATTTTGGCGCTATAAGGAGGGTCTGAACCTCCGACCTCGTGGTTAACAACCACACATCTAACTGTGTTGTTACATCCCAAATTGGACTAATCTTTGAAGAAGCGATAATTGGGAAAAGGGTCCCAACAAGAGTCTTCTGGATCTCAAATAGCCATGTCATGTATTACTGACCCGAGAGTGATGGAAGAACAAAGGATAAGAATGGAAGCCTGAAAATAGTCAAGTGAATAAAGTAAATAGAGCGATACGATCTTGATTACTGGAGCAACAACCCTTCCTTCTTAGGACAAATCCCAATCTGTACCCTAAGTGGTTCTACATTAAGGGAGTATGACCCATTCTCTCACAGAAGAGAAGCTATCCATGAACAAACCAAAGGAATGGTATTCGAACAAGGAATAATGAAGGATTTTAACTGTTTTTCTTCCAAATGGACTAAAGGATAGTACTTCAATCTCGACACACCCTGAAAAGGGGAAACAAGGGTATGGATGAAGCAATAAGGCCAAGTAACAAAAGGGCTAGGCTCCCACAGCAGGAAAAGAACTTTACATGAAGATTACCCAGTGGATACCACTTTACTACTTTAATGGAAAATATCTATTTCCTAACTAAACATGAGCTTAATTTCTGGCCATATAAAAAGAAAAAGCCTAAGTATGAAAGAAAGTTGGAAGGGCTTTACTGCCACTATCACATGGTAAATGGACATGATACTAACCATTGCAGAGTTCTTGAAGGGATGATCATCAAGTTCTTTAATCAATGGCAATTACAAGATTTTGTAAAAGAATCGAACTAATTCCAACCAACGTCCGTTGGAAAAGGATTATTTGCATTGCTAAGGGTATGGAAACGCTCTCAAACTTTGGAAAAACCCGAAAAGGTTCAAATTACGAATGGATAATAAAAACCTTGTCATCGCCAAGTTGGTCGGGGCAAGGCACCCCTCGGAGGGGGTGGTGTGTAAGCCTTTAACATCATCCAAATCAGAAAGGATTGGGTTAAAGCATTAAAAGCATAAGCCTTCGATCCACGCTAGGAATGGTCAGGACGGGGTGTATAATTAGCATGCTCAGTCTCTACTTGCAGATGAGCACGTCCTTCCTCTGCTTATGTTCTTCATTACTCACAGAAGGGAACAAAAACCCTTATCATCGCCTACAATGGCTGGGGTAAGGTACCTCTTGGAGGGGA
Source organism: Allium sativum (assembly GCA_030737875.1). Lineage (NCBI taxonomy): Eukaryota > Viridiplantae > Streptophyta > Magnoliopsida > Asparagales > Amaryllidaceae > Allium > Allium sativum. The sequence continues at coordinate 953,898,730 of CM060913.1, forward strand.
GTGGAGTGTAAGCCTCTATTATCGCCTACGATGGTCGAGGTAGAGCATCAAAAGGGTTAGACTTAAGTCCATGTCTACGATGACCCGGCTTAAGCATCTGAGCCCTTATTATCGCCTACAATGGTCAGGGTAAGGCGCGTCTTGGAGGGAGGTTGGATAAGTCCTTGGGCCTTGTTTGAGAATAAGCTAGCCAATCACACAGGACCAGAGAGTGGACAACAAAGCACGTACATCCTCTGCTTTGACAATCAAAAGCCCAGAGAGGGCACACGAAGCACGTACATCCTCTACTTCATAGATCAAACCCAAAGGGGTAACAAAACTAATTGCCTGAAGTAAATTTTTGACCTTCTATCTTAATACACGTATCTGTATTGGTTTGGGACTTCTATTAATTGCCAGAAGTGGATTTCTGGTCTTACATTTTTGGTACCTGAGTCGGGGTTGATTTGGGATTTTCACTATTAACAAAAGTGGATTTCTGGTCCCTCATTAAATAACCGAATCTAAAGAATGGATCAATACTTATCCTAATAGCAAAAAGTGGAATTTTGTACTACTAACAAATATCTAAATCTAAGTCGATGAATGGCTCCTAATCACTCACCAGAGGGAAGATTTTGGGCTTCTTTTATTGATACCCTAATTTGGTCATAAGATTCTAATTCTCACCCCTAAAGAAAGGATTGTCTATCTGCAATCAAGGTCGTGACTTAAGTCTACTACCTAAGAGTCTTCAAACGAAGATCAAGATCTACCATCTTGCACAGGGAGATCTCTTAAACTCATTACATACAAATTGCTATTACTTTGCAAAATATAAGCAAAAATCGCATGTTAAGTACTACATATCCTATTTACGAATTCATTCACAAAGTTATGTTGTTAACTATTAAAAGAAAGTTAGGCATTGGTAACTCTTAATGCGACATTCTATGTTTCCCTAGTTTCGGGTAAAGGGAGGACAATAGCATGATGAAGCGCGATGCATAAGATCTCGTTGATCTTCTGTCTCTTTTCCATAACTTTATCTGGGCCATCTGAAGGCTTAATTTGAAACGTCAAAGCTCGATTATAAGCCCTATCCATGGCTTGAAGAGTCTTATTTTCTTTCTCCAAACTGAAAGCACTTTTTCGTAAAACATGCCTTTCTTTTCGTATTTGATTGACTTTGGAAAAATAGTACTCAATACGTTGGAGTGTGTCCTCATTATATTTTCTATCATAAAAACCTTTTATGTCAGCCTTAATTTTTCGGCACTACCTACTAGAAATAGAATCATCTAACCCAGTGGGAGGGTCCTCGCACAACAACCTATCTCAAACTCTAGGGCCCCAACTTCGGTCGTGGCTTGTGAAGACTTAGATGTAAAAATATCGGTGGCATGCCCAAAAACGAATTCCCAAGTTTTGCATTTATCAAGGCGTTATCGCGTTCATTTTCCGAATCAGCAATCTGACTATGTAATTCATCCACTTCTTAATCAAAATCCATGGAGGGATTTGTTTTTATTTCTCTCTTTAACACAAGGATAATTTTGTCCTTCTGCCTTAGCTGGCCCTCCAAAATATTTACTTGTTTGCTCAAATAATACACCGCAGATAGTTCCTTAGACAAAGTGAATCCATCAATAGTGTTGACAAAAGAGTCCTATACTGAACCTCTCTAACCCGTTGGTCGTAGTGCAACCTTCCTAGTAAAGGAGGGAAAGTCTTTAGTGGGCATTCCATATTTTATAAACATATAAACCATTGCTTATCAAACTTATTTTCGAAAGAAAACAATAATAGTAAACCGTACTTCTCATCATCCAAAAAGAGGCCAATTCATGTGTTACCCTAAGTCTACCCAACGAGCTTTAACTACAAAGATTACATAGTTAAGTCATTTCCTTTAGTACATTAATTATTCATATTGCATATCAGCTTTACATGATGAGCTTTAAGTTTCCTTATTGTCGCCTCTCTATCTTCACCCAAGAAGTTAAAAGGGACCTAGGGATACTTCATATAAATATGCTTAAGATCTTTCAAAAAGCGATCCCTACCAGACTTACAAGGTGATTTTGTGAGGAACTCCCTCCTCAACCTAGATAATGAATGTAAATCGTCCTTGGGAACGATGTCATTAGTTTCAAGGAGACACCCATATAAGCATACGATCATGGAATTATGCTTTGCAAATACTGGTAAGTTTCAAGATGAGATAAACTAATCAAATGCAAAGAGGAAAGTATCTCAGGGGCAAATTCTATACCAGAGGAATAGGAGAAGCAGATTGTATAGGTGGTTCTTTTTCTTCAAACTCCGAAAATCCAGTCTCTTTGGAAGGTGTACCAACAGGATATGGGGTAACACGAGCAAATGAGAGATCAAGATTCACCTCCTCGGAGCTTGGGACACCTCCAACTGATGGGGGAGGATCGCCATCATCTTTGTCAAAACTATTCTGGCAGCGTCTACACTCAAGCTAGGGGTCATCGTTATGACTTTCACCATCTTCATCAACAATGAAAGCTTCTTCGTCCTTGTTACCAGATTCCAAATCATCTGGCAAGTCCTTAATGTACAAAAGGTCCTTGAATTTTGTCTTGTCCCTCTTTGGAACCTCAATGCCCTATTTGGCTAAGTCTATTCATTTCATGACTCTATTTCGAATGAAAGGGTGAATAGAAATAAAATCCATGCCCGGAAACTTTTTAAAGTTATCATAGTAAGCTAGGAAGAGAGCATTTTCGTAGTATTCCATCGCCACGTCTGAAAGATGTGTCTTTAAGAATAAAGAGATCATGTTTTTAGCTTCATAGACAGCCCGTTTGGCGTTACAAAGTATGTCATCCTTCACTCTCAACATCTCAGCATGCTCAACAAACATATGTACCTACTCATTCTCGAAAGTCAAAACCTTATCGATAAGAAGGTTCTTGGCTTCCCTTTCTTTTTCAAGGAATGTTTTCAGTTGTTCGCGTTCCTCATCACTTTTGCTCTTTGTCATAGTTAAAATACGAACCTTGAGTTCTAGCGCAGCTTTTTCCGCTTTAGGTTTGTTCACTTTAGAATTGGATGAAGCAATTATTGTGCGAAGAGAGTACCAACCTTTGGACACCAAAAAAAAAAGAGTGTGAGATCATATCATTCCATGTATGGAAGAGAAAAAGCAAAAGAGAAATTGGAAAGGATAAAAGACAATCCAAAACTATTGCTTCATGAGGTAGTGATAGAAATCTGACCAATCCGAAAGGGAAGGCAATGTCATGTCAGAAACGTTAATGGAAGGAAGAACAGATTTCACAACTTTATTAAAATCAGGAGTCGATAGAGGGAATCTTGAAGAATCATCATAGTGAGGAGAAGGGAAGGAGGTCAGCTCATGTTCCCTCAAATCCAAAGCCTCATGGAGATCATACACTAGGAAGCCAGTAATAAAGCCATTGTCTATAGTCTCAGTTGGAGAAGACCCCACATTAAGGGGAGTATCAGCAGGAGGGGAAATGGAATCAAGCGATGGTTGACCCATAAGCGAAGAAACAACCCCTCAATCAAAAAGGGGAGATACAGACATAACATCTTTGTGTCTTTTAGACGGACCATTGTCGACAATTAAAGAATTTTTTTTTATGGCTAGATCGCTAGAGTGAACAATGGCAGTTAAAGCAGTAGACTCATTAGCATCTTGGGTAGCTGATCACAAAAGAAAAACGTAAAGAAGAATTGGAATAGTTAAATGAAGGTTTGCAACCTTTCTAATAAAATTACCATTCAAGAGGAACTAGGAAATAGGGGTGATGAAATATTAAAGTCGTCAGAACTAGAAGACAAGATTAGAGCACCTGAAAAATGGATAGGAGGTTGTCCCAAAATCTTTTGCCCAGGAGGCAAGAGGGCATGTTTGCGGAGATTATCCAAAGTCAATAGAACGGAATGTCGTCATAATTCTTCAGATACCATGCAAAAAGCATCAACATGCTAGGTCTCTTCTACCTCCAGCACCTTCTTTTTAGGGATAAAAGCTGGAAAGAGGCAATGACTGATGAAATGTGATAAAGAAGATTAGGGAAAAAGAATAGCAACATAATAGGGATGATGAAAGTTTCCGATATACCAGGAGGTCACCAGATATAGAAAAACTGGTTTTCCCAGTCTTTAGAATTACTAATGGGGTCACTAATACATTTCTTCATAGGAATGGGGAGAAGAACATACGAATATGATACTTTGGCTAAATGAAGCAAAAACCGAAGAAGATTGCATCAAGGGAGGACTAACCTAACTCGAGCGCTAAGATTTCCGAGCATAAAAGAAGGGTATATGTGTTTGGGAAAAGCTGAATAGGGGGAACCCTAAGTGGAGCAGGAATCTAGATATAAACTCTGGGGAAGGAAAGATACCTTCATGCTAGATGTGAATGGCGGTGTATGCAAAGTATCCTTCTGAGGGACTTTAAATGGTATCTTGAGGAGAAGTGGGAATGGCATCAACACCAGTCATACGAAAACTTAGAGGGATAACCATCACATCCTCTAGGGAATTAATAAATGAGCATTGTTGGATGGGTGACTTCTTTGGATGAGACATAGTAGATTTACCCGGCTTGGAATGGCTAGCCTATTGTTCCCCAGACATAATGCTGCCAGGTGATATCATGCCATAACTTTTACATTAGTACCTTTTTCTCTTACATCAGCATGCACATAGTACACATAAGTTATTAGACAACATATAAAAAAAAATTCTTATATTAGGAATTTGAGCTGTAAAAGATCATGTGGATTATAAGAATAAATATTGACAAAGCCGATGCCTAGCACGTACACTAAGAAACAGTTATGTCTTTGGTGTTGACCAAACTAACTATTCCGATACCTAGGCCAAAAGAACAGAAGGCATGTGTTGAAAGAGAGAGATTCTCGATAGTATTTTGTGGCGGTTCGACTGAAACAAAGTAGTTATGTATCATCACTGAAAACCTATTTGATCTTGAAATCCGGTGCAAGCGAAATCAAGATCAAAATGCTTCAATAAGGAGCTTAAAAATTTTACCGACACTAAAACCAAAACGCAATAGAGCTTTCGACGATACCTTCACACCAAACCGACAACCACTGGGTCTAAAGCTAAATAAACATAAATGTAGGTGTCGGCAAAATTGAAGGCAATATGGGCTACCGATAATGATATTGAATTCAATCATACCGGAAGCATATCATCTTACTTAGTAATAAAAATTAACCTTCCACATGTAATTTTGCATTTTAAACCTCAAGATTATATGGAGAAGATGAGTAAATTATTTAGTCCTCCATTAATCGTTATTCAAACTATCATCGTTGTTTAACTCATGCTAAATACATGAAAACTCTGATCGACTTCCTAATCAGGTGAAAGGCATAATATATATTCCTGCTTGTAGTTGAAAGAGAAATACTTACAATCGTGTTTGAAATTCTGAAAGGCTCGAAAAATATTGAAGAACAGTAACCTCGTTTGAGCAGTATGATTCGTAGGTGAAAAGGAGAAGAAGAAGAGGACAGGGTATTTAGGCTAAAGTTCTCCTTTAATCTCCAGTCGAACAAGCAAGGCTGATTCAACGAATCAAATCCGATCCAAAAAGCACCCTGTATGTTTAGAACAATACAGTACGAAGACCAAAAGACATTGACTTGAAAAATCCAAAATACCCCTTCATAAGGGGGGATGTTACTACTAAAATTCAACATAGGAAAAGGCTACCGGTAAAGGGGTATCGAACCGCCACCAGCATAAAATAACAATCCGAAATCATGGAACGAAACCAGGTCAAAACCGAATGCAAAAAGAAGCAATTGGGACAATAAGAAACCGTTATCATCTTGGAAAGAGAAAAACTTGGAACCAACAAGAAAAAGGGATGCCGATAGGGTAGAACCGAAGCGGAGGACAACTAACATGAAATCAATTCTAAAAGCCAATCACCCCAAGTGAGAGGCAAATGGAAAAGAAAGGAAGCATATGATCTGAGATGAATGGCTTGACAAGAAGCATCAAACAGAGAAAAGGGAGATGAAATGGCCATCGACATTAACTTTCTTAATGCCGACACAAAAGCAGATGAAAGAGCAATAAAGAGTGAATTGATACTTAGCTTAATTTCTATGAGTTGTTTAGCCATTTCCTTTACATATTACCATATGCTTCCTACACGACAAAGGTGTCATGTACAAGTCCTTAACCTTCCTCAAGGTTATTGAAAACCCCTTCTCACAACCCGTTTAGCTTTCTACTTTGTGTTGTGCTTATGGAACCCTTATCCCAAGGTAACTGTTGGTTGTTAAGTCTCGCAAGTGTGATACTCACCCCTTGAGGGAAGAGTAACTAATCTTCGGGCTTAAGACCTTGATATCTCAGAAAAGGTGAACTAACTCAAGCTTGTAGGAACTAAATAATCCCATTTTTCTCTTAGGTCCCTTTCCTTAGACCTATCTCCGGTGTTGACGAAAAATATCGTTAACATGTATCATTTCAATCTGTATCCTAATTCAATGTTCGAAAGATTTCCATAAACAATATAGTGATAGGATATGTATCATTTCAATCCATAGTGATTTCAACTTGCAGTGTGATTCATATCAAACGTAACGTAATATCATTTCATGTGCCACATACCCAACATAACATTCCATTTCATATTCAACATAAAATACTACAAGCATAGCCAATCATATGAAATAACTTAAAAAAATTATATTTAGTTAATAACTTATCAATTAACATCTCATGTGAATTTACTTAACACAGGAATGTTAATCATGAGTGATTACTCACCTTTCGTTGATTGAGAAGTGACGAACTTTAACAACTGATATAGCAAGAGATTGAAGCAATGACAATTGAGATTGATAAACCAAAACGTTGATTTCTCTTTCTTGTTATCTTTTTTGAAGATAATGGAAGAGACAGAGAAGTTCGCATGGACCTAGACCTAAAGACGAATAATTAATTGAAGAAGAAGATTTAAAGAAAAAGAATTAGAAAGAAATTTTAAAATTTTAAGTAGTAGCTTTGATAAAGAGGAAGAAGATATAGAGTTCAGGAAAATCTAGGTTTGTTAATAAGGAAAAAAGAGAAGATCTAAATTTATAGAAGGTTTCGAAAAAAGGAAAAAGAAAAGATGAATCGAAGAAAAAGATCAAAGAAGAAGAAGATTATAATTGATTCTAGGGTTAAGGAGGAAGTGATGGAGAGAAGGAAGATATGTTAGGGTAGAGAAAAGAGAGATTGATTTGGCTAGAAATTAGATCTAGATTCTTGGAGGAGAAAGAAAAATAGATTTAATAATGAGAAAGGAAAAATAATAGTTTGTTTGTTACATTTGATTTTTTATCTATAGAAGAAGAAGAAAACTAACTGAGAAAGTGGCAAATAGAAAAATTCCACTAAAGAGAGAATAAGGGGAAATGCATGCATTAATTCCTAAGAGGTTCTCTTCAAATCCGGAAAGTCCCATAAAAATGAAAGTATGCTTACTCAGCATACGGTGTTAGCCCAATCCCATTGTTTATTTCTTTTCAAAAATTCAAAAACAATACATAAATAAAGGTGCTAGAAATAAGGAAGAACATACACAAATACATAGATTGTTTTTGCGCATTTAACAATAACAACCGCAAATAGAAAGCTATAGATATCCGATTTTTACCAAAAAAATAGTACTTGGCTTACTAAAATGTCATGTTTTGAAAAATAGGAATTTTTAAATTTTATAACTTTTCAGATTTCAACAACATTTCAAATTTTGCTAAGCCCCAAAACTTTTTTTTTCTAATAAATTTTCATTTTCTATATTCAATCAAACATATTTCAACTATCAAATTTCATTGAAATTTAAATTTTAAACTTAAAAAATTCAATTAAACATATTTATGCTTGTAGAATTTTCGAGTTGTTAATGGTATGAAATCCACATTTTAGAGTAGTGAATTCTATCATTGGAGTTTTCTCATTTTTTGGAGTCTTAAAGGAGAAGGAGCCAATTTTTTTGGAAATAACATTTATTTTTGTTAGCCTACTTTGTGAACTAGGCTACACAAAGAGAAAACAGCGAGAAGGCCACTAACCGGTCCGGATCGGAAAGAGATAGCACAAGAAAAAAAGCAAAGATCGAAGACGCAAACATCACATCGGTTCGAATCAGAGAAACACTTCAGCGGCATCAGAAGAGAGCAAGCAATCCCATCGGTTCGGATCGGAGGAGTACGTCAACAACATCAAGGGATAGCAAGTTGCCTCACCGGATCGGATCGAAGGCGCCAATCTGAATCCCTTTTTCCCCTTGAACCTGTAACCATTGCTGCGCATATCTCCGGAAGACTCGGACCAGGCCTGACCATTTCTCCCACGATCTCCCACTAAATCAATGCGCTGTCACCATCTTGAAGCCTCCGAACCCGACTCTAAAGGGATGGGTGCCACGCAATTCCGAACCAGAGCCACTTCGAAGAGATTTTTCACCTATAAATACACTATCCAGAGGCATTTGAATGGATCTTTTGGCAAATTCTTAGTTCTAACTTCCTTTATATCTGAATTCTACAATCATATTCAGATCAAAATCATCTCTTAAAGTCTATTTTTGAGAGATTTGAGTGAGTTTATGCATTGTAATTGTGAAGTTGAGTGAGAATCATTGTTGTATTTGCATTTGAATCATCAATTAAAAGAATAGAAAGTGGACGTAGGCTCTTTAACGCCGAACCAACATAAATCGTGTGTTCTTTGTTGCTTTTTAATTCTATTTCATTAAATTCATAGCTCATTTGGGTATTAGAGCCAATTTATGGTCTAACATTTTGGTGCTTTCACTGAGAAACTTTCAAATTCTCAGCCTTTTCGGGATTATCATTCTACTATTTGGACTTTCAAGTTCAAAGAAGTTAATCCCATCTCTCTGACATCTTTCAGTACTTGTTGTCTAACCGTTGAAGAATCGAGTATCATGGCTAAGACCAAAGGAAAAGAAGTGCAAGGCGCTAGGGGAAATGATGCTAGAGAAGGTCAGCAAGCCATCATGATAACAAGGTTACACGCTCAAAGTTCTGGAGCAGACCACGCCGATCAGGAGGATCTGAACCGGATCGGAGGTGGCGATCCGAACCGAGTGGAAGGCACCGATCCGATCTGATCTGATGAAGTCGAGGGAACCCCTTCTTTTCATCTGAACCGCCCCGACCAGGCTGTTGTGAACCTATCCGATCCGAACCAGAATGAAGCTGGAACTTCTACTCGAGCTCCCTCCAACGCTCCGATTCCAACCACGATGACTGATGTTCAGCCTGATCCATCTGCACCCATTACTCAGGGAGGTTTTTCGCGTTTTCTTGACATGTTTCAGAGCACAAAGGAAGCATTGGAAGCCCAAAGGCGTGACAACCTTCGCATGCAGGAAAACATGATCACTATGGGTAGAGAACTACAGGAGCTCCAGAGGCAGAGGACTCCTTCCCCAGCACGCCGCATTGCTACAGATGATTCGTCTTCTTCGGAGGAGGAGCGTCCTCGTGAGAGAAGGCTGCTTGAACGACCTCAGAACCTCGATCAATTGACTTTTTGGTCTTTAGGATCCCGAGAAGATGCTGCTCGTGTATTGGGCCCTGATGACCCAAGCCTACAACAGCCTATGTTGCTACCCATGCGCAGATCCCACGTCTTACGCAGAGATCCTAATATTACCAACCCCACATAGCAACAGCTTCTCCAACCTCTGCCTCCCGAGATCGACCAGGAGCGCAGAGAGCAACGTAGAGTAGCGGCCGCCAGAAACAGGAGGTTATCCCCTGACCAGGAACCCTGGGGTAATCCGAACATCAGATCAAGAGAGCCTGTGCAGACATTAACCAACGCCGATGTATGGACAATGGTGCACCAAATTATGTCTGAAAGCCGGCGGTACACTAATGAAGATTGGGGCATTGAGCGAAGTCATACCCCTTTCACAGATGACATACTGAATTTCCAGTTTCCCCGGCGATTTAACTTGCCTCAGATGGATCGATATTCAGGAAGAACGGACCCAGGGCAACACCTGATGAGATACGCATGGTTCATGAATGCAGCAGCAGCTCCAGATGCCATGAAATGTAAAGCTTTTCCAATCTATCTTGAAGAAGAAGCCTTAATGTGGTTCACCCGACTCCCCCCTCGGTCGGTATCAAATTTCACAGAATTGAGTAAGCGCTTCATGAATCAATTTCAACTCCATGCCCAAAAGTCCAAGACCGTCATAGAATTGTCACGGATTAAACAGGCCCCGGGAGAATCTTTGAAGTCATATTTGGATCGCTTTAACCTGGCCATCACCGAAGTCACTGATCCCCATGAGCCCACTATCCTGATGGCTTTGATAGAAGGGGTAGATCCTGACACAGAGTTTGGGGATTACTTAGCTGGAAAACCACCTCCTACAAGAGAATTGCTCTATGAAAAGGCTAATATCCGCTTAAGGCGAGAGGAAGTTAAGGCAAATCGAAAGAGAAAATCCGAAGGGGCCTCAAAGGAAGGTGTCCAGAGTAACATTGCTGTGAAACAGTCAGGTGACAGTTCAGGGAAGGTGGAAGTGAATGTGGGCAACCAGAGTGGTGGTAATAGCAACATAAATGGAAACGGTAATAGTAGGAACAGAAACAGAGGGAATAGCTCTAAAAAAAGACCCAGGTTCTAGACTTTTGAAAACTATACGCTGTTAAATGATACGTTGGAGAATATTTATTTGGACACATATTGCATATTGCAGTACAAAAAACCTCCACCTAGAGACTCCACTGAGAAAGAAATTGCAACATGAAAGTTTTGCTTGTTTCATGGAACCCACGGTCATTCCACCAATGAATGCCGTCATTTGAGAGATATTGTCGAAAAATTTCAGCGAGAAGGAAAGTTAGACGAGTACAAGGTCGCCCAAAGGGACAGGGGCAAGGGGGACAATCCCCGGACTCAAACCCGTCTACCTCGAAACCCACAGCCCAGCAAAAAGGCAAGAGGATCGTCATTAATACTATTATAGGTGGACCTCACCTAGTTGGTCGTAGTTTTAAAGCTATGGATCGGTACGTCAGCGCTACTAAGCATTTTGAGGTTGGAAAGTGCAGTAGTCTCGATGATGTTACCCCAGTAAAACAACAAAAGACGATGTCAGACGACGTCGTGTTCCGCAATAGAGATGATTCCGGAGTTCAATCTCCAACCGACGATCCACTAGTAGTTATCGCAACAATTGGCCATGCTTTAGTCCATAAAGTGTTAGTGGACAACGGAAGCTCGGTCAATATCCTTTTCAAGAGAGCTTTCGAACAGATGAAACTTGAGGGAAAAGACTTAAAGCCATGTCAAGGATGGATACGTGGCTTTAACGGAGTATCTACAGCTCCGATAGGTTTTGTGGAACTACCGGTCACACTAGGGCAGGGAGATCGCCAGAGAGTAAGGATCCTGCCGTTTGTAGTTTTGGATTTGGAGTCGCCTTACAATGCCTTCCTAGGCCGACCGGCTCTTGCCGAATTTAGGGCATGTATTGTTCCCTGGTGCTTACTGCTTAAATTCCCGACTGACTCAGGAGTTGGGGTGATGAGGGGCGACCAGGCTACGGGACGAGCTTGTTACATGGCAGAGTTAAAGATGTTAATGAAGGGGTTGAGTATAAATGCTAAGGATGATTCCGCCCCTCCAAAGGAGGCCTCAGCATAGCAATTAAGGGGTCCTGCCCCAAGAGAGTCGCCCTCATATGTACTCGAGGATATAGATCCCAGAGAGGATAGTGAACCCGGGTACAGGAAGGCAACTCCCAACGAAATAACAATCGATATAACTCTTGATGAAACAGATCCGACAAAAGTACTAAATATCGGCTCGCAACTGGATCTAGTTAGAGCGAGGGAATTGGCTGATTTCTTAAAGGAAAATCTGGACGTGTTTGCCTGGACTCACGCTGACATGTGTGGGATTTCGCCTACCATCATGAGCCACTCTTTGTGTATTAATCCAAAGCACCCACCAGTAAAGCAGAAAAGACGGATGTTAGGCCCAGAGCGGTCAACGGCTTTGAAAGAAGAAGTAGATAAATTAAAAGGTAATGGATTCATTAAGGATTCAAAATATCCCGACTGGATATCGAATCCTGTCCTAGTCAAAAAGTCAAACGGAAAGTGGCGAACATGTATTGTAACACCCCGTGAATTCTATAACGTTAAGCTTCATGAATTAAAGTCAAGGGAAATGGGTTACACCATTGTGTTCGTCTCGAAATTTTGCTTGAGATAGAGTCCAAGTTTGCGTAAAACGGATATCATATGAAGAAGATATGGACGAACGAAGTTGGGCAGAAAAACCGGAAAACGGGTCAGAATGCACTGGCGCACTTGTGAAGTGCGCCAGAACAAAGTTGAACTGACGCACTTGGGAAGTGCGCCAGTACAATTTTGGCCTGGCGCACCTGCCAAGTGCGCCCAGGTAAGAAAGACCTGCTGGTCAGGCCCTGGCTGGCCTGGTCAGGGTCTGGTCGAATTCTGATGCTTGGCTGAGTCACTAGGGCTTGCATGTCACCTTTTGATTGGCTCTTTGAACTATATATGGTCTAGATTCCTCCTATCTTCATCTAACGGCTCAAAACAATTTAAAATTCTATAAATACAACTGAAGTCTAACCCTAAATTCACATAAATAATAGAATACAAAAGCCGTCATGCTGCTGGAGAGGAACTAGGAATGGCCGTCAATTAGAAAGCCTATAGACAAGCCAACAAGCCTAAGAGACGAATCAAATTAAAAGAAGATGAAAGCTTAATCAAATCATTCAACGAAACTTTGCCACCCAAAGGAGAGCATCTCCAAATCAGAATAATAGAAATCAGAAAACAAGAATTCATCACACGTTGTAAGTATAGTGACCTTTCAAAATATGAATATAAACTGTGATGTGATTCGATGTAAATGAAAATAGAATCGTGTTGTTATAATCTTTGTGTATTGTGATGTTTCTATCATGACTTGTGTATTGATGTTTGTGGTATAAATTAATTGATGCAAGCCTATTGAACAATTGTATATGAAAAACAATGGCACTTGCAAGCTTGTGGTAAAAGCTAGAAATTGATCCCTTTTTTGTATATGTCGATGGCATGGACTATGTATATTCCCTTAGTCTAAATTAGAATTTGTGTAAACATGTTATAGACCTTTTATGCCTACATGACCCAAAACCTATGATATCAACCTTATGTTTATTTGCAAAACATAATTGGTTCTATGTCACACATCGTTTGGGTTTCATAAACTATGCAAGTTCATGTTTATTTGCAAAATATAATTGGTTCTATGTCAAACATCGTTTGGGTTTCATAAACTATGCAAGTTCATGTTTATTTGCAAAATATAATTGGTTCTATGTCAAACATCGTTTGGGTTTCATAAACTATGCAAGTTCATGTTGAAATAGGCTATATGATTAGATGTAAAAATTGTACATTTTTGTGAATAAAAAACATGCTAGTTTTGTGGTTGATATTATGCCAAGTTAACATGTTTAAACACAAGTTTGTATTTGCCTAAACTATGCCATTTCATATGTCACCTACTTAGTCATACTTTGATTCGAATGCAAGTTCACATGACCCATGTGATATGTTAGTTGAATCGCCAAATTGCAAGTTCATGCGCCACACACCTTTATGTATTACATGTTCTTGATTTCCCCTTTTCCTCACGTTTATAAAGTTGGGCTGAATTGTGGCAAGCCCAACACATGTTATAACATTGCGAACAAACGGGGGTAATAATGTTGGGTGTAAAATATAAAAATATATGTTGGCATGTTTGGCACATGCCAATGATTATGACACATAAGCGGTATGAATTGAAATACCCAAAAATAAAAGATATGACATTTACATATAGTTGAAAAGTTATAAAATATGTAAATTTAGAAAACACGATATGCTTAACCCGAGGTTGGATTGAGTTGTGATGTAAACCTGCCCGGACCCGCCCGACTATCTAGTAGTCACAACAATACCTATCCAATGTGGGTGGTTAAGCATTGAGCCCAATAAGGACCCGAGGTTAGACTGAGCTACGGTGTAAACATACCCGGAACCGACTGGCACATCCAGTAACTGTAGCAATACCTGTCTAATGTGAGTGGTCTGGTGCTCCTAAGAGGCTAAGGACAGATGGTAGGGTTAAGTCAACTATAACACTTAACCAAATTCAACATGTTAACAAGAATTGATGGGTGGGGTTAGGTAAATACAGACACTTAACCACTTAACATGTTTGACTAGAAAATCCTGGTAACGAGGGACCCGTTTCAGCAGTAACCCAAAGTTAGGTATCAACGGTACCCTAAAACTATGCAGGGTGGGGCACGATTACTGGGCTGATTGTAAGCGGTCAAACGACGGCAGTGGGTGCACAGTGCAGGTCTAACGGGGTGAGGGCGTGCACACACTCCGGAGCAGACAGCCAGGGCACTGGGGACACCAGTAGTATAACCTATGCCTTCTAGGATTTGTGTCGAGGCCGCCACCATGGGTCTTGATACACCCCATGGTGGGACCAGCATAGGTATCTACCATTCTTATGGGCCGTATGACACATGTTAACGCGAGTAGGTGCCGATCTTTAATAATAATGGGGATCACATCACCCTCACCACGGGGTGCCAGTTAGAATAAACTCAAGTAGGTGCAGAGATATAGTATGGCTGTGATAGTACATTCGACACTTCCTTAGCTGGTGACACTTTCCTATTTTTAGTTTACATCCATCATACCCTTTTCTTATTCACATATTGAAGAGTTACTAGATTTACTCCGGCTTTATGTCTGACCCTGTTTTCTTTTCGTCTTCTTTTCTTTCGTTTCCTTCCCCAGGTCCACAGGGAGGAAACATCTCAACTCAGTCAGGCTCTTTACAAGCACCAAGAACGTAGATGTATGACTTGGATCTTTCTTGCTCGGATAATGGCTTTGGATATCACTATGGGGATTTTTGTCACTTTATTTATGTTTTCATGCTTCTTTAATAATCAAGGCAGTTATGAGGTTGTAATGTTGAAAGTATTTTGAGACTATTATGGAAATCTTTGTTTGATACACGTATTGATGAAATAAAAGTTTGTTCGGTTTCCGCTGTTAAAAATATGTGTATTTATATCTGTCTTGAGTTCATCTGTGGCTTTTACTTATAAACCTCCACCAAAGTTAAGGCATTCCCTTTGTGAGTGATCTTAATGGAGGTGGGGTGTTTCACTTGGTATCAGAGCATAGGTTTACCAGACAAGATAAAAGTTTTTGAAAATTGTTTTCAAAAAGAAAGTTTAAAGAAGCATTTTTTTAGAAAAAGTGTTATATTTATAAAATGTCAAAATCCCCCAAAGCCATATGCCCTATCTATCTCTCTCTATCCTTCGTTTTGAATCTTTCCTTTCTATTTTAGCATGTCTGGGGACCTTACTCCCCAGCTACAGACGCTTTTACTCCTCCTCCTCTACGCGAAACAGCAAGCGGAAAAATCGCAGAACAAGAAGACGGATAATAGTCAAGGAGGAAAGGACCACAACAAAAATAACAAGAAACGTGAAAAAAGGAAATGTTATTTCTGTGGCATTGTTGGGCATATAGTTCAGGATTGTAAAAAGAAGAAGATGAAGATGGGGGCATGCTTTCAGTGTGGTGATATTGGACATATCAGTAAGAACTGCCCTAAGAATCAAGGGCAAGGCCCGCAAGCAGGACCTTCTGGGGGTACCTCTTTAACTTTTCTCCTAAACGCTTTGTTTTATCTTGCTTATCTTCTCAATCCTATCTTGAGAACGAGGTAGAAATATTTCTGTAGAAAGCTTAGTTTATCTTTATGATCATCCAGTTCGTACACTTTTTGACTCTGGCGCATCACACTCTTTTATTTCATCTGCCTTAGTAGAATCTCTGCATCTAGACACTAGTATGGTAGAAGATCCCTTAGTAGTTTCAAATCCAATTGGGGGCTTCGCTTACTTGTCAATGTTTTGTTTGGGTTTGCAAATCTCTATTCTCAGCGTTGAGTTTAGTTGTAGTGCCTTTGTTTTGGGCTTCTCGGGATATGGTTTGATCTTAGGCATGGACTGGTTATCCAGTAATAGTGTCATTCTTGACTATGAGAAAAGAGTAGTTAGACTCTTGACTCGGCTTGGTAACACTCTAGAAATTTCTTGTAATCCCTTGAATGCTGTTATGCTTAGTTATCTAGAGTCGCTTGATGCTTCTGATGAGAATTTGCAATCAGTTAGAGTAGTCCGGGAATATCCGGATGTCTTTGAGGAAGTGAAAGGCTTACCTCCGAGGCGGGAAATAGACTTCCGCATATATCTTGTGGATAACGCAAAGCCTGTAGCTTTACCTGTCAGACACATGGCTCTAAGGGAGAGAAAGGAGCTCAGTAAGCAGGATAAAGAACTTCTTGAAAAGGGGTTCATTAGACGGAGCATTTCGGAATGGGGTGCTCCAGTGGTGTTCGCAACCAATGCAGATGGTTCGCTTCGTCTTTGCGTCAACTATAGGGAGTTAAACAAATTGACCAAGAAAAATAGGCACCCTCTTCCCCGATCGACGATTTGTTTGATCAGCTTGTTGGTGCGACGATTTTCTCCCAACTTGATCTGGTAACTGGGTTCCATCAGCTAAGAGTAGCTGAAGACAGCATTGATAAGACAACATTCAGAACCCCAGACGGTTTCTTCAAGTGGCTTGTCATGCCTTTCGGCTTGACAAACGCACCCGCTTATTTCGTAGACCTAATGAGCAGGGTTTTCAGAGAGTTCCTCAACAAATTTGTGGTTGTCTTCGTAGATGATATCTTAATCTTCTCAAAGAGTGAGGAAGAACATGCTCAACATCTGAAAGAAATCATGGATACTCTCCGTGCACATCTACTAAAAGCCAAATTCTCCAAGTGTCACTTCTAGAGAATGGAAGTAAGGTTTCTTTGGCATATAGTGTCCAAAGAAGGGTTGGCTGTGGATCCAGCGAAAGTGGTGACAGTACAAGATTGGAAGACACCAAGAAATGCAACTGAAGTTCGAAGCTTTCTTGGGCTAGCCGGTTTTTATCGAAAGTTTATTAGGGATTTCGTGAAAATCTCAGCCCCACTCACAAGGCTAACAAAGAAGAATCTGGCGTTCGCTTGGGATTTGGACTGTGACATTACTTTCCAACGATTAAAAAGGGCTCTTACAACAGCCCCGGTTCTAACTCTGCCTGATGGAAGCAAAATGTTCACAGTATATATGGATGCATGTGGAATGGGACTAGGCGTTGTTCTAATGCAAGAAGGAAGGGTAGTAGCTTATGGCGGAAGGCAATTGAAGGTTCATGAAAAGAACTACCCAACCCACGATCTTGAGTTGGCCGCCATCGTCTTTGCACTTAAGTCTTGGCGCCATTATCTCCTAGGTGAGAAGTTTGAATTATACAATGACCATAAATCGTTGAAATATCCCTTCTCCAAGAAGGATCTTAACTTGAGGCAGCAAAGATGGATGGAGTTTCTTGCCTCGTATTATTTTGAAATTTCCTATACTCCTGGAAAAGGCAACGTGGTAGCAGACGCGTTGAGCCTAAAGAAACTGACCCTAAGCCCTCTCTTTGTGGAAAGGCAAAACTTGGAGTATATAGACAGTTTTAACTTTAGGCCCTCCTCGGATTTTGTACCGGGTTTGTTAGCATCTCTCGAAATACGCCCTACTCTCTTAGACTCAATAGGGGTTGTACAACGTGAAGACCCTCAGCTTGTTGATGTGATTGATAAACTTATTAGGGGTGAGAATTCTATTCACCTCAATAGATACGCCATCGATGATAAGGGTTGGCTGAGACGAGATGGAAGATTATGCGTCCCACAAGCAAGGGAAATGACAAAGAAGGTTCTCGAGGAAGCGCATCATTCCAAGATGACTATACACCCTGGCGGTGATAAGATGTACAAGGATATAAAAAGGACTTTCTTTTGGAGCGGCATGAAGCAAGACGTGGTAGATTTCATTTCTAAATGCATGACCTGCCAACAGGTCAAGGCGGAACAAAAGAAGCCTGGAGGACTACTTCACCCTCTAGAGGTCCCATAGTGGAAGTGGGATAGCATTTCAATGGACTTATTTGATGGACTGCCTAGGTCGAGAAGAGGCAACACTAGCATTTGGGTAATAGTGGATAGGCTTACTAAAAGCGCCCACTTTATACCTATCAAGAGTAGAAGGACTGCCTCATCTCTAGCATCTCTTTATCTCAAGGAAATAGTTCGACTCCATGGGATACCCTCCAACATTGCTATTGACCGAGACCCTATCTTCACAAGTGAATTTTGGCGGAGTCTGCAAGAAGCTGTAGGCACACAGCTATGTTTGAGCACGGCCTATCACCCCCAAACAGATGGCCAGACGGAAAGGGTGAATAGGGTTTTAGAGGACCTTTTAAGACTTTGCGTTCTTGACTTTGGAGGGACGTGGGAGGATCACCTTCCTTTAGTGGAATTTGCCTACAACAACAGCTACCAAGCTACCATCGACATGGCACCCTTCGAAGCCTTGTATGGAAGACCGTGCAAATCACCAACTTGTTGGTGGGAGTCTACAGATAAGCTTATACTTGGGCCAGACATGATTCGAGAAACTTTAGAGAAAGTGGACTTGATACGTAGGAGAATGAAGATAGCCCAAGACAGACAAAAATCCTACGCCGACAAAAGAAGGACCGACCTTGAGTTTGAGGTTGGGGACAAGGTTTTCCTTAAGGTATCCCATTTAAGGAACGTCGTTCGCTTTGGATCCGCAGGAAAGCTAGCACCAAGATTTATAGGACCGTTCCCTATCATCGAGAAGATTGGGAAAATGGCTTACAGAGTAAATCTGCCTGAAAGATTGGCCGGAATTCACAACGTCTTTCACGTTTCTCATCTCCGGAAATGTCTACATGAATCAGCGGAAGTGGTGGAGCCAAGCATTCTAGAAGAAGCCAAAGTGGAACGCGAAGCAACTGTGAGGAGAGTTCCAACCCGCATCATAGAAACTGAAGTGAAAAAGCTACGCAACCGCGAAGTCAAACTCGTAAAAGTTCAGTGGAGCGACGCCGAGGAAGACGCGACTTGGGAAACTGAGGATAGAATACGCGCTGCCTACCCTCTTCTTTTTGAGGGTACATCTTTGACCTCTCTTTTTCTTAAGTTGTGTTTGTATCTATCTTTTTAGGTATATCTCCTCGATATTATCCTTTATCGTTAGGTAGAAACCGCTTTGGATGTAAACATGTATTTGAAAAATGTTATGGTTGATAGCTGCAAGTGGTTGCAAGTGGTTGCTAGTGGTTGCTCGTGGATGCATATACACACACAACCTAGGTCTTAGATCGGCTCAATCACTTCATACTGCATATGCATATATGTATTATTATTTGTATATGGTTGAAAACTTGATATGCTGTCATATGGTCGTCGCATTTGTATGAATAGTTGTGCACTCATGTAGAATTATGAGTAGGAAATTTTTTTGCATACATAATAGATTCATGACACTTACATGATTCACATTAAGGAGGTCAACTGAATCAGTAGACCGCCTGATTTCTGCATTAGATAAGGACATGTACACACACTATGCATATGATCATGAAGCATTAGAAGTCTTTTAAGGACAGTGGATGCCTGTGTTTGTTGGTTGAGTAGATGGACTGTTGGATGGTAGGATAAACATTCTTCCTAACTTGAAGATTTCGGGGACGAAATCCTTTTAAGTGGGGGAGAATGTAACACCCCGTGAATTCTATAACGTTAAGCTTCACGAATTAAAGTCAAGGGAAATGGGTTACCCCATTGCGTTCGTATCGAAATTTTGCTTGAGATAGAGTTCAAGTTTGCGTAAAACGGATATCGTATGAAGAAGATATAGACGAACGAAGTTGGGCAGAAAAACCAAAGAAGGGGTCAGAATGCACTGGCTCACTTGTGAAGTGCGCCAGAACAAAGTTGAACTGGCGCACTTGGGAAGTGCGCCAGTATAGTTTTGGCCTGGCGCACCTACCAAGTGCGCCCAGGTCAGAAAGACATCCTGGTCAGGCCCTGGTTGGCTCGGTCAGGGTCTGGTCGAATTCTGATGCTTGGCTGAGTCACTAGGGCTTACATGTCACCTTTTGATTGGCTCTTTGAACTTTGTATGGTCTAGATTCCTCCTATCTTCATCTGACGGCTCAAAACAATTTAAAATTCTATAAATACAACTCAAGTCTAACCGTAAATTCACACAAATAATAGAATACAAAAGCCGTCATGCTGCTGGAGAGGAACTAGGAATGGCCGTCAATTATAAAGTCTAGAGACAAGCCAACAAGCCTAAGAGATGAATCAAATTAAAAGAAGATCAAAGCTTAATCAAATCATTCAACGCAACTTTGCTACCCAAAGGAGAGCATCTCCAAATCAAAATAACAGAAATCAGAAAACAAGAATTCATCACACATTGTAAGTATAGTGACCTTTCAAAATATGAATAAAAACTGTGATGTGATTCGCTGTAAATGAAAATAGAATCGTGTTGTTATAATCTTTGTGTATTGTGATGGTTCTATCATGACTTCTGTATTGATGTTTGTGGCATAAATTAATTGATGCAAGCCTATTGAACAATTGTATATGAAAAACAATGGCACTTGCAAGCTTGTGGCAAAAACTAGAATCCCTATTTTGTATATGTCGATGGCATGGACTATTTATATTCCCTTAGTCTAAATTAGAATTTGTGTAAACATGTTATAGACCTTTTATGCCTACATGACCCAAAACCTATGATATCATCCTTATGTTTATTTGCAAAATATAATTGGTTCTATGTCAAACATCGTTTGGGTTCCATAAACTATGCAAGTTCATGTTTATTTGCAAAATATAATTGGTTCTATGTCAAACATCATTTGGGTTTCATGAACTATGCAAGTTCATGTTTATTTGCAAAATATAATTGGTTCTATGTCAAACATCCTTTGGGTTTCATAAACTATGCAAGTTCATGTTGAAATAGGCTATATGATTAGATGTAAAAATTGTACATTTTTGTGAATATACAACATGCTAGTTTTGTAGTTGATATTATGCCAAGTTAACATGTTTAAACACAAGTTTGTATTTGCCTAAACTATGCCATTTCATATGTCACCTACTTAGTCATACTTTGATTCGAATGCAAGTTCACATGACCCATGTTATATGTTAGTTGAATCGCCAAATTGCAAGTTCATGCGCCACACACCTTTATGTATTACATGTTCTTGATTTCCCCTTTTCCTCACGTTTATAAAGTTGGGCTGAATTGTGACAAGCCCAACACATGTTATAGCGTTGTGAACAAACGGGGGTAATAACGTTGGGTGTAAAATATGAAAATATATGTTGGCATGTTTGGCACATGCCAATGATTATGACACATAAGCGGTATGAATTGAAATACCCAAAAATAAAAGATATGACATTTACATATAGTTGAAAAGTTATAAAATATGTAAATTTAGAAAACACGATATGCTTAACCCGAGGTTGGATTGAGTTGTGATGTAAACCTGCCCGGACCCGCCCGGCTGTCCAGTAGTCACAATAATACCTATCCAATGTGGGTGGTTAAGCATTGAGCCCAATAAGGACCCGAGGTTAGACTGAGCTATGGTTTAAACTTGCCTGGAACCGACCGGCACATCCAGTAACCGTAGCAATACCTGTCTAATGTGAGTGGTCTGGTGCTCCTAAGAGGCTAAGGACAGATGGTAGGGTTAAGTCAACTATAACACTTAACCAAATTCAACATGTTAACAAGAATTGATGGGTGGGGTTAGGTAAATACAGACACTTAACCACTTAACATGTTTGACTAGAAAATCCTGGTAACGAGGGACCCGTTTCAGCAGTAACCCAAAGTTAGGTATCAACGGTACCTAAAACTAGGCAGGGTGGGGCACGATTACTGGGCTGATTGTAAGCGGTCAAACGACGGCGGTGGGTGCACAGTGCAGGTCTAACGGGGTGCGGGCGTGCACACACTCCGGAGCAGACAACCAGGGCACTGGGGACACTAGTAGTATAACCTATGACTTCTAGGATTTGTGTCGGGGCTGCCACCATGGGTCTTTATACACCCCATGGTGGGACCAACATAGGTATCTACAATTCTTGTGGACCGTATGACACATGTTAACGCGAGTAGGAGCCGATCCTTAATAAGAATGGGGATCACTTCACCCTCACCACGGGGTGCCAGTTAGAATAAACTCAAGTAGGTGCAGAGATATAGCATGGGTGTGATAGTACATTCGACACTTCCTTAGCTGGTGACACTTTCCTATTTTTAGTTTACATCCATCATACCCTTTTCTTATTCACATATTGAAGAGTGACTAGATTTACTCAGGCTTTATGTCTGACCCTGTTTTCTTTTCGTCTTCTTTTCTTTCGTTTCCCCCCCAGGTCCACAGGGAGGAAACAGCTCAACTCAGTCAGGCTCTTTACAAGCACTAAGAACGTAGATGTATGACTTGGATCTTTCTTGCTTGGATAATGGCTTTGGATATCACTATGGGGATTTTTGTCACTTTATTTATGTTTTCATGCTTCTTTAATAATCAAGGCAGTTATGAGATTGTAGCGTTGAAAGTATTTTGAGACAATTGTGGAAATCTTTGTTTGATACACGTATTGATGAAATAAAAGTTTGTTTGGTTTCCGCTGTTTAAAATATGTGTATTTATATCTGTCTTGAGTTCATCTGTGGCTTTTACTTATAAACCTTCACCAAAGTTAAGGCATTCCCTTTGTTAGTGACCTTAATGGAGGTGGGGTGTTTCATGTATCGACTTTTCTGATTTGAAAAAGGCTTGCCCGAAGGATAGCTTTCCTCTCCCCAGAATTGATCAACTAGTAGATTCAACTGCCGGACATGAACTTCTATCCTTTATGGATGCCTATTCTGGGTACAATCAAATTCCCATGCACATACCAGATCAAGAGCATACAAGCTTTATCACAGACTTGGGATTGTATTGTTACGTGGTAATGCCATTTGGGTTGAAAAATGCGGGAGCCACATATCAACGCCTAGTCAACCGCATGTTTTACAATCAAATCAGGAAAACCATGGAAGTTTACGTGGATGATATGCTCATGAAATCCAAACAATCTCCCGATCATACGAAGGACTTGGCAGAAATGTTCGGCATACTATGAAGATATGGGATGAAGTTAAATCCCTTGAAGTGTTCTTTTGGCGTGGCATCAGGCAAGTTCCTTGGCTTTATCGTGAGTTCCAGAGGAATTGAAATCAATCCGGACCAAATAGCAGCAATCCGGAAAATAGAGGAGCCGCGGAAGATCAGGGATGTTCAAAGCTTAGCTGGCAAGGTTGCAGCACTGGGCAGATTCATCTCCAAGGCAACAGACAAATGCGTACCTTTCTTCGATCTTATAAAATGGGGAAAGCGAAATTTTGAATGGACTCCCGACTGCGTGGAGGCATTCCAGAATCTATTAGAGTTCTTAGAAAAGCCTCCAATATTATCAAAGCCTGTGGAACATGAGGACTTTTTCGTCTACTTGGCAGTATCATCTCACGCCGTCAGCACAGCATTAGTACGTGAAGAGGATAAAATCCAGAAACCTGTGTATTACGTAAGCAAAAAACTAGCTGCTGCAGAACGTAACTATCCGAAGATAGAGAAGCTTGCTTATAGCCTCCTGATTGCTTCCCGCAAACTTCGCCATTATTTTCAGGCACACCCGATAATCATATATACCGATCAACCTTTGAGACAAGTGTTGCAAAAACCCGAAGCATCAGGGCAGTTACTTAAATGGAATATCGAGCTGAGTCAGTTTGATTTGAACTTTTAGCCACGAAGATCAATAAGGGGGCAGGCCTTGGCTGACTTTGTAGCATAATTTACAATTCCTGAAGATGAAATGGTTGGTGACAAGGTAGTCGCTTTGGGTCGAGAGTTAGAGCTTAGTCCGTGGAAATTATATACGGACGGGGCCAAGAATGATGGAAAGTCTGTCGCTAGAGTTGTTTTGATAACTCCTGAAGGACGATCCATCTACTATGCATTACGATTAGAGTTCGCTGCTACTAACAATGATTCCGATTATGAAGCCCTGATTGCCGGGCTGAAACTCGTCAAAGATTTGGGAGTGAAGACACTAGATATATATTGCGATTCCAAGATAGTTGTATGTCAAGTTCAGGAAGAATTTGCTGCTGAAGGACCTCGACTCATCACCTATCTAAAAAAGGTAAAGTAGTTATTGGAAGGTTTGGAGCATTATAGCATCACACACATTCCAAGGGCTGAAAATCAGAAAGCAGACCGACTAGCGAAGCTAGCAAATTCTGATAATCTTAAAGAAACCGAAATGGTTCCGATAGTGGTGTTGGAATCACCGAGTTTCGACCTAATGGAAGCAGAGCTAGTCTTGGAAGTGAAGCCAGAAAGAGAATCCTAGATGACATCAATAAAGAACTTTCTTAAGAATGGAACCCTTCCGTTAAAAAAGAGAGAAAGACGAGCTGTAAGATGCAAGGATGCAAGATACGTTTTACAGGATGACGTCCTTTACCGTCAAGGGTTTTCAATGCCCCTACTATGGTGTATTACACACGATGACATTAAACGTGTACTGCAAGAAGTGCATGAAGGTGAGTGTGGAGATCACATTGGGGGCCAAACCCTAGCAAAGAAAATATTACGGTACAGATATTTCTGGCCTACCGTGAATAGAGACGCGGCTGATTATTCACGACGCTGCGATAAATGTCAAAGATATGCCAAAGTTCCCAGAGCCCCTCCGACTGAGCTCAAGTCTATGGTAAGCCCGTGGTCATTTTCCATATGGGGAATAGACATTATTGGAGTGTTACCTATTGCCAGAGGAGGAGCTAAGTACGCCATCGTTGCCGTGGACTACTTCACAAAATGGGGGGAAGCTGAACCCCTAACAACCATCACGGTGAGGAAGGTGATCAGTTTTGTGGTCAGAAAAAATATTTGCCGATTTGGGATTCCGAAGGCCATCATAACTGATAAAGGGACACAATTTGACATCATCGAGTTCAAAGACTTCTGCCAGAAATATAAGATTGATAAACGATACACTGCAGTAGCTCACCCGCAGTCAAATGGCCAGGTCGAAGCCGTAAATAAGGTCATCAAATCAATTCTAAAGAAGCGGTTGGAGCAAGCCAAAGCTAGATGGGTAGATGAGTTGCCATTAGCTTTATGGGCCTACAGGACGACCTTTAAGACGGCTACCGGCCACACTCCTTATTCACTTTCCTTTGGGTCAGAAGTAGTGATCTTGGTAGAATTGGAAGTCCCTTCTCATCGGGTTGCGTACTATGACCCGATGACAAATAAAGAACTCCTCCTAGAATCTCTTGATATGATTGAAGAAAAAAGAGATGAAGCCAACTTGTGTGCCTCGAGGCATCGACATCAAGTGGCACGTTATTATGACCGGAAGGTTCGCTTCAAACCCTTTGAACCAGGAGACCTAGTATTGAAACAAGTCTTCCTGCCTCCAACCCAATTGGGTCCAAAATGGGAAGGGCCATACACCATCCAACGGAAGCTTGATACAGGAGCATTCAAGCTAACGACTGTGGACGGTGAGGAGATTCCCAGAGCCTGGAACGCTCAGCACCTACGACGATATCTGAGCTAAATATGAAATGTCATTTCTTTTGTTTTCATAAGCTATGTAAAAAGGCACGACTTGCCTTAAAAAGTCTGTTTATGTGAACAAAGGATCATAAAGTGGATGTAGGCTACGACCTAGCTGAACCACTATAAAAATATCGTGTGTCATTTACTTTCCTGCATTATTTATACCTTCAACAATTATTCTATCATGACTATGATACACAAAATGTTAAATTAAATTTGGAAAGTTGGGGATGACCCATGTGCAGGAGTAAATAAAATGACTGTCTGTACGATAAAACACAGAAGAATGGGAAGATGACATTCTTAACTCTAACTCTCAAGAGTCGAGAGCGAGTATAAAGGACGGGAAGACGACGTCCCCTAAGGCATGAAGTTGCACCCAGATTAGAGATCGCCTCAAAGAAACTCTAACTTGGTTATGAGACTGGAGAGTATAAAGATGCTAGAAAGAATAGACATCAATGACAAAAGGAATATGGCCCCGTCAGAGAATCGGGGGCAATTAGATTTTTTAGATTAGTCAATCTTGAATAATTCTTGCTCGGTTATCCAATATTAACTGGGGGCATATACGTGCATACATATTCCCCTTAGCAATGAATTTATTATATGACTTTAATATGGCATACTTTTTGTATTTTCACTTAAGTGTTGAACCAATGACTTTCAGACATTGCAAGAAATAAACTATTTTTTTTACAAACATGTGAGTTTGTACAAGGAAAACAAGCAGAAAAGAAGATGCGAGGGTCGCACTCGCTGCAACAATTGTGGACCAATTAAATGCCAAAATAAAACAAAGCACTTCATCACTTGGGTTTTGGAGCGGACTTGGATTTTTTGGCAGCCTTATGAGCATCCTTAGCCTCTTTTTCATCATCAGTCAAAATGCACTTCGGCTTTTTCTTCCCTGCGACCGAAGTGCTAGAATCGGTTGATTTTTTCCCAGGAGTCGGAACACTGGAATCAAGAGAAGACTTTTTAGCAAGCTCTTCTGTAATAGACCTAGTAGAAAGCTTAACGACCAACCTTGATCCAGGATCCACCACTGCAAGAGGCTTAAGGCTTTCAGGGTTCAGGTCTTCAACTTTTAGCTGCATACGTTTGTCTTGTTCGGCTTTTAATTCAGCCAAAGTGATGTCATCAGCGCTTTTTGAATCCCCAACTATAGCCACATCAGGGTCTTCGTCATGTCCATCATTACCGCCATCGTCTTTTAAGGAATCTATCATCTTGTCATCATGAGGAGCATCAGCCTTAGACAGTTCAGCTCCCTCTCCTGACTCTACAGTGGCAGCCTTATCCTTTTCTCCTTGAGCTTTCTCCGCAGATTTTGCTCCAGTGGTGGTTCCCTGAGGCCCGCCAGCCTTCTCGGTCGGTTCAACACCTACAGAATGTGAAGCAACAGTTATCAACTCAGGAGAAAATAAAGGGTCCTCCATCGATTGCCCAATTATGTGATGAAAAGTGGAGACAGCCTTGACGAATTGGGGTGAAAAGGTAGAAATACCTTCTGATGATTTCTCAGCTGGAGTGGCTGTCGTCTCTGACGCCATTTCGGGTATGGGGGATAAAAGAGTTTCCTGAGGGATTCCCAGGTTTTCGGGGTCATATCCCTCAACTTCAGAAGTTTCAGCGGAAGTAGAAGAAGAACCATCCTCGGGGGTATTCTTTTGTTTGGCCATCCGCTTCTCCTCCTCCATAGCAGCGGCGATGAGGCGACGCCCCTCGGCTAGACGTGCCAGCTCATCATCTCTTAGATATTTTTCCATAAGCTTGTCTTCGTCGACGGAGTCTACCTTGCGTTCCTCTTTCTCCCATTCGATAATTTGACTCCATACGTGATCCAAGGTAGTTGGATAATCTTCAATCCAAGAGATATTTTGGCGACGAATTATATGCGCGAAGAATTCAATCATTAATTCGCCGAAGCCGTGCACTTCTTCCTGAGCCTCTGAGAGCTGCTTGCGGGTCTCTTCGGCGGACTTAATAACATTTTCCACATTCCCCTCCGCTAGGGCAGCCCTATTCTCGGCCTCCATCAACTTGGATTCCAAGTCAGCATTTCGCTTCTCTAATTCAGCATTTTTTCTCGCTAACTCGGCTTTTTCTCGCTCAAGAGTATTGCAAGCTAGTTGCATTTTGGCGTTATCCGACTTAGCATCTTCTGCTTGTTTCTTCAACTCCAAGCGCTCTTGACTATGAGATTCGAGCAGGTCATGATAACGCTTCTGTAACTCTTCAAATTGCTGTTTAAAGTTGGTAGCGTCTCGTTGAGCAATGACAAATTGGGCCTGTGTGTCCTCAAGGTCCTTCTCCAATTTTTTAAGGCTTTTGCGTCGGCGTCTGCAGTCTTTTTCATCGAATTAATATATGTAATTAAAGTTCGAATGATTCTGGAGAGGTTACGTGAATACTTGACATCTCTGAATATTGTTTTTCGACTACGTCAATCTTTGCTTTGGCCTCATCGGCCCACCTTGAGGAAATAGGCTCGAGAGCAGGCAAGAAAGTCAGATTCTCAAAATAGTGGTCTGGGAACTGTTTCTCCAGATATGCCCGCTTAACTTTAGATTCATCACTCAATGGTGGAGGTTCGTAGTATGTTAGCTCAGTATCCTTATGTGTAGTGGGCACGATTGCTGCATCACCCTTTCTAGGCCGCTTATCAGAAACCTTATGTTTGCCTCGTGAGTCGGTATCTTTCGGCGGGCTTCTTTCCCGACTATGTTTTTCCTGAGGAGAAGCTTGGTCTTTCGGCTGTGATGTGTCTTCTACTCGACGACCCTGATAGCTTTTATGTCGGTCTGGATCCGACATCACGGGAGAGCGAGAGCGCGAGGTGTGCGACTGATAAGAATCATGAGGCCTTCTATCCTCTCTACTCCGGCTTTCACGACGATCATGCTCAACATCGAAAGGGGGCCTAGTCATGCTGCGACATATTTTCCTGATGTCATAGTAAGCACGAGACATTGTACCTGCACAACAATGTAAGTAGAATTCAGAATCAGTATCCTCATGAGAAGTAAGTGCTGTGGAGTGTGGTGTTATCGTGTTGAGTGCATCCTAAGTGGTGTTCCCCCCGACAAACCCGAGTCCGAAGCCATACCAGCACGAGTGGGCTCTTTGGCCTTAATGGGAGTAGTCTCCTCTGAAGAAGTGAAAACTAAAGGATTTGTGCCAAAATTCTCTGAAGTGTAGATGGTTTCGGGTAGGGGGAGATCTCCTAAACCTTGAAACGTGGAATCATCGGTAGTGGGGACATCTCCTTGAGAAGCGTATATTGGTAGTTCTTTAGGAGACATTGACTTCTCAGGAGAGATAGCATCATCAGGGACGGTGTACCCTTCTCTGTTCTTTTCGTCTATATTGGCCAATTCATCGTCCTAAGTCGAAGATGGAGAAGGTGAAGTCCGAAGAGGCATTGTTGGACTTTTCGAGCCCTCGCCCGTTCTAGGAATTATGTCCACCGGGGGGATGTAGACATATGGACCTGACCCGTGACCTATGCTACGGGTAATGGATAATAGCCCGTGATGATGGAGGTACTCATCCTTAAGAACTTCATCGATGCTTAGAAATTTTTGATCATCATTGAGGAGTTGATGCATCCGATCAAAGTACACTTGACCCGATATCTGTTTTGGGTTATCAACTGCAAAAAAAAAAAAAAGCAGGTTAATGTGTTGACATGAACATTGAGATCTAGAAAATCGATGCCATACTTGATTTTTTCCATCTCCTGGCGCACCCCGGCTGTTGCCTGACATAAAACAATTCTAGCTTAGAGTCGCCGGCCTTGCTGCTAAATGGAGTTGAAACAATTTTCCTTTTTGAGACTGATTCGAAATAGGAAAAGGAAGGAGTCTCCTGAGTCCGATGCTTGAAATTGTAAAAAAAGAGGACGTCGTCAAAAGTGAGCTCTATACCTAAAATCTCTCTATATGTTATATACAAAGTATATAAGTAAGCGTAGGAGTTGGGATGTAACTGCATGGGGGAAATCCGCATTTGTCTTAGAAAGTCAACAACAAAAGGCGGAAACGGTGGAATAGCCCCAACCATACACATCAATCGGGTGATTTCCATAAATTCTTCTGGGGGATTGTGAGGACGGTCAGTTTTCGATGGCACCAGGGTATCCCTTTTTAGTATCCCGTGCTTTAAACATATGCGAACAAGTCTGTCATCATCGATCGTTGATTCAACAGAGTCTTTGGGTGACTCCAATATAATGGCAGACTCAAACTCGTCAGGAGCTCGATTATCTCTGATCCGTCCTTCCTCCTCATAGCCCAGGGAAGCTTCACTATTGGAAGGTGTTTCATTGATATGTGTTCCTACTTCATAATCTGGGCCCACATCGTCCCACTCAGGGCCTGAAGAAGAAGATATGTCATCAATAGTAACTTTCTCAGAAGTTTCTACAACTTCCATCTTCTTTGCTAACCCAGATGAACGTCTCTCGGCCATGATCGCTAGACTATTGAAGAAACAATAGCAAGGATTAGAGTAAAGTTGCCTGTGTCCCCCGTGTGTGCATGTGAACTAAAGTGTGTGGTACGTGTAGCAAAGATGCAAAATAAACACATGAGAGTGTGATATGAAGATTCAAAGAAGCAATAATGGTTCGGGATAGTTCTTGATGTTTGTTATGTTTGTAAGGCACTATCTTAACTGTTCATCAAGTTGAAGGTTATGCCAAGCGTTGATTAAGATAGTTGGATAAGTTCTCGTGCATTGAGTTGGGCTATTTCGGTTCGGTTCGGGTATGTGCATTGGGATCAGATCGGAGGGCAAAGTCATGTTTTGGTCTGAAGCGGATATTCACACGCAGTAAATAAAACCGGATCGGTTCGGATGTAGATGACCTTATCGGTTCGGATTAGCTTAAACGATCATGTCTCTTTTCCTCGTCTTTTATTCCGATCTGACCCGGTCATGTAGACTTTGTTTCCCCTTTTTAGTTCTTCCTTTCGCTCCGACCCGATCCGACCTGGTAAACATCTTCTCAGCTCTTTCTTTTGCCCCGACCCGATCCGATCTTATAAACCTCTATCCCTTTCCTTCATCTCAACGTTTTTTGACCCGAACCGATCCCAGTTCCTCTCCTCTCCTTCATCTCCTTTATCTTTCATCTCGCCTAACCAATATCGAACCCAACTCCATTTCATAAATCCCTATTAATTCCAAGCACTTACGTGCTCAAATATACTGTAAAACCGAAGTTCTTCCTCTCAACGCCTCGAGGTGGTGACAAGAGCCACCAACGACGACGACGAAGAGAGAGAAGGCAACGGCGTTGGAATCAAACGCGCACCATGTTCGAATTGTTCAATTTTACCACAAATCCAAATCGAAAACAATTATAGCAAAGTAATTCGAGACTTTGAACCTACCAAGTCATTTAATTTAAGGGAAAACGAGAGAGTTTCGAAGTTTTTGGAGTTTTTGGGTTTTCGATGCAAATTCAGTTGGACGAGAATAATTAAGAAGAAGAGGAAGAAGAAGACGATAAGAGAATTTATATAAAATCAGGGTGACTACTTGTATTCCCAGTCTTCTCTGACCCGTTCGGACCGGAAGTCAAGCCCACAAAGTCCTTCTGGAAGAATCACTGGACATTAAAAGGAGCTCTCAATGTTGTTTGAAAATGAAGGAAGCAATTCATATGGATTGTCGATATATATAAACAGCAAAAGCCAAGACTTTATGAAGCAACACATCACTACAAGTAAATGGAGGCGATCATTCAATAGTTGTAATTCGAAGGATGTTTCATAAACTGCTTCGAAGCACACTTTATTTTAAATAAGAGTGTACTCCGAGGGGGCAAAATGTTAGCCTACTTTGTGAACTAGGCTACACAAAGAGCAAACAACGAGAAGGCCACTAACCAGTCCGGATCGGAAGGAGATAACACAGGAAAAAAGCAAAGATCGAAGACGCAAACATCACATCGGTTCGGATCGGAGAAACACTTCAGCGGAATCAGAAGAGAGCAAGCAATCCCATCGGTTCGGATCAGAGGAGTACGTCAGCAACATCAAGGGATAGCAAGTTGCCTCACCGGATCGGATTGGAGGCGCCGATCCGAACCCCTTTTTCCGCTTGAACCTGTAACCGTTGCTGCGCATATCTCCTGAAGACTCGGACGAGGCCTCACTATTTCTCCCACGATCTCCCACTAAATCAATGCGCTGTCACCATCTTGAAGCCTCCGAACCAAACTCTCATCGGATGGGTGCCACGCAATTCCGAACCGGAGCCACTTCGAAGAGATTTTTTACCTATAAATACACCATCTAGAGGCATTTGAATGGATCTTTTGGCAAATTCTCAGTTCTAACTTCCTTCATAGCCGAATTCTACAATCATATTCAAATCAAAATCATCTCTTAAAGTCTATTTTTGAGAGATTTGAGTGAGTTTATGCATTGTAATTGTGAAGTTGAGTGAGAATCGTTGTTGTATTTGCATTTGAATCATCAATTAAAAGAATAGAAAGTGGACGTAGGCTCTTTAACGCCGAACCACTATAAATAGTGTGTTCTTTGTTGCTTTTCTATTCTATTTCATTAAATTCATAGCTCATTTGGGTGTTAGAGCCAATTTTTGGTCTAACAATTTTATCCAAATGTTTTTTTAGAGTTTATATTACGACTAGTATATGAATACTTAATTGATCTGTATTCATGGTTAATAATGAGTGCTATTCTTAACCATTAATAAGTTAATGACGGGGAAAAATTCCTTGGATAAAATAAGAGAAGAATTGTATGTTAGTTTCATCTTGAAATCATTTAGATTGTTTAAAATTTTGTAATTGTTTTAAAATATTATTTTAACATATACCGAAATCTCATCTTAGTTTTATAAGTACTGATTCACTAAGTGACTTTGTAAACATATTAGCCATACAAATTTCAAGTTTTACAAATCCAAGAGTTATAATTTCATTTTCAATGTTATCTCACAGAAAATAATGTCGTATATCAAATTGTCTAGTTCTCTAATGCTTAGACATATGATAAGTGGAACTTGCATTATCATAATATTGTTAAAACCTCACCTATTGGGTTTTAATCACAACAAATATATAATAACATATTTTAGGTTATCCAACCACTTGTAGGCACAAATCCCTAAATATTAAATGATCTCCAAGTGAAAAGAACTCTTCTATATTATTTACATTTTTTTGGCATGGCCGACATGATTAAAAGAAACCCTTTCTTTCTAATGAAGTAACATGAGAAAATGCACAAACAGCAAGAAGACAAGCCTTTGAGCCTAGAAAACAAAGAAACAAAGCTTCAATCATAAGAGAAATAAAACAAAATGAAAACGAAATAGACACAAAGCAAACTGCTATCGGCTAACACCAAAAACTTACATATGCCTGGGTCAATGGCAAAAGTAGCAAGTTTCATCCCATCTCTCATCTGACAAATCAGGAGTCTTTTCAAATTCTTATCAGATTTCTTTATGTCTGATATGAAAATCCTTGTGATCCTTTCAGACCAAAGGATATAGAGAAATTTCTTAAGAAGAAAATTAAATAACCTTACTTCATATTTTATGATTCTACATGAGCTAGTCTAGAATGTTCATATTAGCTTAACACTCAAAAAGAGGTGATTGATCGATTCCTGTTGTCGCCCACAGTTACAAATTCCTCTTTCACATTCATATCTCCTTCCTTTAACTTAGATCTGGTGGGAAGTGCATTGTTGAAAACTTTCCAAAATAAGATGATGTTTTGTTTTGCATTTTTTTTTTCAAACACGTTTGCACCACTTCCAGTTAGCACGTTCATCAAATATCTTGACATATCTATAAGTTGCAGATGTAGTGAATTTACCACCTTCTTCTTTCTAGCTAA
Organism: Allium sativum; assembly: GCA_030737875.1. NCBI lineage: Eukaryota > Viridiplantae > Streptophyta > Magnoliopsida > Asparagales > Amaryllidaceae > Allium > Allium sativum. Next base: position 953,932,366 of record CM060913.1, read on the forward strand.
GTTTCTCTGCATGGTTCATCTTAGGTGAATATTCTCTGATTTTCACTCCATTTATCATTTATTCTATGGTTTAATGTAGTTGATAGCAAGAATGTGTGACCTCTTATTAAGCTGCTAACTGAAGTAGTTATAGAAATTTCAGTCTAGTTCATATCCTGATGAGTCAACTGAAGGGGGAAAGGGGGACGGTAACCGCCGTGGTGCTGGTGGATGGGCGGTCGATGGCCTGGAGGGGCGGCGTGGTGGAGGTTTTTGCAGTGAACGATGGGTTTCAGCGGCTCAGTTTCTTCCAGGAATACACGATGAGGAAGAGAGAGTTATCCCCTTAATTATATAATTAATTATTATTTAGTTATTTTAATAATGTAATCAATGTAATTAATGTCATAACTTCTTCATACGAGGTCGGAATGACGAATGGTTAATTACGTTGGATTCACAACGACGAACGCTAAAACATGAAACTGACCAGAACGGAAACAGAGGAAGTTGGACTTTTTGACAAAATCAAACATTTGTTTAATTTTTTTTAAAAAATCTTCAGTCAAAGAATGACGGAGTGGAACCCAATGTGAGAACTCCTTCTCACTAAATTATATTTTATCATGTTATTGTATTCATGTATAAAAATATATAGAATTGCCAATGTAGATTTTTATCAGTTTTAATCGTTATAAATTATGTACGGTGCCTATTAGCTCATGTCCCTTGTCCACAGACCATGGACGATTTAATTGATTGTGTTGTGTTTTGACTGTATTGTGTGTTTATTGTGAAGTTTAAAATATTAAAAATAATTTAATATTGTTTTATGGTAGTTGAAATTAAATTATAAATATTTATTTATAATTTAAACAGTGAAAAATTGGCTAATTAGAAAAATAATGCAAATCGAATTATAACTGTTTAAATTTATTAACTAGAGATTATTTTGAATCGACTGTTATTGTTTGGAAACCCCACACGAGTCTGGGGACGATAATCTATTCACACCTCCCCAGAAATTAATTATAGTCAATCGATTGATCGACAGACTGTGATAAGCGTTATTTAATTATTTAATGCTTATACAGTTGTAAATTGCACTCTGGATGTGAATTATCGGTTTGATGATTATTTATCATTATTATTGAACACATGTGATGGATGAAATCCGTATAACTGAAATTATATGGTAACTGACACAACTGAAAGAAATATGTGGATACAAAGCTTTCTGAGTATAGCTCCAGCTGTAAATCCAGGATCTTGGGAAAAGAAATATCTGCAAAAACCAAAACTACTAGTTGCCCGTGTGGAAAATATGGGCAACTAGAGTTTAGGTTAAAACAATAAACTCTAAGTCAGTTATGGGACTGGTGTGAGAACTAAAACAGTTATTAACTTAATTTTAAAGTTAGGTAAATCAAGGGACCACGCTATAATATGGAATGGGTTTACCCCCAAGAATACCAGTGCATAAAAATAACAGCGCAATGCTAATTAAAGAAAAATGAAGCTATTATAAGACTTAGGTCCCATCACACAATGCAACGCAACCGGAAGATAGAGTTTTACCTTATAATAGCCATACGCGAAATTTACCTTTTATTATTACTATAAGTGAAGAAATCAACTTCAAATATAAATGTATCAATCATATACGACATGGGTACCATATATCATGTCACCATACAAGTTCTACAACTAAAACCGTAAAATGTCGTATTGTGTAACACCCCATGTCCATTAATGTCAATCACAAAGGGAATGAATCAATGTCCATGAAGCATTATTGTTGTATAGAATAGATAAATTACAAGAATAAATTAATAAAACAACATAGCGGAAGATAAAACTTATTTCATAGCATCATAACTCAAAACAAGCTTACATAAGTAGTTTCCAAAACCATTACAACAGGATCAATAGTCTTTTCCAAAAACTTCAAAGTACATAAAGAAGCAAATACTTAAATAATATAAATGCATAAATCCCCATTGAGCATAAGCAAAGCCATAAAGATGAGAGAGTCCAAAGCGATACATCTACTCTTTTCAAGCAACTGAAAGAAATCGACACTAAGCTATAGTATTCCCTCCTTGCAAACCTAAAGGGGGAAAGGAAAGAAAAGAGGTGGAAACAAACAGGTCGGACATAAAGTCTGGCACCTCTACTAATTTTAACAAATAATAGGTAAGGTAAATGATCAAGACATAAATAGGCATCATGATATGGCTGTAACATAGATAAGGTAGATAAAAAGGATGGACAAGATGATTTCGTTCCTAAGTACTAAGACAATCCTACACCTTGGCTAAGCGAACAACCCTCTAAGTACTAACCCCGAAGACCGAAGTCAACATCAGACTAGCACCCAAAGGACTATCCAACTCAACCAACATGTATTTCGTTACACTGCACTTTTGCTAAGTTACACCACATTACTTAATTACACCGCACATCTACTAGTCTCTTTTACACAAGGTTGATCCCTTCCCACTAATTGTACCCACATGACAAACTTGGTAGTCACTTGTACCTAGCTGCTGCCTGCTATCGTAGGTGCCGGCTTGCTCCTACCACCGCTAAGGTACCCTTACTCAACCCATTTGATCGGCTCCCTAAACCCCGTAAGCACATGTGTTGGCCCCACAGTGGGGTGTATCACTCCCCAAAGTGATAACCCCGATACCAACATGAAATGCACGGCCATACCTGCACGATGCAACAACGTCTTACCTACCAGCCCAGACCCATGCACGCACATGAACCTGTTGGACTTGCGTTGCCACCGCTATTCACGTTTTGACCTCTTATATTCAAGTCCAGTAAGCATGCCCCAACCCCGGCCTAGTACCGGGCCTAATTAGATACTCAAACGGGTTACTGGTTGAAACGGGTCCCCATCCGACACAAGCCTCCCACCTATGCTTGGCGCCACTAGGTTTTTCCCCCACTTAACCATTTTAATTTAAATGTCCATGTCTTACACATGCTACGGTTAAGTCCATACTTACATGTCATAATTTACATGCCTTATCCTATTCCGGTTAAGTCCATATTTACATGTCATAATTTACATGTCACCCCACTTAACCCTCTAACAATACCATGTTTTATTATGGTTAGTATTCCTTAATTCATTCCTTATGACAAACGGTGCATGACCTCCCACATTAGACCGAACACTTTGTGGCCGCTGGATTTGCTGGGCGGTTCCGGGCAGTCTTATGCCACAAACCGGGTCTAACCTCGTGTCTCCCATCGTTACGCCTACAATTCATTCCTTTGACCTCTCACATTAGACGTCCAATTGTGGCAGCTGGATTTGCCGGGCGGTTCCGGGAAGTCTTACACCACAATTGCGCCTAACCTCGTGTCAAAGGTTTATTAATAATCGTATTTCACCCAAACCCCAATTTTCATGTCATGTTTTTCCAATTCAACATATAATCATGTTTACACTTTTTTCCTATTCCAACTTGTCACTAATTTCACTAATTACATATTAATTAGCCTCAATTACAAATTTTCAATTATGGGCAATTTCATTGATTCCATGTAATTCATACCCAAATATGCCAATTTCACATATTATCCAATTATCCAAAATATCCAACAATATCCAATTTTCCATATTTCACATATCCCCATCGTTCCCACGTATTCGCATTCACGCGTATTTTTAACATAGGCTCGAAGGTAGCCTAGATCCAAAAATAAAAGGAATAGGGATAAGAAGAAAGAATAAAATCACAGAGAATTGGAATTAACATCACGAAATAAAGGGGCATATAAACTGGCATAGAGGCGTAATGACAGATTCAACATGAATAAATTGATAAAAGGTATGAACTTTACATAGAAGCATAGGCATATGATGACATGAATAAAAAAGGTGAAGACTTGGTGAGATTTTCATTACAAACATATATGAATCCTTTTTACAACCTTTTCATGTTACTTTAATCCCACTAAATTTGTGAAAATAACTGTACTCACCTTTCGTGGCTTAAGAAAAGGATTAACAAATTGAAATTGGTGTAGAAACGTTGCGGTGATGTTGATTGATCTTCTTTAATTGTTGTTGAAGCTCTAGACTTTGATTTGAATTGTGTATGAACACTTGAGATTTGATTAGAGGCGGCGGCTAGGGTTTAGGAGAGAGTTTGACAGCATAATGGTGTCTCAGAAATTATTTTATGAAGTAGGGTTAAGTTGATGACATATTTATAGGTGTAGGAAGTTATTTAGGCCTTAGGATTAACCCTAGAACTGATCTGGACCATCAAAAATCGTCTCAGGCCCAAAAATTGCACCACGCAGAAAAACTGGTCGAACCAGGTTCAACCTCCCAAAGGGGGAGGTCGACCTGGGGGTACCCAGGTCGACACCATGGTCGACCTCCCTGGTCGGCCTACTCACACACATATATATATTTCTAGTTATCTTCCGAGGGTCATATCTCCTTCGTCCGGACTCCGTTTTTCGAAAACTTGGACTCTATTCCATGCAGAATTCCGAGACGAACGCAATGGTGCAACCCGTTTCCCTTCATTCCCCTTTTAAAAATTAAGTGTTCTTAAATTTAGTTTATTTAATCATTCAAAATTTGGGGTGTTACATAATGGAAGCTGGATTTCAATCAAGATGGCTCCTGATTCGAAAGATCGATAGCGTAGTGCAATACTTAACGGCTTGTGTCTCAGGCATGAGAAAACAACGTAATGCACATCCACACTATATTCAGGATATCGAGTATCTCCGCGACTTACATCCCGTGCTTGAGAAAACGTTGCTTACTCTATCCTTTTGGGAATCGGGGGTATGCCCTTATCCCTTTGAGCGTGGAGCGACCACACTCAGCTCATCTCGGTCGACCGAATCCATTCTCATATCAAAAGTATACTGATCTAACCATCAGTTCACCATCATACCGATGTGTAAGGCTCGCGAGTTAACGCTACAAAAGCTGTGCTACTTAAAGCTATGCTTTGATCATCATCCACCAAGCTCTACTTTTCAACAAAAGCTTGGATCACTGCAACTCAGCATGTCACATTGTCAATCCATACCGTACCACTGATTTCTGCTGAAATATAACCTCTAAGCTCATATGTCTCAGAGAAGGGTGTTAAGCAAGAGAATTAATTCTCCGCCACCAAACAGATATATATTTAACAGAGATTAACGAATACAGTATAAAGGAGTACAACGTCAGACGTACCGTCCATTTACAAGTCCGTTCTGGGTCTGAACGAAACTAGTGGCACCTTATTCCTTGTCCCGTATGTCCAATACAGGAGAGAGGCCCTCGCATATCCGAATAATCAACAAATACGTTCGGACGGCTACCATTGTAGCCCCTTCAAGGTAGCTACTCTAGTCATAGGTATCTGTAGCAACCCATCCATTCGATGTGAAGATCGTCGGTCTTGCACCGTCTTCAATCTCTTCAACTGTTAGTCCCCGTATCGATTATTCAGAATAGCTTAAACCCAGTCTTTTCGAATAACTCGCGTATCTTATAATCGATTGCTATAACAACACATTATACGCCTCATTCAAATCCATAATATTCTTTTATTCAAATATTCACATCTTTAGGGAAAGGTTCACATTAATTTTATCAAAGATAAATTCTTTTAAATTTATTCTTTAATCTTCCTTTGGGTATCATTACAAAAGATTTCACTATCTTTTCAATTCTGAACAAAATTAAGGTTTTCCAAACTAGTCGAGATTAGCGAACCTTAGCTAAGTGATCATTTGTTTATTTTTCCAATCCTAACCTATTCATCCCATGGAGCAAAGCTTGTAATACTCCAATCTAACACCACGGTGTTATAAGTAAAAATTAACTACCATTTCAAATTCAAATCTAATTAAAGATTTAACTATCGCTTGGAGCAATACTGGTGATACTCCATTCTCGATCATTTTCGCAAAATTGATAATTTAAATTATCACATTCACATTTCAATCTAACTAAAGATTCATTAAAACTCCACCTAGATTTAATCTTCCTAAAAATAATTATTAATGATTATTTAACTTTGGGAAATCAAATATGTCGCATCGACAATCTACATCGTACCATTGATTTCTGCCAATATATAACCTCTAAGCTCGTATGTCTCAGAGAAGGGCGTTAAGAAAAAGAATAAATTCTCAGTCACCAAACTGATATACATTTAGCAATGATCAACAAATACAGTTCGAAATACAATGTTAGACATGTAATCCTGTCTTTAACTGGGTTAAAAAACCAATGTCATTTAAAACACAGTTCGCGATAAACCCAAAATCAATTTCCATTAATTATGGAATCTTCACGGAAAACAGATCAATATATATATATATATATAATCGATATAAATTTTCGTGTCCGACTAATAATATAAATGAAATAACGACGAAGCCTTTTTAAATTCCATATATATTAAAAGTCTTCCTTCATAGAAGCTCATCTCGATTATTACCAAATCGAATTCCAATTTAATATATTAAATCGGAAACCTTTACTTTGGAAAATCCATTAATCTTATTTAAAAGATTATAAATTCCAAATCATATTCTTCACTGTTAACTGGGTTAAAGAACAAGCGTTCTTTAAAAGACCGCTCACGATAAACCCAAAAATCCAATTTTTTTATTCAATTCCAATTAAATATTAATTAATTGGAAAACTTCACTAAACCTTAATTTAAAGATTTATTCTTTTCTCAACTTTGTTTAAGAGCAGTGTTAGTGAAGACATCATTCACGACAAACCCAAAATCCAATTTCAACCAATTAAATATTAATTAATTGGTAAAATTCCCTAAATCTTAATTAAAAGATTTATTATTTTCTCAACTAGGTTTAAGAACAGTGTTATTAAAGACACCGTCACGAAAAACCCAAAATCCAATTTGATATTAAATACAAGGCTCTGAATAGAAATTATATCGGCTTATACTCAATATCAAATTCTGAAACCAACAAATATCGTATTGGGAATAACGATATATATATATATATCTTCCAAATTCCTCTACAATATTTGTAGAGTCACAGAATCCCATATCGAAACACTTCGAGATTTTTTCCATTCCAAATATATTCCAATTTACTCATTGGAAAATTCTGGTTATTTTAAAACCATTTTCAAATTCAGTTTACTTATTTTTAAAAATAATTGGATTATTCGTCTAGTTAATAACTAGTTCATTTCGATAAGAATATATTTTTATCTTTTCAAAATTGTAATTTTTCATCCAAACTCTTTCTAAATCATTTATTATGGGTTTACATAATTTTTCCATATTTTTAATAATTTTATTAAGGCCTTTATAGTCGGTTCCCAATGACGGCCACCGAACTGCATCCATAGCGACCTTTTCTGAAATTGATTTGGACATAACTCAAAATATAACCGTTAGATTTCAAATCTCTCATATTCATTAGAAAGATCTTTTTTATATGAACCCAACGGTCCAGGTTTTAGGAGAATCCGACGGTCAGATCTCCCGTTACATCCATTTGAAGTAAATAGTCGAAATTCACGAAAAGTCGCTGCGCGACGCGTTCTGTAACACCCCGTATTTTTACAATAATAAAATAAGAATAACTTAATTAAATAATGAGAATTAAGTAAAACGGACTGCGCCATTGCGTCCATCTCGGAATTCTGATCAGGATAGACACCTGGTTTGCGTAAAACGGACATCATATGAAGAAGTTATTAAGCCTAGAAGTTTGCATACGCACAAGAGAAATATATATATACACACACACATACACACACAAGCAAATTAAAATATAAAATAAAGAATAAAATAAGGATTGCATGTAATAAATACATGTACTGAAGAAAAAAATGTAATGCATGCATTGAAAGAAAGAAAAGATTGGTTGCATGCAATGTAAATATGTTGCATGCACTGATTTGCAAACATAATGCATTAACATTAAAAGAAAAAGATTCATGCAATGGCTTAATTTAAGTATTGTAACTAACATGAAAAAGAGAAGTAAGGAGAGAACAATAATTATCATTGTTTTAAGACTTATTAACAAAAGACTTCATAGTTCAGTTGGTTAA